>PVIA01000398.1:0-298153 GCA_004024845.1 Tonatia bakeri
GCGACACAGCTGATGGTGCTGAGAACCGAGAGAGGCCTACCAGCCTAGCACGGATTACTGGGAAGATCCAGACACTGCCTGAGACTGGACTTCTATTTTTCCTTTCCTGAGATACGGTACCCCATACTGGGCAAGGGGGAAGGAAGAACTGTGTGCGTTTAGTGGGTGTTTTAAGGGACTTTAAGATTTTTTTGGGATTTTTTGAAAAAAACATTAGGTCACTGCCTTAAGTTTTGTATAGCACAAAATAAACGTTTTCCTTTCCTTTTCACCAATCTCTGGCATTGAGAGATATCTTTCCTATATGGCGGCGGACAAGACGGACCCGAATTTCTTTCAGTAAGAGCATCACCGTCCCGGGCTCCCGGGGCTCACGGGCCCCCTTTGCTTATTTGGGTCCTCCTGCTCTGTAACAGCGACACCTTCTCCCCAGAGGCCCCAGGCTTGAGTTTGGCACTTACAGGATTGATGGGGACCCATATGATGAGTTCTTTACTCTGATAACCATTCATTCTGCCCAAACTTGATACTTTCTAAAGAAATTATCTCTGCTGCTGAGAATGCTTTGACTACATTGTAATGATGTGACAGGTAGTGAAAGAGTGTGTATGAAGAAATCATGGAGCTGATACGCTTTATTCTCTTCTCACATTAAAAATATGTTCATTAAACAAGGGCTTGTTTGCAGAGAGACAATAGGAGAAGGAAGTAGAAAGGGGGGACAGAAGTGTGCCGGATGCCAGTTTATCTCATCTCCACATAACTGAGTGAGAGTCTGCCTAGCAGGATGGTTAAGAATGTGGGCTCTGGGTCCAAATGCCTAGAATTATGTCCCTTATGAGCTCTGCCTCTTACATACTGGGTGCCTGTGGGCATATTACTTAACCTCCCCACACCTCAGTTTTACCTTCTGTGAAGGAGGTGCAGTAGATTACCTATGTTATCTTGGATTGTTGTGAAAGGAAATTGAAAGAACAGTGCTTGGCACATAGTAAGTGCTCAATATGCATTCTCATTATTATTACTACCAGGTTTAGCCACCTGGTTGATATACTAAACTGCCTACCTTTCCCACTAAGCATTCTTGGAATTTACTCAAGGATTTTTTAAAAAATAAATATGTATTACCACTGCCAATCACTGTACCAGTTGCTGGCAATAAGCAGGACAAGTATGACTGTTGCCCTCACAGAGCTTGTGGTCTAGCTGAGCAAAAACATACTTAATAGCTGAATGCAATAGAGTAAATCAATGTTAAGAGTGAGGATTTATGAGAGTTGAGGGAGGGGGCAGAACAGGAACTGCCTGAGTGCAGGTGTGAGGGAGGATGCGACAGCTGGGATCTGAAGGACAGGTCAGAGGCGGCCAGCCCCTGGAGGGAGTTGTGGAGCAGTGGGATGGGAGAGGGGGCAAGAGCAGCATTCATAAACTTCCAGACGTGGGAAGGGGTAGAAATAGGGTCAAGGACCATACGAGGCCTGAGTGGATAGACCTGAACTATAGGAAAGAAAATGGCAGAGAGAAGGGGGGATGTGGCCAGAGGAGCCAGCCATATGAGGTGTGACTAGCCTCTTAAGGAAGTGGGATTTCTGCCACGAGTTGTGGGAAATCACTGGTGAATTTAAAGCAAGGCAGTGAGATGTGATGAGCTGTACATTTTGAAGACAGCTAGACTGGAAGGGTGAGGGAAGAGGGAGAGTGGCACCTGGCTGGGGAGGGGCCAGCTGCTCCAATGATGGTTAAGGAGAGGGGCAAGCTCAAAGGGCAAATTATCCCCCAGTATCCACTGACCAAACGGTTGTCCCTTAACCAACTGCTAGTGCTTATCTCAAGCCAGTCCAGTGAGGGCAGGTCGTGTGTCTCAGTGTAAAAGGACCCTTTCTAAAATTCAAAACCCATCCATGAGCTCTAGGAGCCAGCTCCAAAAGCAATTTTACTTAAACCCTCTGTTCTACCATCCTGCCCCAAAGGAAAATGTGTCAAGAGCACTTTAGGAGAAAATAGCCCAGTGATTTCTCTCCCTTCACCTTCTTTCTCTCTATCTCTCTCTCCCTGAGAGTGAAAAGGCTGATCTGTGGATTCCTTTGTAGTAGGACAAAGAATGTGGTAGAAATGCCAACCATTTCTTCTCCTAACTGTGCCAGCCTCAGGGATAGACACACAGTAGGTGCTCACTCAATGCAATTGACTCACCTGGTCCCAGTGATCACCCTGCTCTCTCCTAAAAAGGAAATAGCGTCTGGGGACAGGGATGTCTTTGTGATTGCCAAATCTTCCTTTTCCATCTGCTCAGCATTTACCAAGGTAGTAGCAGTCCATTTTCTGTGGAGGGAAGGACACTGGCAGAGGAAGCCAGGGCTGACTCACTTGCCCAGGAAGTTCGGTGGCAGTCAGATGATGTTTGACCCAAGTCTATCATTCAGCTCAACTGCCTGTCAGGCCTCTAGGGTTCCCAGGCCTGTAGGCTGCCATTTGGACCAACATTTGGGAAGCAGGATGCTTATGGAATCCATTTCAATTTTGGCAGTCAGAACAAAGAACTAGACAGGCTGGAATGGAGCAAAGAGGTAAAAATGTAGCCCAGAGCAGGGTGTCTCATGGCTGACCCTTTTGTGGCAAGGGTGGGGTGTTTGGAGGGGGGAAGGGTGTATACAAGGAGACCATTTAAACTTGCACAACAAGCCAAAAGAGAGGGAGCCAAATTACAAAGGAGGTCTCACGCAGCTGCCTCCCAGAGATGAGCAGACCCAATTTTTATGTGTTCATCTGCAGGTCAAAGGATTCTTGAGCTGTATTGTACAATACAGGAGTTGAGATGGGCATCTTATGTATTTATGGGATTCAGCACACTCTCCTTGGACTCTGCTAACAGGATGTGCCACTTCCTGGGAGGGCTAAAACAAGCTTGGCTACTCGGGGTCCCCACCACGCGGCATCCTAAGGAATGTGGGCATTTGCAGGCAAATCTCCTCCACCCAACATGCACACTCACACACACCCCAGTGAGCCCTGTTCTGCTTGAAAACACTCTGAAATATTCTCCGTCCTTCATATACAGGGGAAAGCCCTTTAGGCGTTAGATACTGCAGTAATTACTATATAATGGAGTAAATACTATACTATAATAATTAACTTGTAAACCTTGAAATAACATTTACTGTAATTTAGACCAAATATGAACTGTGAGTAATGAAGCTCGATCCAACATGAAATCATTTGCAGGGTGCTTTAAACATATGCCTGGGAAGAGAAAGCAGCAGTTTCCCATCGTTACCAAAATGGGCCCAGCCCAGGCCCTCTCACACTGGAAGCACACGCAGCTGCCGTTATTTTCAAATATGTTGTTAGCATTTTTTTTCCTTTATAATAAATTGCTTTCTTCTCACCTTTTCCTAAACTGTCCTTTCAGGCTGTCAGAAGTAGCCCAGGGTTTTGGGTTGAATTTAGCTTTTACTCAAATGATTGCAAATGCTCTATGCAAAACTAACATTTAAAGCCTGGGCAGGAGTCTTGCAACTGGGCAGAGGGCAAGAAGGTTCTTGGGTTGCCTACATCAGCAGTAAACTGTGGGTGCTTCTGGAAAGCAGATCAATAATACAAAGCTGCTTTTGACCACAGCAGTGCCAGGAGCTTGGGACACCTAGAAGGTAACAAAGCCTTTTGTGTACTCAACGCGTCACCTTTTGCTTCCAAATCCCCATTACATACATAGGCCTGCTCAACGTCTGAACAACTCTGGGTAGGGGAGGGGTGTGGAGGGCAGATTTGTCTCTCTCCATTCCCCACTACCTGACTTATACAGTAAAGGTAAGGAAGGGACTTGTATTAGGTTGAACCAAGTGAAATTGCTGTTTTTCTAGGTCAAAGCAATGTAATATCGGCAACACCATATGGTTCGACCTAAAACAAAATGCATGGTATGTGCTTTCTGACATTAGACCCTTGTGCCTTCCTCTGAGCACCATGTGGGCTCCAGATTCAGTTTATAGGGGGCCCCTGTTGGTTTCATATTGCTCAGCTCCCTCCCCTCACCTCTCAGAGCCACACTTTTGGAAAACGTCACTGTCCTTCACTTACATTTCTAGTGTTTTTGCTGTAGTCAGGCTGAACCACTTGTGTTATATTTTAGCATTTCCAACTCTGGAACTTTGTGCTTTCAGGTCCCCTCTCTCCCAGAATGACCTTTTGGCTGGCTTGAATCCTGCCCATCCTTTTAAAGAGATGATTCAAACCTAACTTTTCTCTAATGCCTTTCTTAAACAAAAAATATTTGAGTTGTGAATAATAATAGCTGACATTTCATTGAGCACTGACGATGTACTAGGGGCATCCCAGGGATTATTCTGTCTGATCTACATAAAACCCATAGGAGACAGGTACTATTCTTCACCCTATTATAGAGACAAGAAAACTGACACGTACACTAAGGTTTGGAAATGTACCCAAGGTCACATGACTAGCCTGTCAAAGGATTTCTCTTTGGCAGCCAAGGCCTGGAGCTGACAACCATATTCTTGCAAAGCATGGTCCAGCCCAAGAGTCATGGATGCCATCTCTGGATATTTGAAGCAGTGGGTGGATGAAAGGGATGCGATGTTTGCACACTTTGCTGAGATCCAGGGCCAGTGCGAGGTGTCAGTTCATCACAATATCCAAATCATTCCAAGTCCTGGAAAATGGGTTCCCTAACTGTTGAAAATGAAATGGGTTTCACAGTGGGAAAGAGTGACATGCCTATCACTGAAGATGTCCAAGCGGGGACCGTGGGTATGGAATGTATAGACACACAATCTCTCGGGCAGAACAGCTGGTGGCCAAGGGCATTGGCTCCCCAGTAAACTGCATGGGCTCTGAGTCCCAACTCCATGATGGTAGTCTGCCCCTCACACTTATTTTCTTTCTCTTTTTAAAATTTTTATTTTAATTGTTGTTCAAGTACAGTTTTCTGCCTTTTACCGCCATCCCAGCCCACCCACCCAGCCCTCTTCACCTCCCTCCCATTTCCACCCCCACCCCTTGTTATTGTCCATGTGTCCTGTATACTTGTTCCTGCAAACCATTCACTCTTTTCCTTTGAAATTCCCTCCCCTTTCCCCTCTGGTCACTGTCAGCCTGTTCTCAATTTCAGTGTCTTTGGTTATATTTTGCTTGTTTGTTTGTTTTGTTGATTAGGTTCCTGTTAAAGGTGAGATCATATGGTATTTGTCTTTCACCACCGGGCTTATTTTGCTTAGCATAATGCTCTCCATTTCCATCCCTGCTGTCTCAAAGGGTAGGAGCTCCTTCTTTCTGCTGCGTAGAATTCCATTGTGTAAATGTACCATGGTTTTTTGATCCATTCGTTGGAGCTAAGAACCCTGAAACACCAATCCAAAAGAACCTATGCACCCCAATGTTCATAGCAGCACAATTCACACTTATTTTCTCACCATGCAGCCCCCTCCCCAACAGATCCACTCCTCCATACACCTACATATAGTTTCTTGAATTCACAGATACTACTTATGCTTCTCAAACCTCAATAAAGGTATGAATTATTTTAACCTGGGGACTTGTATAAAATGCAGTGTCTGACTCAGTCAGCCTGGGGTGTGACCTGAGGTTCTGCATTTCTCATACATTTCCAGCTGATGGATGCTGGGGTGCTGGGTACAAGGCCACACTTTGAGTGGCAAGTTCTTATGTCGTATGCCTAACCTTTATCTTTAAAAGTTGTAATATTTATTAACTATTTTTCCTCTTAGGTTTTAGGTAAATAATAATGATTGATTGATTGCTTAGATATACTCTCCACTCCAAGAAGGCCAAATTTTCATGATATGATAAATAATTCTTCAAGTGCCCACTCCCCCATAGGGTCCATCCGTATCACTCTTTGCCTTCATGCCAACTAATACATTGTTAAAAATTACATGTGATTTTCTTCCTTTCCTCTTTTCTGAAAATTGCTCTGACATCTCTCATAGCATTTGCCAGCAGAGATTTTAATTGGGACATGGATAAGGTTTCAAGCAAATGGCAAACAGTGGGAATTTAGATCGGTTAGGCCAGCAGTTTCGACCATGGCTCTCTGCAGAGATAATTATTTTAGGGGAAACATATATTCAGATCTGTCCGATTATTCCCATACCTGCCATCAGTCTTGGTTTGCAAATAATCATAAGATCGCTTTCCTCCATATATCTTCGGAGCAAGTGACCACCTGCACGTCCGTCCCTGGAGAGACCTGAAAGTGTTAATGTTCTTTCTGTCGAGTGCAAGCCGTTGGCGTCGCAGACGGGCTTCTGCTCAATGCTGGATCCCACAGACTTCTGTGTGTGCATCTCGATATCGACACAATGGATTGAAATCATATTTATTGTTTTCTTCTTCAGAAGGATCAGAGATGGAGGAGTTGAATGCTTTTAAGCAGTTTTTCAAGAAACAAAAGGCTACATTTTTGAAATGCCAGCTATTACCAGTCCACAGTTCAGACTCTAGAAAGACTCGTTAGCACTTGCATGGATCCCTCCCTCCCTGGAAAGAGTGCAGGAATCACACTCTGAGATGTGACCATTGAAGTAGACTCAAAGTCAATGTGCATAATAACTTACCACAACAGTGGTTAATGTGCCCTGAAATATTCCCTGCTCCCCTCAGCCCGGGGCTTGATGGTTGATACTCAGATTTTCTTGATAAATGTCTTGGATGTTTTGCTTACACTGTTTCCCAAAATGCCTCTGGATTATAACACGTGCTTTCCCTCACTATCTAGATGCGGAAGTGGATGGAGGAAGGAAAGCCTCAGAGAGCTGTCACATTACAGCTGTGATGGGGAATAAATAATGTCCTAGAATGTGAGAACTAAAAAGGTCCATAGTAATCATCCCCAGTCTAGTTCAACCTACTCGTTTTATAAATGAGGAAATGGAGGCCCAGAGAGGTAGAGTGACTTGCCCACGGTCACACAGCTAATTAGTGGCTGAGTCAAAATGAAAGCCCAATTCCCTTGAATCAAAGTCTTGTGCTGTTTTTCCATCAAAGTGGATGGATTCTAGTGTATGCTCCAGTTGCAGTGAGAAGGGCTGGCTTCTTGTTTGGAGTCTTTGGTAAGCCTGGTTCTGTTTGCATTACCCCAAGCCACACACAACTACTTCTCAAAACCTCTGCCCCAGAGAAGATATTTTCCACATCTGCCCCTCATTACCCTCTTCTGTCCTGACACTCTGTGCTCTGGCATGCCCTCCCAGGCTCTGAGGCCTTCAGCGCAGTCATTGCCTGACTGTCTTCCTTAGTCAGAGCTTCATGTCCCACAGTTATGTTGGGCTTTGTTCCTTCTTTGTGAAGACTTCTCCCCCCTCTGTCTCATTCCTTTGGGTCATGTTCTTTTTTGTGACACTAGAGACAATGAATGATGTGTTGTCATCCACTCAGGTAATGTACTTGCCCTTGAGCTGTACCTCCAGCAATAACCCAGGGCAGTGACCTTGGATCAGAGTTTGGTGCACCAGCGGCAGAGGTGGGCCTCAGGGAGGATGGAGGGTGATGCCATATTCATAAAATATCCTGACATTTCCCTCCGTGTGCAGGCCACCGCCGACTGGGCACAGCACTGCAGTGTTCACCCAGGGAGTGGCAGCCTTCCCAGATGACCGAGGCAGTGGGGAGAACCCCATGTACAGAAAATATTGTTCTTCCCTTTCAGAATGCACAGAAAGAAAAGAAAGAATGCACAGGAAAGTGGGGCAACCTGAAAAGACACCAAGTCACAGTCCAGCAAAGAGTTGTGTGACCACAGGGGAAGGGGGTCGGGACAAAGTTAGTGAGGAGGCAGTGGTTGGATTAAACCTTGCATGACAGTGAGGATCCTGTTGGTATATATATTGGGATGGAGGATGCTGAGGAGGGGTTGCAGTACCAAGGGGAGGGGTATTGCAGAAATGAAACAACATGGACACCTAAGAGGCAGGGAGGCATATGTAACTGTTTGGTGGGGGACAGAATAATACCCAGTGTTCTTGACTCAAAGCGACTCTTGCCAGTGTATTAATACAATGTGCTGGCAGACCAGTCCTTAATGTGCAGCTGGTCCTGGAGACACAGCCCCTCACACCTTGTCTCCCTGCAGGTCTGACACTCTCATTCCAGCCGGGGCTGCTCTCAGACTTTGTGCAGACCTTATGCTTCCCTCTGTCCTCACCAGGGACCCCTCTCTGGCATCTGCCCAGATGCTCTTGTCCCTCCTTCTGCCTCTCTAGCCTTGACTTTTCCTTTAAGCACCCACATTCCTCTTTTCCTCTGTGAAAACTTCTCTAAACATTTTATAATGGGTAGGAAACTCACCCCATTAATACATGTCTGAAAAAATTTTCACCTCGTAATTTTCCTTAAATCAAGTAAAATATGACTCGAAGTGCTGGTCTGCCCAGAATGATGGTAAATTCAATCTCAGTGATTGTTAGGGCTTTCTCCTCCTTTTGGGGGCCTCTGGCTTTCAATCCATCATGTTTATGTCAGATCTCTCCAAGCCCATGTCCTCCTTGAAGGTAGGTGACTGCCACCGTCAGGCTTTGCAGAGCATGTAGGATCTAGGTTTGGGGTCCCATTGATTAGGGTACAACCTTCCTGGGGAGACTGCACAGCTGATCCTCTGAGGTCTTCTACTACTGGGAGTAGGCTCTCTGCCTGCACAGGACCTGCTGGTATCCTCCTTGTCTTTGTCTTGCCGTCGTTCCTCCCTTTAGCTCCCCCCAAACCAGCCACCTCCCTGCGACTCCTGGCTCTGGCATAACCTCGTTAGTGAATCTAGGTTTTCGATGATGACACTTGGGAATCTGCAGCTTCCAACTTGCTACACAAACCTTCCAGAGGCAAGGGGCACCAAGAGTTTGATTTCATTCTTAGGAGAGGCAGGATTTTGGCAAGACAGAGGAGAACATGCAGCGAATGAAACTCAAACTGGTATGTCAACTCATTGTCTGAATCACAATTCCATTCATCCTTTGGATTCTAGGTTTAGACAAGTTACCCGCCCAGACTAACTCTCCCTGCCCTAGTTTCATTATCTATAAAATAGCAATAATATTAATAATTATTTCCTAGGGTTGTTACAAGAATTTAATCACATAATACCTCCAAGTTACATAGATCAGTACCTGGATCATAGTTAAGCTCTTAAAAACTGTGAGCTGCTTCATTAGTTATTATTCATTTGACCATTAACGTGCCATAGAGGACTGTTAATGATTTTATTATGAATGGCAGTCAGCGTGCACATGTGATTAAAGCCTCTTGCCCACTAGTGCAATGCTCAATACGTTCTTGGTGATTCTGACTTGACAGAAGGAGCAAGATTTGTCCCGCGGGTCCCAGAGGAGAGTCTGCGCCCTGAATAACTATTCCAACTATTGCTCACCATATGTCCACAACCAAAAAAATAATCATTTTGGAGGGCAGGAAATGAGCACACATGTGCACGTCTGCAGAGAGTCGCCTGCTGAAATCGACATGTAAGACATATTTACCACCGAGGCAAATGCCTTCATGTGTTTGTAAGTGGCTAATTCTGAACACCCAAAAGGGAAGACAAGAAAAGCCAAATTCCAATGGCATCATGTGTTTGTTATTTTGGGGCAAGGTTATGTGGAAGGAGAGCTTCCCTATGCCTGGAACACTTTAAGGGGGAGAAATGAAGTATTTAAAGGTATTTTAATGATCATGAAAGGCACTGGCTTATTAGGGCAGGAAACTATGGTTCTCTTTTTAGTCCCAGAAGGAAAATAACAAGGCTGCAGCTTAGCCTTCCCTGTAGAGTCATAAACTGGACTGCAAAGAGGCAGCCCCTTGAGACACCCTCTGGGTTTCTGTGGCCCTTTAACTGTGGGTCTGTCTGCTTAGGTTTCCAATGTACTTATTAATTAATCATCACAGCAATGGGCTTAGGTAGCAGCAACCTGTGAGAGGCTCTGGGAGAAGCCATTGCCTTCTGGCATGCAGGATTTGTGACTTTCCTGAACAAGCTGGCCTATGTGGTCCCATGTTTTCTGCTGACTGCTCAGGCCTCCATCACTGGGTCCCCCATGTACGCATGCATCTTTTTCTTGTATCCCTTCCCTCCTCAAACACTGAAGTTCCCTGCACCAGTCACTACTTTTACCATCAATATCACATGATTCTCATTATATGCAACAGTTATATTTTATAAAGTTACCAGGAATACTGAGTTGGGAAGACTGCACCATTGCTCCTAGGGGAAATACAAGGTTAGGTTCCTGCAAGCCTCTGATCCTAATATTTTCATCAACTAATGGATATATAATCTTCTTATGTGTGTTTTTGTTTAAAGATGTCTTAAAAGCAGCCTACTAAGCATTCTGGGTTAATCAGTGATCCAGAGCTCAATGGAAGAGAGCCTTGTGGTAGGCAGGCCCTAAAGAACTTTGCCCTCCACTTAAATAGTTTCTGTTCTAGTTTGTGGACCTGAACTTTGAGCTCAGATGCTTTCTTCCCTGAAGCCCTAGGCGGTACAGATTTTATTTCCACTGGATTTATTCCCTCAAAACCTTATGTCTGTGTTACAGACCCCAGTTTGACCATCTGACCCTTGAATCTGTCTTTGGCTTTGCTTGTGGTCTCTGCTGCCGCTCTCACTTGTGACCTGAAGCCTCCTACAGCAAACCCTGTCCACCTAGTGCCCCATGCTCTTTCTTTTGACATTTCTCACTCTGTGATGAAATTATTTTTTTAAGTGCTAAGAGCACATATTTCATCTCCTGGATTCCTTTCATCTCTAAAATCACTTGACTCTTCATAAAACATGAGTTGGAGTGGGTGGGGTGCTCAAGCCAGCCTGTTAAGCACGTGTTACTCATATCATGTGGAGGTCACCATCAGGCTCTGAGCCTGGCTAGCATCAGCCCCCATTCCTGACAGCTCCTCCAATGGCTGTTCCATGGAAGGCATTAGGAGAGAGGAAGAGAGTCCAAACGGTACACTTCCAAATGAGATGACATCATTGTGGAAGGCTAAACTGGGCGTAGGGAAGACAGGGCATCTCAAAGAAACCAGAATTTGAAATAGAGTCAGGAGAACATTTAGCAGATGACCAGAGGCTATAAATGGGACTGTGTTTGGACAGCCATCAGCTTTCATGGCAGCATTTGTCTCCAGGTTCTTCAGGATTATCACACTAGAGTGACTAGTGGCTTCTCCAGGAGAAATCTCTGCATTTCCCAAATCTGTTCTTCCACTTTGCTTTCTTGCATTTAATCTTATTTATGCTTTCATTGCTTTATCTCCAGCTGGTTTTTTCTCAATTTCCTTTCCTGCAGCTTCATCATCTTACTTTTAATACCTTCCTTCTCCCTTCTGCTATATCCTCCTGCTCTGTGCAGCCACATGCACAGGAACATACATGTTTTGGATTAGAACCCAAAGCCAATTATCCTCCGAATGTGTGAGGACTCTGTTGCCGACAAATAGCCTTAGGTGGTGCTTTCTTTGGGGCCCCATTTGTGAAAGCACATAGCCTGTTCTTTAGTTTGAGAAAAAAATATGCCCTGGGAAAGTTTTGTTGTAACTAAGGAAGAAACACTCCATGTAAGACTGACACCACCTTTACAGGCCAGTCTGATATTCTTGTAATTACCACTAGAGAAGGAATTTGGAGGGCAGAATTTCTGTTCTTCACTGAACAGAGACATAGCAGAAGCACAGGACCACCCAGGGGCTTCTCAGGCTCACACAGAGTGGTGGAACAAGGGCTAGGATCCAGGACTCTTGTCTCAAAGCCAGGCTTGACCAACCACCGCTTAGCCTGCATGTGTCACTGTGCCACTACTGACCAACTGCTTGCGTGGAAGGATCTGCCTTTGTACTTGGTCAAACCCAGACAGCCAATCCTGCTCTGTCCAGAGATCCTCACATATCCATCCTTGGGTGTCTTGTAGTTGCCATCATCCCATTACCCAGAACGCCCTCTTCCCAGGGCCAGGATACCTGGATAGATACATAAATCAGATTATAGCCCAGTAAACTGAGCCTTAATGTGTGTGGTTCCTTCTGGAAAATCAGCCTGTGGGGGGGCTAATGTGATTGAATTAGAGGGTATGCATCTTTTTAAGGTATATTATGGTAAATACAATTCATGCTACAGGAAACATTTTGTCCAAAAAAGTACTTGCCTCATCCCACTTTCCCCCAACCTCTGTTTTGTTTTGTTTTGTTTTAATGTTACATTGCAAGATCAGTGTGCCCAGGATACATCCATCTCCCTGTGTCTCTCTCTTTGGCTCATCTTCTTAAAGACAAGGAGGGCTCCCTCCTTCCTGAAGGGGCAGTGGAAAGGGGAGGAAGTACACAAAGTGATTTATCTCAGCCTGTCAGTTGTTTTGAAGACACTGGCAATGGAGGGTGCCCGCCCCGCCTCAGTCATCGCTTCTGAGGAAGAGCTCTGCCCTTCATTAAAAGCACACTCAATGCCCCTTGAAAACGACCTCTGAGCTCATTGTCAGCTTTACAGTGCAGCACAGCCCCAGGACAGGGTCTGGGGCCTCTGCTTCTAGGCAGCCTCCTATTGGAGCTGAGCAGAGAGCCAGCAGAAGGCGAATCCTTCTATTCTGGAAGGGTTCTTGGTTGGTGGTGTTGGTGCCACTTGAGAGAGTTTCATTTATGGTACAAATGAGAAGCAAGCATTACAAGTGACAGTTATAGCAAATCAGAGTACGGTGGATAGTTCCAACCTTTATTCCCATTATGTGTCATAATAAATGTCTCCGTAGGAAAGACAGCATGTGCAGAGTCAGGCGGAATCGCCCAGGCTGCAGCTCTGCAGAGGAGTTGGAGGAATCACCGCTGTAAAAGCATAATATGGCCAGACAATGAGACCACACCTCCAGCCAAAGCCCTCACATCTTCCTGTGTCCTCTAGGAAACATGGCACATTGGGTTCATTATTTGTTAATGTCAGAGTTAAGGAAGAGCTAGTTGCATATTGATTACAACTTTGAGGCAGAACTGGATGAGGAGGATATGTATGAGCCTTGATCTGGGTTTTCTGCATCTTTAAGGTGAGAGTCTCAAGGTTTGCAGAAGTTATAGACTATAGTCTCCTAATGGCCTGCTGGAAAGCTGGTCACATGCCATATTTTTAGCTTTGAGGAAGCCAAACACAGGAGGTTCCATGACATACCTCAAGTTTCAGTTAAGTGACTAGCAAGGCCTGGCTTCTGAATCTTGGACCACTCAGAAGAAAAAGTTGAGTTTCCTGTGAAAGGTAATATACTCTATTTCAACATATACCTGATTATCATCCCCAAAGATTCTGTTTTCTGACACCATTTATTCTTTCATAAGCCAGTAGAACTTAGGGCCAAATATACCTATATTCATCCCTCTGGGTTTGCTTAACTCAGAAGAATTTGGTGATTGGAAAGGTCTGTCACTATCACCGACAAAAATGGTCTAACGTGTCATAGTCATAAGGATCTGGTTATGTAAACTACATTTCTTCATAGAACTTGACATTTCTCACAGGATTACCTTGCAAATCTAAAGATATCACCTCCAAGATTCTAAGTGGGGCTCAGTCATGTCCCCAGGACAGATGGAGAAGAGAAAATTCTTTGTTCTGATCCAGAGAAAGCATACCCTTGGAAATGGAACTAACCTTACTTTCTCTAAGAGTTAAATAGCAGTGACTATGAGCTTGACAATTATATTACCAGGCCCTAAGACATTAAGTAACTGGTTAGCTAGGTTCCTGCTCTGGCAGTGCACATCCTGCCTTCAGAATTTCCACTGGCTTAGGGAGGGATTCACAGCTCCCTGGGAACTATCTCTGTTGAACTTGAAGTTGAACGCACAGGGCTCTATCCCATTGTGTCTATTTCAGCCTCAGTGAAATGACCAGTGAGCATGGGCGTAGAGTGTTCTGAAAGGGCAAGGCCAGTAGTGGGGGGTGGGCAAACTTTTCGGTGAAGGGCTGAGTAGAGTGCTTCCTGTGGTCTCTGTTGCAACTACTCAGCTCTGCTGTTTTAAGGAGAAAACAACACGGGCTGGATACGGCCCATAGGCCATAGTTTTCTGATCCCTGATTTATACAGTAAGACTTAATTAATTCTTTGATTTCCTTTCAAAAGCAGTACCTCCTTCACCACTGAATGAGGATTCTGGTGTTTTTCCAGGTGGATGTAAAGGGATGGGAGAGAAAAGGTGGGACTGCTCCAGTGCTAAAGGATAGCACTATTGCTTTGTACACAATTACTTTTTCCCCCTCACTATGTTGATTGTACCTATACTTACACAAGTAGACACAGATATCAATCTTTTATGAAATCCATGAATGCAAATGAAGTATACACACACACACATGCAGACAGACTTGTGCAACACCAGATGCCTGTTCTCAAACACATCTGGTTGCACATGAGTATATGTACATAAAAGCACTCAGGAATTCATCTGACTCGATTCCCACATTGGGCATTTCACCCAACTCTTTAAAATCACAACTGTGCTTAGAAAGTCATCAGGTACCCACTCTTTACCTAGTTCCCTTTGTCACCTATTTCTTGCTATAAAGAAACCTGAATGGTGACACCAGCAATAGCAACATTCTGTATCAAAAGGTGAAAACTTCTTCCCATTCCCACACTGTTCCTTCCCATCTCTCTCTCGCCTGCAGGCTGCCTGCAATCCTGGCCAAGAAGCAGCAGCCTTTCCACTTCCCCTCTGTGTGCAGGGCTGAAGGCCTGGCATGGAGAACTGCAGAGGAAGTTGAGTTTCAGGTTCTAGTATAAGGCTTTTTACGTCTGTGGGCCATCTACATCGTTTCTCTTGCAGAGGGCAGGACTGGGACACACAGCAGGGTCCAAGATGCTCATTCTGTTTCCAAACACGTTTCACAGTTTACTTAGGGCAAGAAGCACAAGTTGCCCTGAGAGCCTGCCTGCCTGATTTCTTTCTGGGCTCTGCAGTTGAGGAAGAAGCACAGTGGACAGGATTGAGTGGCTTTTGTTCCTGAATTCATTTAAAGTATTTGCCTCCAATTTCCTGGCCTTCCAGAGATGCAGAATATAAACATCTTGAAGGATGTGGCTGGGCAAGGTGTTGTTCTGGAAGAATGGAGTGTCCTGGAATTGAGGGTGAGTTGGTAGTAGGTGGGGGGAGACATAGTATTAGGATGGCCAAAAAGTTCATTTGGCTTTCTCTGTGAGATGGTTCTAGTAGTGCTTAGCTGTCTTTAACTTCATTTGAAACAATTTTGTTAGTTCATATTGTGACAGTTGACGTATCAGCGTGCATTTAAAAGGAAACTTATCAGAGTAGGTGAATTTTTGTGTGGTCATTTTATTACTGAAGATGGAAGAAAAGAGGCAACATTTTTGGCATATTATGCTTTATTATTTCAAGAAAGGTAAAAATGCAACTGAAATGCAAAAAGAAAAAAAAAAGATTTGTGCAGTGTATAGAGAAGGTGCTCTGACTGATCCAACATGTCAAAAGTGGTTTGAGAAGTTCCCTGCTGGAGATTTCTCGCTGGATGATGCTCCATGGTTCGGTAGACCAGTTGAAGTTGATAACGGTCAAATTGAGATGGTAATTGAGAACAATCAATGTTATACCACATGGGAGACAGCTGACATACTCAAAATATCCAAATCAATAAAGTATTGGTGGAAATGAAAAATGTTTCTTTTATTTTATTTGTCTTTTGTTTTATGGAATAAAACATATGGACTTTTTGGCCAACTCAAGAGTTGCCTAGCAGAACTCTCTGTTGGGTGGGAGAGGAGGAAGAGCCATTTTGGCTCAGGTGGGCACATCAGCAAAGTCCCCTGTGAGTGGGTGAATCAGTAAGGTCCTGCTGAAGCTGTCAGCAGAAAGAGCCCCTGCCCATCCTGGGTGAGGGATGGGGCTCAGTAAGATTGAGAGGAATTCTCGACCTTTGGCTCTGAACCTTGTAAGATAACCTGCAACCTTCAACATCCCCTTTTTTCTCAACATAGAAATACTCTTAGAGTGCCTGCTATTGAAGAAAACTCTCAAATTTAGTTGCATAGCTATGCATTTAATGCATTGCCTTAGGCCAGAGTTGGCTCAACTTGTTGAGGTGAGGTGCTAGAAAGTCTTTCAATGTCCTGAAACTGTATACCAAAGTACAGGGGAATTTTTCTATATACATATATGAATTTTTTGAGTGGGTGTGGGTGGCTTCATAGCTTTGATCAAATTCACCAGGAGATTTGTGCTGTCTACAAGGTTAAGAAGTATTTTCTGAAGCCAAAGGAGTCTTGCCCCAGTGGTTGAATTTCAAGTATTACAGTAGGTGGGTGTAGAAAGTATTCCTTCTCCAGGTGCTGTGAGCTCGTTGTCCTGCATAGAGGATCTCATCCTCTGGTGTACAGGTAAAGTGGGAATAGGTGATAGAATGCCCAATTTATTAAGGGATATGACAGTTTGTAGCAAAGAAGGGCTGAACTCCAGGTCCTTGGTCTGTGATGGTTAAGCTAAAGCTAAGTGCATGTCCTAGCCACATATGGAATAGATTTACTACTTTGCAAGACATAGAAACAATAATGGCAGCTTTAGCTCTAAGCACCTTGCATGGATTAACTCTTGTAATCCTCACATCCACCTTATGAAGTCACAAGTCAATTTCCCTTCACAGCTGAAAGAACCAAGGCACAGTGAACTAGGTAACTTGCTCAAGTTCATTCAACAAGAGGAGAAAAGTTCCCTTTCTCATGGTTGGAAGGGCTGTTGGCACAGAAAAGGCTTTTTGCACAGGTCCTGGGCAGCTTCTGTCTCTGTGGTGCCAGGCTGGGCAAACATTCCCACCTGCACAGCAGCCCATTTTCACATGTGAATGTGCCTTTCAAGAGCACACAGCTCCTCTTTCTCTGACCTTCCCACCCATGGCTGCATCCCCGGTGGCTTGGCCCGCCAGGTCCCTGGCCCGAATAATCTAGCAGGAGCACACTCCAAGGTGCCTGCCAGCATCCCTGCCTGGCCCTGCTGACTCCCGGTTTGGAATTTCACAAAAAGCTGGAACTGGCTCACCCTATCCCTCCTTCTGCCCAGGCTTAGCCAGAGGGAGGGCAGTTATTTCTTCCCTTCATGTGACTGACTGTAGCCTCAGTGGACATCTTTCTAATGCTGTCTCCATTTGTGTTAG
Source organism: Tonatia bakeri (assembly GCA_004024845.1). Classification (NCBI taxonomy): domain Eukaryota; kingdom Metazoa; phylum Chordata; class Mammalia; order Chiroptera; family Phyllostomidae; genus Tonatia; species Tonatia bakeri. The sequence continues at coordinate 17,156 of PVIA01000398.1, forward strand.
AAGTTTTCCCCTCTTTTAGAACCCATAGGAAGTGTCAGTAAGTGGAAGTTGGGGAGAATGTGCCTTAGGAGGAGTATGGGGAGAGTGCAGTTCCGCTACCTGCTAGATGCGTGATATTGGCAAGTTGCTTTAACCTCTCTGAGCCTCAATTTCCATTTCTTTAGAAGGAAAAGTAAGAATAATAATAGTTATTCCATTGGCCGTTGGAAATATTAAATGAGATGTTTTCATCACTCAGTCCAAGATTGTTATTCATGCTGAGGTAGAGAGAATGAGAGGTTGCTGTGGGCTGTAGCGCTAAGGGTGGGGATTTGCAGGTTTGGTATTCACAGAGGCAGAGGGAAGGGTTCCAGAATAGGGAAAAACAGAGGCAAAAGCACAGAGGGACAAAGGGGTGTGGGCAAAAGTGCGAAGGGGCTGGAGGTTCCTTCAGTGCCTGGGTTCATTAGGGTAGCAGGCCAGGTGTAGTTGGGAAGAACAGATGGAGAATTTTTTTCATTGGTGATGCATTTGGGGTCTTTATTAGGTAGATAATTGGGGATCATTTAGAAAGTTTCTGAACAGAATGGAAATGTGGTAAATGTTATTAAACGGTATTTGAGAATGATTAATGAGACAGCAATACGTGGAAAAGATATGTGACAGACTGTCATGAATTTACCAAAGCTAGTTTGCTTTTCCTCCTGAGAACATGAACTACATCTCTCAGTCTTCCCTATGGCAAGGAGAGGTCATGTGACTGAGTTTTGGCCAATTAATGTTAGAGGAAGAGACATGCACTGCTTCCAGACTTTGCCCATTAACTGTGGTCCTACACTTTCCCTTTCCCATCTGCCAGCCAGGAGCAGGTGATCAGGAGCAGAGCTTCAGACTTCTGGGGGCTGGTGGGGCCACAAGTTACAAGGAGCCTGGGTCACTGAATGACATGTGGGTCCCAACCCCCTCTCCCCTTGCTGCCTGTTGGACTTTATGTGAGTAAGAAATAAACATGTGTTGTGTTAAGTTACTGAGAGACATTATTTGTTATAGCAGTCAGCCTACTTACCTAATACCGGTTGAAGGAGAGACAGACCACAGAAAGAATCAAGTGCTCTGATTCAGGGATGAAATAAAAAGCTCTGACTTCCTTGGTAAAGGTTGAAGTGAAAATAAGACAAAGGTATTTCCTTGGGCCAGTTCACAAGACTTGATGACTAAGCAGTGTGTGTGAGTGTGTGCTTAGGCAGGAGTGAAGAAGAGAAATTGGTTTAAAAAATGCCTGTGATTTTCAAATGTAGTTAAGAAAGTGGCAGCTTCATTGACATGAATTAAGATATCAGAAGATAAGATGGATCTGGGAAAAATAATGAAGTTTATTCTATTTGTGGTAAATTTGAGGTGATGGTATAAAAAGAAGTATCTAGACACTATTGGCACTATTGTGGGTTTCTTACCATTGGCACTATTGATATTTTGGGCCTAATAATTGTTTGTATTTTGGGGGTTGTCAGGTGTATTGCAGGATGTTTAATGGCAGCCTTTACCTCCACCCACCAGGGGCTCCCCTCCCCCACCAGTTTTGCCAACTCATGATGTCATCATGTCGTAATGTCTGCAGACATTGTCCAGGGGAGCAGGTAAAAAAAATCTCTTCTTGTTGAGAGTGTGGTCTAGAGAGTGTAGGAGACGTGGGTGAGTCTGCACGTCTGGGCTGTGTGCAGCACCACACGTCATCAGGGCACTTTTATTTCTGCACGGCTCAGACATCTGCCCACTGCCAGTAGTCTGCAGCTGTACAGGCCCCACTGGGAGGTGTCCCCAGAATTCAAGGCCATGTTTCAATGGACCTTCCTGTGCTCTGTATTCTGGGCATCAGAGAGGATGAGGTGGGGGATGGGGAACCTGGGGCCTGGGCACAGGAACTCAGGAGAGTCATGGTGAGGGCCAAACCTGGCTTTCCTTCCAAAGTCCCAAGGCAGGGGCAGTGTGGCCTCTCTGAAGCCCAAGAGAGAACAAAGATCTCTGTGTCTTGTGAGTTTGCTTTGACATATTACCAACTGAGCCTGTAACAAAGCTTTCCAAACGGCATGAGCAATCCTCCTGGACGGCAACTGGCAGCGTAGTTTGGGAGGATTCCCTTTTCATTTCCTATGTTTTATGGTTTTTTTTTCTGATGCATTTCAAAGAGCATTTTTACAAGCTAGTATTCTATATTGCTCTGCCTGTACTCTGAGAAAAGATAAATATTTTCAATGTGTTTTCTAAGGCATATGCTCCCATTGAGAAAATGTATCCCTTATGGACAGAGCTATTTTGACCTCATTAGCTGGGCAGATCAGAGAGAATTTGACAAACAGGCCCTTGCATGCCCAGGAAGCCTCCCTTAGTTTCCAGATGAGCTGGAAGGTTGGTACCATTGGGGGCATACCTTTGAGTTTCCTAGAGGGCTGCAACTGGAAGCCCAGGGGAGCCTAGGGAATAGGTTCATCAATGAAAGAGGCCTAGCAGAGTGACCTTGCTCCTGGGTCCCAATTCCAGGGTCCCACTTAGTGGGAGTTGAGAGGAGAGGCTGGAAAGCTGGCTCAGAATTCTGCAGAGGCTCTGGGACTCCCTAGGGAAGCTCACACAGATTGCAAAACCTCCGATGGGACCTGCAGTGCCTTTCTCCCTGAAAGGCATGCAGAACTTTTCACTGGATAGAGCGAGACCAGCTCGTAGTTTGACCGAGACATTCTCAGTTTTAGCAGTGAAAGTGCTGCATCCCATGAAACTCTCTGCCCCTGGCTAACCAGAAAGAGTTGGTCACCCCTACTGGATGAGTGGGCCCAGGTGGCAGCTGTTTGTGCCCTGAGGCAAGAGCACACTCCCAATCTCCTTCATAATTCAGACATTCAGCCTTTGGATGTTTCACATTATATTTCAGATCTAGAATGCCAGTTTCAGACTTGCTAGCTGGGTGATTGGAGAGACATCCCATAAAATTTCTAAGACTAAATTTTCTCATTTATGATTTTAGATCATTATACCTAAAATCGACAGTTCTGTGGATCACATTAGATTATTGTATATAAAATGCTTGTCATGTAAAGGCTCTCACAGTATAGATAATAAGAGATGGTTACTATTTCTATAATTAATATCTGGTCCCCAGGATCCTTTATTAATAGGCAATAACGCTAGAGAAGGATGATCTTGTAAACCAACATCCGTTAACGACCCGGCTCAGTGTCAACCTTCTTTGTACTTGAATTACCGGCACCCTTAGTGCAGCTGATAACACCGCCCTGAAAGCATCGTGAAGCACTTTCTCTACTAGAAATAGAAGTCTACTTGATTTACTTTTTCATTCTCCTCCAGTAGATCCTCCTCAAATTCCCAACACATTGGGGGGTCCCCAAGTTTTAGTCCTTGGAATGTCTTGTTTCTGCCCATTTTTTTTCCTTTAGATGACCTCAGTGGCTTTAAATATCCTCCTGCCACTGACATTTTTGAATTTGCATCTCAATCCCAACTTCTTCCCTTTTGTGTAGTGGTATGTACTCAATTTATTCTCACCAGCAGGTATACTAGTTCCCTTTGTCTCACATCGTTGTCAAGACGTATGTTGTGAGCCTTGTGTTTTTCTTCCCTCTGATGAGAGTGAAATGGTACTGCATTATTTACTCCTTGCCCATCATTCTGTCACCTAACCCTGTTTCTGGTCCTCAAGGCATTCTCGCTCTGAAGCCTCTTTGCTATGAGACCATATTATGGATGGGTGGGTCTGAGACTCTAGCATCCTTGGGGGCAACTTCATAGTGTTTCCTTGACATACAAAGGACTGAGGCAAGAAGAAACCAGCTTCCTCTTGTCTAGAAGCCAATGCCGGGAACCATTATGTTTATTTCATTCTGCCCAGGGAGATAACCTATTTTAATTTATTTATCTTTTCCTTTTCTTTACCCTTTAAAAATTAAGGTGTGATGATCAAATTAAGTATATAACTTTTAAACTCACACACAAGGATTCAGTCTCAATCACGTAACATTGCTTAAAATTTTATCATCATCATTTTGCAGTTCTTTGGCAGATGCCTTTCTGAGCATCTTAACTTACTTATGGGACAAGGTGGGAATAAAATAATAAACAAACAAATAAATAATCTGTTTATACTCATGACATATTTTTTGAGTAATATTAAAAGTAGTAAATATTATTGCCTTGAGGGTGAATATGATGTTTGGAAATAACTAAATGGTGATACATAATTATTAGTTTAAGTTGCTGTGTGACCTTGGGCAAGTTTAGCTCCCCAAGTCATTTTTTTACTGATGTATTAAATAAAGCTTTCCAGGCATCAAGGGTAATTTTAACTCTTATATTCTATGGTCTGGAGAGCCATTCAGTTATCTGACAGCTCAGAGATTAATACTGACCCCATGCTGTTATTTGGGTACTTCTTTCTGTGGTGGACATACGTGTATGTGACATCTGTGTGCTGCGTGTGGGTGTGTACATGTGCACAGGGCCTGGGGATCACAGGATGGCACAACCAAAGGCCAACTGTGACCCTGAGATACCACGTAGTTCAGTCCCTCTCTTCAGACCAAACTGTATTCAGAAATTATCTAAAGTGACCAATCTACATAGAAATTCACCATAAGCCCTGAAGTTTCTTGTTTTTGTTTATATTTTTAAGAAATTCATTTTCAAGATTAAATTGAGTCTCTTGTGCAGGTCTCCTCTCATGGTCTCCCTTGTTTTCCCTGGAGATGGGTGGATGCACAGTGTGGAACATGAAACTTAAAAATGTGGATTGAAAGTCTATATAATATCTACCTCTTTAAGAAGAGGACAACATGACAGAAGGATAGACATCTGGTAAATGTGAGAATCAGAAAAACATCGCCTTATTTAAAAAAAGTCTGTCTGTTCTTGACTATCTATCTATCTATCTATCTATCTATCCATCCATCCATCCATCTATCAATCATCTGTCTATCTTACACATCTATATTAGCCTAAAGAACAAATAGGTAGCATTTTCTTTTGGTGGGTCTGGCCCATTTTTTTGTTAGTGGTTTTTGTCTTCAGAGGCAAAGGGATGTCAGAAGCAGTCATCCTTGCTAATACTAGACACACAACCAAACAAAAACTCACACAGAACTGTGAATTTGAGAGCCATTTAACACTGAAAATTTCCCCCTTGTATAACAGTTATGGAAACATGCGTGCTAACTGACAATGCAGTGTAGCACTGTGTGAATGTGAACAGTGTCACTTGTCCTCATAATTCCTCTTTTTATGGCTGGTGGTGAGCCTGTCCAGAGGATGTCACACCTAGCCTTGTTACCCAGGAAGCTATCTCCTGACTGAATATTGTCTAATATTCCCCTCATATGTACTCATACCATTTGAACCAATATCTGACTCACTGTGCCTACAACTTGAGTTTTAGTGTCCAAATAATGTGCTGCCTTGTTTCTTGGTTTGAGGGGAGGTCATTACTTTATTTTAATTTCCTCATTTAGTTATTCCCACCTATAGTAGGCAAGGATGTTAGACTTAATATTAGGATATTATTAGGCTTAAGAGAGGAGCCTTCAGTGGCCTTAAACTACTCGGCTCCCTAGCAATGGTGGCAGTAAACTGCACTTCAGTACAAAAATCTCTTACTGGGACCTGGGAGGGACACCCACAAAGACAGAATTTTTTAAAACCTAAATTAATCCTGTTTCTATTCATCAGGATGCCAAACTTCCTGAAGAACTATGCTGTCTCTTTGATGTGCACAAAGGGTGGTCACTACAGGCCGACCACTTGGGTTTTAATCCTTGGCTTTGCCCCAGTGGCTAGATGTGTGATCTTGAGAAAGGCATGCCATCACTTTGAATGTCACTTTTTCCCCCATCTGTATAATGGGCATGTGATTAGAGTTGTTTTGAGGATTCCATGAAGATAATCTCTGCAGAGACTTTACAAGGTATCTGTCATATGTTGAGCACTCATTATACAAGCACTAAGTTGTCTCACCAGGAATCTGGAAAGTGAAAGGAGGATTGGGGTCAGCCAGCTAGTTCTGAAATTCCAACTTAGAGTAAATACCAACATGCAATCTCATTTGACCCTTGTTCACACCAACCCTATGAAGATGGACCCCAAGTTTGGGACACAGAAGGCCTCCTGCCTCCCATTGCTGCAATGGTCCTAGCTGAGCCCCTTACAACCAAGAACACCCACTCTGCTAGCTTCACGCAATTGTTCTGAGTTCAAATGAGTAAAAACAGAATGTGTTCGAAAGTTTTAAATGCTATATACATATCACCTCTACTTTAATCTAGGCATTGCTTATTGCATTTTATTTCCTTAAAAGTCTTCAGGGTGCAAATGTGGGTACAAAGATAACGTGTGTGGGCACAGGTGTGCACAGGGCTTTGAACTTGATCTCATGCCCATGGTGAGAAGAAGAGAAGTAGCAAGCATACAGCTTGGCCTTGCAGTCTAAACTCTCTAGGTAGGTTCTCCAAACACCCCAGACAATGACCTTATGAAGCAAATATCCCTTAAAAAAAACAGACTGATGTCACAAAAAAGAGAAAAATAAAGGAGGTTTGGGAATGGGAAAGAGAAACAGGGGAAAAGAAACATTATAGTTGTTAGCAGTGTTTCAAATTGATTTTAGTTACTATTAAAATTACAACTGGATGTGAATTGACAATTTCTTCCCCTTAAAGTGTTCTGGTACACATGATAAATACTTAATTTAGTAGATTTAGAAATTCTCTGTGACACCTCATTAGCAGACATGTTCTCACAGCCACGTGCTCACAGGTATGTCTATGAATGTGGAGGCAGCTCTACTGAATTTGTGTTTCTCCCCCAGTTTATTTTGTGCTTTTGTTTATTTGTTTTGTTTGTATAATCTCTCTAATCCAGTGACAGCCTGATCTTTTTAACACCAGCCTTGTTTTCCCTCTTCCCATCCCCAATTCTCTTCTTTGCACTATGAGTTCTTAGCGGGTAAGGACAGTGAGGTATGGCAGAAAAAAAAAAAAACTATTAAATTATAACACTTAATGGGTTGTGAAGGCTCTAATGACATTAGCCACCTAATGGCAAGGTAAAAACCTTTGCAATGTCCTATAACAGGTTGCCATGGGCTTGACAAACCTTTGTGAAATAAGCAAGAGAAAGGAGCTGAAAATGCCCACAACACATACCTCTCCCCCACCCCTGAGAGTCCATCGCCACCCATGGACATTCCCTTCTTGCTTATTAGCCCCTGAAGGGCATTTTTAATATAAAATATATATAAAGTCTTCCCAAATCAGAAAGGTCTCCAAGTGTCCAATTTAATTGGAATGGAAAATGCTAACTAATTGGCATCAAAATTTGATTTGTGGGAGAAACCTCCTTTTTGTTAGAAACACAACAGTGTGTGTCTGGGAACACAAGCCCAGCCCTTCAAAAATCATCCGTGAGTGCCGCCGAGGAATCAATTAAAGTTGAGTTGGCATATCTACTTTTGACAAATATAAAGAAATCTCTGATTAGGCAGAGAAGAAAAGCACCTTTCTCTTTCTTGCTCTCTTCCTCTCTCTTTCCTCTGCCTCTTCCTCTCTTCTCCTCATTTCCCTTTAAAGGCAGTAGGTGTCAGAAGGGGGTGGGTAGTGATATGCAAAACACGGCCTCCATAACCAAAGTAGCCTGCAAAATTAGGTGTCAGCATGCAAAGCTTATTGATGTATGAATGCGGAAAATGAAAGGCGGCAGTAGACAGCCGGGGCTAAAGGTGAGACAGGCACAGCGAGAGCAGCTGTAGATCCACGTCAAGGTGTTGCTATATGAGCTCGGGTTTTTTCTGGAGGGCCACAGCCTAACAAGGTAAGCCTGGCCATGAAATGATGGAACAATACAATATAGGCACACACAGTGTGAATACCAAATAAATTGACATGGTGTCTAGACCCCCCTCCTCTTGCACTGCCGCCCCCTTCAAAGTGTGCCTGTGTATTCATTAATAAATTCATATTCTGAGTTTTCAATAAAAGAGGAAAATGCAGTGTAAACTGGAGTTACTTAGTGACACCCAGCTCATTGCTTTTTATTGTTGCTTGCAGCTACGGAGCCTTCACAGTGCACTAGTAGAATTTATTACTGTCTGTCTCTGTAGCAAGTTGGCGAAGTGCGCCTTTTGAAGAAAATTGACCCACACTTCATGAATATGATGAAAAATGCCAATAACACTACAAAGACGAAGCTCTTGACATTACTCTGCAAAGAGCTAAAAGACAGTAATGAAAGTATTGCAATTACAAATCATTCATTACCTCCTCTCCAGCCAATCGCCACCTTCCCTCCTCTTTTTTCTTTTTGACCACTCTCCAGCTCGGCTGGCTGCCCCAGGTGCTGTTTTGCACAGCATCACGGGAAATGGAGGGTGGATGAAAGCCCCAACTGACTTCTCAAAGAAGGGAAAAGGACACAAGAGGAAAAGGATAGAAGAGTTGGTGGGAATGTGGTAAAAGTGCCCATCCTATTGCACCTGGAAATAGAAGGTATAAAAGAAAAGTTCTTAAAAACAGTGGTCAGAAGGTCATGACTTTGTGTGTGGCCTCTTCCATCTGAGAAGTAGAACTAAGAGCACTCCACTGGCCCTGGCCAGTTTGGCTCAGTTGGTTGGAGTTTTGTTCCATAACCAAATGGTTGAGAGTTCTATTTCCTGTCAGGGCACATACCTAGGTTGTGAGTTCGAGACTCAGTCCAGGAACTATGGGAAGCAACCAATCGATGTTTCTCTCTCCCTTCCTCTCTCTCTAAAAAGCAATGGAAAAATAAAAATAAATTTAAAAAATAGGAAAAAGAACATTCCACTGACCTCTTTGCTAGATCTGTTCCATTTTGGCAGGGTCCTTTATAGTCTGGCTTTAGGGAGAACACCTGTAATCTTTTATCTTTTATTGTTAGTTAGCACTCCAATTCAGACACTGGCAAATGCATTATCAAAAACATGTATTACTTTATGTTCAATGTAAGAAACTGGCCTATCTTCCTTTTCTTAAGGTGATACTGAAAAAGTCAAAACAAAAAAAGAGGGAGGAAGGGAAGGAGGGAGGGAGAAAGAAAGAGAGAGAAGACAAAGAAAAGGGAGGGGAGGGAAGTGGAGGGGAGAAGACTAACTTTGGAGTATAACTTTAGACTTTAACATGTTGAAAGGATGAAGACCCTTGTCCTTACTGTTTTGACAGCTTTCTGGCATGGACCTTCTGTTGCATATGCTTATACTGTTGATCTTTAGAGTCTTGGTTTATTTTATTTTTAATTTATTTGGGGTATGTGTGGAGGGATGTGTGAATACATGCATTAGTTGTCTCCTGTACATCTTACCTAGAAAGATAGCGCAATTATCTTCTGCTAGGCAATGATAAAGGCTATTAAACTGTGAAACTTTGCACAGAGTGTATAAAAGTCAGAAATAGAAGCTGGGGAGAAATTATAAAGAAAAGAAAGTAAGAGCTTCAGAGACCTGCCTTGGGGAGAGGTGAAACAGAGCAAGCACAAACACTGTGGCATAGTTATTTGACTTTGAGGTGGTCCGGATACCCATTCCCAGCTCCTGCCGAAAGGCTCATTTTTCTCTGTAATACTACTGGAAAGCCATATTGGAGATTCAGTTTAATTCCACAATACTCCATTAGAAATGCAAATCCCTATGGGAAGGATAGAGTGTAAATCATTCACATATTAGTATGGAATAGCTATATCAGATTGACTTTTTTTCTAAAATTTAGCTGAACTTTTGATTAGCCATAGGTCACAGAGTATTTTTCATCATGCAACACTGAAATAAGAGAAAGTAGAGTCTAAGTCCCAGTGGATCTGGACAGTGTGGGACTTAGAATACCCTGGGAGAATTGACTGGATGGAGAAGGGCAGTAGATGGCAGAAGATGTATCTAGGAGAGAAGGTGAAAGTGGGGCTGAAATAACTCAGCCCACTTCAAGCTGTTGTTTGAGGTTAGCCCTTTGACCATAATACGGGCAGGAGGCATACTTTCTCTTCTTCTTCCTTCTTTCTCCTGTATTAGATGTTCCTTGACCTTTTTCTAGGACTCAGAACTAAGGTTAATTGAAATATTGTTATGAATTAACTTTTGTGGGTAAGTCTCATAGTTTGAGGACCAAAGTCATAAATTTTTTTTGTTTGTATGTTAAAATACATTGTAGGATCCAAAACCCCAATTTATTAACTGACGTTCACACTTCCAACATGGGATGGGTACAGTGAGCTATGAGGGGTGGCTGGTTATAAACGCCTAATGAGTGGCCATGCTTACCAGATGCTCATGGGAATGAGGAAAAACTGTGGCCATTTATTCCATTGTCCTTCCTTCAGGTGAGAAAGTGCTTACACAGCAACACCAATGAACTTCTATAGCTTTTATTTCATCTCTTAAGTAATCTCTAACATTTACTAACTGATTTGCCTACCTGATGATCTCAGATGACAACAACCGGGTCCAACAATCTGCCTGTGCACCAGGTGGTCAGCTAAGGACATGCAGCAGGAATGTTACTGACTGGCATGCACATTACCCCTCTGAACCATGTTCATGGCATCTGTTACCAATAGAATAAATAGTCATCTTCCACTAAGCCTCAGAATCTTTCTCATGCTGTGGTCCAGGGAACTCCTATTGACAGATCAAAGGTGATATGCCAGAGTAGACTTCTGTGTCATCCTCAGTGTCAATATCGCCAGCAAAACATTCTTTCTAGGAATATTAATTTACCAATGCACCTCCTAAAGGGGAAACCAAATCTCTGAGTGGTCAAGGCAATAGCATAATGGACCCATTTTCATTCTCGTTTTTTTCTTCATTCCACATAAATACAGCAAGAGCCATTAATTTGCCTGGGAACTTTTTTGGGCCATGTAGCTACATCTGTGAAACTGGCTTAGGTTTGACTATGAAGCAGGACCTCATGGCCAAACTGTCTGATACTTAGCCAGAAACTAGCTCACCAAAGAGCAGGGCCATCTGGGTGGAAGATAGAATTAGCCGGAGCCACCTTGCTCAGGGGGGCAACAGTGCAGTGGGAGGAGACTACAGTAGAAAATACAAACTATCACAGGGGCTCCTGTAGCACCTGGATTAGTACTGCATGGAAGCTTTGTTTTACACTTTAAAAATGAGATTTGCAGTATATTACTTGCTAGAAAAGGACAGAAATGACTAGGAGAATAGCAACTACTAAGCAACAGAGCTGAGATGCATACATAAATACAAATATGACACAAACTGTATCTCTACAAGTGTCCATGTTGCTAAATTTGCCCGACCATGAGAAGATTTTGCATATGCTTTTCTACTTTTTGTGTGAGTCAAAACATGCCAGATCCTCTTTTTCTTGTAGCAAGAGTGGTAGAGTGAGCCTGGAAATGGAAGTCTAACTGGCTCCTTGGGAGAGAGGACTGTGTGTGTATCATTGGGTCTAGCGTAGTGCCTGGCATATAATTGGTGCTCAATACATGAAGGGTGAATCAAATTGTTCAGAGGGTCAAAGGAGAGGGGGGTGCCTTGAGGGGTTGATTTTCAGGTCTAGTCCTCTGGGCCTTCTGTGGAATGTGATAATGGAATTGAATTTGATGTGACACTAGAGTACTTGCTTGAAAGCACAAGGACAGAGTAACTAAGTATTATAGATCCAGGTACTCAATAGATATTTGTAGATATTCATATATATAGGATTATTTTCCCCCTTTTTTCATATTATCTTGACCTGGTGTATAAATTAGGCTAACACCAGGGTAAGCTGCTATAAAAATAACTCTCCAAATTTCAGTTGGTGAATACTTTAAAAGTTTATTTCTCATGAATAAAACAGTCCTGTGTAGGTGGAGATGATTTTAGGCCAAAATGAGCCCCAGTCTTCATAACACCCTTGTTGATGGCCTTTTACTTCAACGCTATTTTTCCTGCCATATGGAAGTCTCTGAGACCAGAGCTGACTGACTAGACTTCTCGCATCAACTTTTTTCCTGTTTCCTGCTAAGACAAGCCCTGCATATTCAGAAGAGGAGGACGGTGGTACTGGGACAGATGATTCAGGCAAATTGGAAAACCTTGCTGCCTCCAGACCAAACAGACCTTGAGAAGTGCTTGTGAAGATTCTCTGACTGGTGCTATACCCATATAGGCTGTCACTAGCATGGATTTCCCTGGAGCCTCTTGATTGCTTTTTTAGTAGTCCTGATCAAAGCCATGGGTGGTGGTGAGGTGGATGTCTTCTCCTGAATAGTTCCACCAGCTTTGTAAGAGCACTCTACTCTTTTTAACTTACATTCCACATGAGAATGACCTTGGACAGACTATTTTCTTCTGTGATACAGCCAAGGGTCAGCACTCTCTGACTGCCTTCCTTCATGTAAACTACCTAAGTATGTGATTGCTCCTTGACATTTTTAAATTTTGGCCTAAAACAATCATCTGTCCCCTTCCTCATACTCTTTTTACCAGCTTAATCTGTGTTAAAATTGTCCCTCAAAAACTAGAGAGATGATCCAATTCCAGCTTTGGGGCACTCTTCTAGTTACATTAGGTTTACATACTTCTTGAACTTGGATATGCTGTAAATAATTAGATTGGTTTCTAGCAAGGCCAGTGACCTTTTTTTTTGTGTGGGCAAGGTGGGCCACCTTGTTTCTAAGGAGTGGGAGCAGACTTAGAGCTCAGGAGGAGCCCGCTTCACTGTGGTAAGAATGTCATGCTTCTTGGTGGAAATAAACACCCAGATTATTGAGAGAGTGTAGAGATTTGTTGGCAGTTCTGGGTCAAGGTAAGTCAGTAGTTATATATTTTTTATATTTAGAGTTACACTAGGGAGAGGCTGGCCTCGGGTGCTCAGGAAACTGCCTATACCTCCTTGTCACTTGGCCACAGAAATTTGAATGGGTTTGTATACATGACTTCTAATATTTCAAGCCATTTACTTGCTTTGCCAGTAATGTGGCTACCCCTTCAAGTTTTGCATCTGTTCTAAACTAGATGACCATGATGCCTTGGCTAATGCCTTTTAATATCTAAGCCTTGTACATCTAGTGCTTTGTTAATAACAGGGAAAAAGCTCCGGTGACTCACCTTGACCTCCAGAGGGAAAAAACATCCTTTTAATAATCTGGGAGTTTATTTGGATCGAAGGCATACTGCATGTTACACAATCTTCTTGTAGACCCGCTCGGGTCACAAAGTGGCACCCTTGTTTTTTATGAAGTCAGCAAAGATGTCCAGGGCCAGGCTCACTGCTTCTCTGAGTGCCTTCAAATTCGTCTTTAATATGTAACCTACCAGCAGAGCAGAAACCCTCCCTGAGTTTAATGGGCTTTTCTCTGAGAACTTTTCTAAGTGTATAACCTTTGTTGCAATTAAAGGTACATTTTCTAAATGTCCTTAAAAAGGAGTGCACACCCATTTTCTTATAAGTCAAGTGACAATCTTTCATGTCCTATCACTTTAAACTTTTTCTCTGATGGTAAATTGGGAACTATGTGAGTGCAGGGACACACACAGTTATCAGTGTTTCAAAGAGAAGAGTGGTTGAATACATGAATCAGATTTATTGAGTAAATGAATGGATGAAGGCCTAAGATATACCTACACCAGTGGTTCTCATCCGGGGATTATTAGGCAATGATGGAGACTTTTTTGGTTGTTTGCCCTGGGTGGGTTATGCGCCCTACTGGCATCTGGTGGGTAGAGGCCAGGGATGCTGCTAACATCCTACAGTGCACAGGACACCCCCACCACAAGGAGTCAGCTGGCCCAAAGTGTCAACAGTGCTGAGGTTAAGAAATGGCCATATGCGTCATCCCACAACATCATATACATTCAAATACCTGGAAGATGGCCATTGGTCTTTGGAAGAGCCATTTAGCAAATTATTTGTTCAACATTTTTCATGTTGAAATTCAACCAAGGTATTCACTTGGACATTTCCTTTTTCCCTATCCCATCTCCCTTTTGCCTGTCCTTTCCCTTCCCCTCATCATTTTTCAATATCCATGGCAAAAAAAGAAGCTATACCATAGGAGGAAATATCTGGAGTCAAAAGCAAGGCTCTTTTTAGTTACTAACTTAATTATAGCCATGTCTTCTCTGGACCATTCCTTGTGAAAACAAACATGTTTGTGCCATAAGTGCTGCCCTCACGCAGCCTGGTAAGCCCTTTGGAGACGGGTGTTGAAGGTAAAGAAACACAGTCACACGATGTTTACTCTAATGATGCTCTCAGAGCATTCGGGATGTTTGAACATATGCTTCCAGCATCTCTCTCTATCTCACAGTGCTGCTAAATTGTGGAAGAGCTGTAAATAGAAATAATAGACTCAGTTTATTTTTAATTAGAAGGCTGCTGCTTATAGCTGAAAGCGTGACACTACCAAGCATGTCTTCCTATCATTTGGAAGGAAAAAGTGGAGAGTTCCTAGGGTTCTGAACTTGACCCAGGTTCCCCAAGTCTCCTGGTCTCTGCATCCCTGCATATCTAATGCCATTCAGTGGCATGTGGCCAAAGGATGATTACTGTGCACTACTTAATAATGTCTTTAGACTTAGCAAGTCCAGGTTTTCCCCTACTCTACAACAGTCGAGTGTTCCTATAAAACCTTCACTTGTAAAGTGAAGAAGCAGTTAGTAGAATGGTATTTTTGTTTTCCGTAAAGGCAAAAATCCTCTTTGGATTTCTTTCAGTTAGCAAAAACAGGCACTAATATAGGTCTTTCGTAAAAGTTAAGTGGCTTAATGTGAACTTCAGAAAAACAGGAGCCACCTGCCATACTATTATTTCTAGGTTTAGAAATAAGAAACACTTTGAGGAGCTGTTTTGTTTTTCCTTTTTCTTCATATTTAATTGTTAACTTTTATCTCTCAATTCAAATACAAGTTGCAGGGTCATATTTAAATTTCATTTTTTTCCAGGGAAGTTTCCATTAACTTTCTTTTAGGCATGTGAATAATGGTCTCACATTGCTCACTATCTCCCAAATATGTTTTATTGTGGTAATATACTATTTATTTGTAGACCACACTTCTGAGGCTGCTTCTTTTTCCCCAGCTATAAGATGACATGGATAGACAGAGCTAGCCTAGTATTATGTTACTTTAGAATTCCCTGGTTAACAAGAATCTTCACTGTCGTCTCAACCTTCCGTACTACAGGGAGAAAATGCCCACGCTAACAATGCCCAGCGTGGAGTTCTTGGTAGTGGGATGGAGAGCAGCTACATGTAGATCCAGCTCTAGGCCCAGATGTTCCCCCAAATGCAATGATTTATGAAAGGCTACCTGCTTTTAAAGAGATCTAGTCTGTCCTGATATTTGAAATGTTTTCCTACTGGGTTAACATTACCTATTCCTCAATGGGATACTAAGTTCAAAGTTAACCGTCCATGAAGAGTGTTTTACATTCATACCATTGTGGGAAGGTCTAAGAAGAGAGTTTGCTGGAACAGAAGAATCACCATGTTTACTGATGCCTAATTAGGTTTAAATGAATATAATAGGAGGGAGATGGATTTAGAGAAAAGGAAATGTGGAGAGAGGAGTTAGAGCTGTGCTGTCCAGGATGGTAGCTGCTAGACACAGGTGGCTCTGAGCCCTTGGGACGGGAGTAGTCTGAACTGAGATGCAATGTAGACATAAAATTATACACTAGATTTCAAAAATGTAGTATGAAAAAAATGAAATACCTAATTCATAACATCTTACATTGATTATGTATTGAAATAATTATATTTTGTGTATGTTGGGTTAGATAAGTTATATTGTTAAAATTTATTTTCCCTCTTTATTTTTATTTTTATGATATGACTACCAGACAACTTAAGCTTACATTTGTGGCTCACATTTGTGAATGGCATTATATATTTCCATCAGACAGAATGCTTTCTAGGAATGGTTTTATCTTCCAGAGTGCATATCCATGGCCTGAAAGTGAAAGTTTTGTTTTCCAGTTTGGTTTAACCTAAGCTATACTATAATTTCAAGTTCTATGAACAGTAAAATTCAATGTTACATAAAAGCCCCAGAGCAGACTTCAGACTCTTAGGTAACTGAGCCTTTAAATGGTCAGTGGGTGGATGTTATCATTTCTGTGAACACTCTAAAGTTAAATATAAAATTTGTGTGTGTGCATGTGTGTGTGTGAATTCCACTGAGGAAAAGCTTCTTGACTTTCTTTAGACTCTCCAGAAGACCCTTGGCCAACACGTGCACTGTATAACTCACATTTCTAGGAATCTGACCTACACAAATGTAAGGAGGATTGCACAAAAGTGTAGGCACAACTTTTCTTAGTGATAATCTGATTAATTAAGTAAATTCTGAAATAATCTTGTAATATAGTCATTGGCAAAAAGTCAACTTGACCAATATGCATAAGCAGTATTAATTGGAAAACATACATAGTATAATAGCTATAGGTACCTTGGCTTTGCTTTTTAAGACAAAGTGTATGTGTATATATGTAGTAGTACTACATTTATTGAGTGTTTACTATGTGCAAGGAACTGTATTCATTTTCTCATTTAAATCTTAAAATGGACCTAGAATATATACTTTTATTAACTGTACTTTTGGTATGGGAAACATAACAAACAGAGAGAAGCAAAGTAATAACCAGTGTAAGGTCACACAGCTAGTTAGTGGTTGAGCTGACCTGAAGCCAACCAGTTAGATTTCAGAGCTAGGTGTCTTCACTTCTTCTATACACTTGTTGGGTGGGAAGGTAGAGAGGTATATTTACAAGAGAGCAAATTCCAAGTTTATGAAGAGCACTGTTAACTTTTTGAAAAGTGAGATTGGAAACAGGGAAAAAGAAACTTACACTTTTTGTTCTATACATGTCAATAGAAAGAAGGAATGAAGATCAAATTAAGGGTAATATTTATGTTTTGTGCTTTTCTATATTTTCAAATATTGTCTACTTTCTATTGTTCAAACATTATTGAATAATGAATGTGTGATGCTTTAGTAATTGAGAGCATATTTATGAATGCTGTTTTGAAGTTTTAATACTGCTCAGCCTTTGTGAAACCTTTCCTAGTCTTCTTTGTTAGAATCAAAGTGCTCTGGTCTTCCTCCCTTCAGAACTTAAAAAATATATATTTTATTTATTTATTTTAAGAGACAGGGGAAGGGAGGGAGAAAGAGGGGGAGAGAAATATCAATGTGTGGTTGCCTCTTGCATGCCCCCTACTGGAGACCTGGCCCACAACCTAGCCATGTACCCTGACTGGGAATTGAACCAGTGACCGTTTGGTTCATGGGCTGACACTCAATCCACTGAGCCACACCAGCCAGGGCCCTTTGGAACTTTTTTTTATCATGACTTGTACTGGATTAGTTTTTATCGGGAAGCTTCTTGAAGGCAGGGATAGTGCATAGTAGGAATTCAACTGGTGTTTGTCAAATGGACAGATGGAGTGAAAAAGGCCTGAATGCCACTGAGGAACCTCCACCTCAAGCTTCAGGTGCATTGCTGCTTTATGACCTTAGTATTCTAATAGGTAGGACTGCTGGCATCTCTCTAAGTCACCATGTGTTGTGTCTACCTTGATGCCAGGATGACGTGGGCCAACAGTAACAAGTGTTGTTTAATATTTTTGGCATATACTTTGGGTTTAATAATAGGGAAAAATATGGCAAATAAATTCTTTGAAAATTTATCAGCCTTGAGTGGAGATTATGAGAAATGGCTTAATCGTAGCAGAAATAATTAAACTTAGGAGCAACCTTAAAAGGTCAACTCTTCTACTTCAGCCTCCTATGAAACAACCCCAAATAAAATGAGAGAATATTTTGAAATCTTTTGTGACAGTGACTGGGACTTAGTAGGTATTCAGTAAAGGTGTCTGTGTACATGTATATCAATGAAATAAAGCTCCCATCAATTCTTACAGTAATCCTAGATAGGAAAAGAAAAAAAATGTGAGAATCATTTTTTATTTTATATGGTTTGAAAATTTACTCCATTGAACAGCTATAATCTATAATAAAAAAAGAAATGGGACTCACTCAATTATCGATCCATTCATATATTCTTTTTTTGTCTCTACCCTTAAAGATAAGGGATTAATTATTTAACTGGGGAAGCAATCATACTTCTGAATTATCAGTTTGATACCTCTGCAACTTTGGGGTGATTATTTCTTTAAAAATGACTGCACTGAGTTGAAAGTGCAAGCCCTGTCTATAGCCCTCAGCAATAGACTTGATTGGTGGTAGCCACAGACAGAATTGGCCTCATTGGTCTGCTTTTCTTGGCTTAACCCCTTGAATGCCCAGGTGAGTTTTAGTAGATATGTAAAGGGGTGATACTTGCAGGGCTTTCCATTGCATGTATGCTTTCTGTGGGATCACTCAGTTCATTATAATTGTCCTGCCTTAAAGTGCTTCAATCTCAATGTGCATTTGTACACTTACGTGGTAAACATTTTGGAAGTAGTACAAGGCATTAGACCTAGAATTTGACCCCTGGCTAGGATTTTGATGGCCGGGGAGGAAGGGAAATTCCAGAAGAGGGGACTGCATGAGTAGTCGAGTGAAATCTCAACTAGGGGCCTTCATCTGTTGGAACTTCAGGAGACTCTGATCTATCCTCTCACTTTTGGGTCTCATTGCCTGATATTTTGAGAGGGGGTGCAGGTGCCAGGTGTCATGTTTTCACTTGGAATTTTACACAATCTTCATCTCTTTCTACAATTATTATTATTCCAGTTTTGCAGGCTGGGAACCTGAAGCTGGGGAGTTCAAACAAATGAAATCAGGTCACCAGTTTGTAAAGGACAGAGCTGGAATTCAAACCAGATTCTTGACTCCAAATCCATATCACTTCCTTTTTAGTATGAGTTTCCAAGTATGGAAGGAGAGGATCCCTTTCAGGTAATCGAGGGACAACTATAGCATGTCTACCATATCCACCTTGACAGTGGAGCCCAGAACCTAAGAATCCTATTAGCTTTATTTCTCTGCCTGCCCTGAAATTCTTCCCTTGTATTTTATCTTGGAGGCAGTTTTTAAGATCTGAATCTGACCAGTAATTCAAAAACAAGATTTCCAGGCTCCACATGTCCTGCTAAAACCTCAACTTCACAGAGGTGTCTAGGCCATGCAATCTGTCTGCATAATATCCTTCCTTTTTAGAGAAAGGTATTAGGGAAAAGATGACTTTCTAATGGCAAAGGACAGGACAGGCACCTCCGTTATCATATGATAACCATCTGCTTAAGGAGTTAGAGCTACTAATTGGTCTCTCACCTTCAATATAAAAAATACACCTTCAACTTGGGGTTACTGCACAGTTCACGCATCAAAATCTACATTAAATGAACCTTCAAGTTGTGGCACAGACCACGACTTTCTCCCTCTCTCTCTCCCTTTTTTTTTCTGTCATAAAAATTGAAATGAGTGCCAGGAAGGCATGAAGAAACCTTCTGTGACAGATGGAGGGATTTCTGAGGCCAGGGAAGTCTGGAATTTCTATTTCTTAGGGCTAGTTTAAAGTACTCTTCAAAGAGCCCAGCCTGGAGTGCTTAGGAAGGCTGATTAGTGAGTTGCTAAATGCAGATTGTCTGATAGTTTTAGAATTTCAGGGTGTAATGACCAGATAAAGACCTTATCCTCATGAAATTTATGTTTTTCTAGGTCTTTAACTCTATATAAAGATGGATTCTGGGGTAAAGGTTAAACTTACAAGTAAGCAAAGTAAGAACTACTCACATAGGATGATTTAAGGGTAGCACAGTGTCCTGGACCAACCCTCGACAAAAAGGAAACAGCTATTTTGTCAATTTGTGACAATGTCTAAAATACCACCTTTAGCAATGTACTGCTGTTCTGAATTTTGCATTTAGGAATAATCCCCTAGTGAAACACACATACACACTTTGAGCACGTTTTTGTTTCCTTTTCTTCTGTAGGGTGCAGATATCTGAGATCAAAGCTCCAGATGGTGGAGATGACTCAGTGAGAGGGACAAATTAGGGAGGTAACAACAGTGTAAATGAAATGATTTCACAGTCCTGTCAAGGCTGGGCATTCACGCAGGATTATCCAGTTGGTATTGAGCACATTTTCTAAGCCTTGTTATGGCAATGGAGGGCCATATCTTGACTTAGACCACAGACCACAAAGAGAGTGACTGATATTGATATATATGAAGAAGATGCTTCTGCTATCAGGATTCAAGACCACTCCCTTTCATCTTCCATTGCTCGGTGAAAATCTGTAGAATGAACTACAGCGATGATTACTGTGGCCAGCTGATTACCCTGGACAGTGTGCTTTTGTTTCCCCAGAGCCACCAGCCCAGTGGAAATCCACTTGCTATTTGTTTTTTCAATGTTCTGTGGTTGAATCAATGAGGAAAATGATGGCTACAGAAAAAATGAGATGGAGAGTTATTCCAAGGCATGACTACTGTAATGAGCAAAAATGTTTGACCAACCCCATGTTTCTTCTCTTCTGTTTCTTCAAATGAATGAAAGGCAATGACCTAATTCATGGGCTCTCATTCTGCTGTCACTGCTAGTTGAAATGTCGTCTATCACCCTGTCTAATCTTTCAAATCTATCCAGTGGCTTCCAAGTTTAGAACAAGACTCATGTTCTCCATAAAGTGTTTTCTTTTCATTCTTGTCTACATAGTCAGTCCACTCCTTTGACCTCTATTGTTCTGATCATTTTCTTAGATTGTTAGCACCTTATTTCTCTGCAGTGTTATAGATCAAGTTCACAGGCATTCTTTGTATCTCTTTAACTAAACTATAAGCCCCTCAAGGAGAGGAATGATGTCATATATGTCTCTGCTGCTTAATGAATTACATGGCACTGGAGCAGTTTTTGAATTGAATTGAGTTGAATTGATCCATTTATCTCCAATTCAGCTTCAATCCTATGTTGCCAGCCTTGAGTTGGAATGAACAATGCCAAAGGATATAAGAAAAAAATATTAAAGTTGATCAAGTCTTCAGTAGAACAGCTCCACTAGAAACCATAAATTCCTTGTGAGGTTCAGATGAAGAACATGCTTTGAATACATAACTCTGGCTCACTGTGAGCAAGCAGGTGAAAAAGGGTAAAGGGTGATTTAGAGGGACGGAAGAGAAAATTAAAGAAGATTAGGGAACCTGGAGACTCTTTTGGAGACTGTAACCGAGAGGACAATTAATTGTTATATGTTTCCTGGGCAAGTGTTTCATAGTAAGTGGTGGTTTGAGAGAAAAAACACTGGCCCAGCAAAGAGGGTGTTCTGCTGATGATGTTTGAGCTCATGGAAACAGCTAGGAAATTAGAAGAGGAATAGTTCTGGAACTGGAGAAACACAGCTATAGAAATAAGAAAAATGGGTTGGAGACCCCTGACCTAGAGACTAGGACACAGAGGGAACACATTGGGTAAAAGATTATGCTGAACAAGCCAAGGTACATCTTAAAAATTATCCAGAGGAGTTGTGAACAGTTAGGCACAAAGCTCGCCTGGACCTTTGAGGGTCTTGACTACTCTTCTCACTCAGGAAGAAGGGTTTTTTTTTCCACAAGGTGGGGAATCTCAGAAGTAGGATGTCAGGAAAATGAGACTATTGAGGGTTTGTTCTAGTTATTAACTGCTCTGACCTTCTAGGGTTAACATGCCAGCCCATCCATTCCTGGGGGTAGATTATATACCTTGGGTAGAGGTAGGATTGGTCTCTGGAGGAAAAAGGGCAAGTGGAGAGCAAATCTTTACCCCTCCATTCCCTAGATCATTCTGTAAGTATTCAAGAATTTGTTGTCCTTATAGTACATCAAATGGATTATTTCTTTTTGACTGTATTTACCTACCCTGAAGTTCACTCATTTCTGAGGATGAGAATTTGTTGTTGCTGCTAGAGGGAAAAAGGTCTGAAGTTGGGAAAGATTTGGAAGCCCATGGTAATGCTTTCATTCTCTTTATGAGACTGATTTCTACCCATGCCCTTAGGCAAGGCACTCTGTTTTCCCATCTCTAAAATGGGATAATAATTGCTCTGACAGAGATATTATGGGAATAAATCCATTTGCCAGGCTCCTCTCTTTGAAGTCAACAAGGATGTGTTATCATTACTGTAACTACTCTAATACTCTGTCTTTGAAGACACAGACATAAACCCGGAGGCATCTCAAATACATTTGAGTCCATTTTTCTCCCAGCAGATTTATAAGAGGAACGGCTAAAATGTTTGAGTGGGAAGAGATAACAATGTGGATGGAGGAGGAATAAAATGGTAAGGGCAGATCTTCACAGTCCTAATAGTATTCATAAGCCCAGTAATAATAATGTTAATCAGGAGCACCACCTGACTGTTTTTAAACATGTAAAGACCCTCCATGAACATGTTGGAAACATCAGTGAAAAATCTGGGTGTCCTCTGGGGCTGGAAGCTGATTCCAGTGGCACAGTTTCTGGGGGGGGGGAGGGGAAGAGACCAAAAGAACCATTGTCAGGAGTCAAACGAGGAGCAGAGTTGGAGAAATTTGCCTCAGAAGGCACGTTTGCAGCCCCATATCCTCCTTTGGTGGCAAAATGGTAATTCCAAGGAGAATTCCAACTTTCAGAGGCAAACCTTTATTATTCAAGGTTCAACCTCTGCACAGAACCTGTGGGTGATTTTTCCCTCTCTCTCTTTTTCCTTTTCACTCTTTCTGGGCTGATTCTATTAATTTCCCCCAATGGCACGTGCAGCCAGCCCTGCACTGATGCTGCCATTGATGCTCTCCTTATTCATCTCGTAGCAGAGAGGCCATTTGGATGAATATATGTTCCCCATTTTCTTTGCATTATAAATTCAGTGTTGTGGGAAAAGGAGCAAAATGTAATGGCAAGGCCTCCACAGAGAAATGTCCCTATTTGAGAAGA
Source organism: Tonatia bakeri (assembly GCA_004024845.1). Classification (NCBI taxonomy): domain Eukaryota; kingdom Metazoa; phylum Chordata; class Mammalia; order Chiroptera; family Phyllostomidae; genus Tonatia; species Tonatia bakeri. The sequence goes on from PVIA01000398.1 coordinate 40,046, forward strand.
AGAGTTTTATAGGGGGAACAATTGACAGCCTCTCAGTACAGTGGGCACATTTTTCTGTACAACTGCATCACCACTAATGATAAATGAGAAATGTTTGATAGCTGGCTCCGTTGTCTGACAGCTACAGTTTTGGCCAGAGGGCCGTGGCAGGCTTTAGACTTCTGTTCAAAATGAGTTAAACATATTAGGCATTATGAAGGCACAGAAGCCTCAAGAATGAGTGCTGAAATGAGTGATCCGGGTAGGCTCCTGGGTACACAACTTGCAAAGCAGATGTCATTCTAATAATGTGTGATATAGAACATGCCTGGCCTAAACCCTGCTGGATGAAATATGAAGCCCCGTTGGTGATATTTAATACCATTTTATGAGGTGCCATCTTATAAAGACAATGCCCGCCGTATGTGGAATGCTTAAGGTATTTTGCCAAAGGCACAGGGAGGTATCTGGAGTAAGTAGAATTTTTATTATTTTATAAGCCTTTACTTTGTAATATTTCTGTTTCCACATTATAGTGGGGGCTTGCAGCCCTAACCCTTTGTCGAGCGAACTTGACGAGTGGCTTGCCAGTAGATTGACGGATAGCCCTCACTGTTTCTGGAAGAAAAGACTGGCTTCTACCTAAATGCATTCTTCAGAAAGCCCTCAAAGCGAAAATACAGCTTTGCTACAAGCATTCTTCGAGCAGGGACTTTGAGGCTGGCATACAAAAATATTGCCATTTTTCAAGTGGACCATTTCGAGGGTAATAGAGGATTTGTGTGGACTGCAGCTCCCAGAACGTGTTTTCACCTTCCTCTGTACAGTTTCTGATGCCAGGTTCCCAAGAAAGATTCCAATTCTGGGGTCCCTTTTAGTATATCCTAAGGTCATCGAGGGCTTGCAAATCTTACCCACAGCATCAGGATGAGTCTTACTACCACTAACGTGCTAAAAAATCTAAGTGAGCAAACAGTGGTGGCCCAGGGCTGGCAGTGATTCCCTTGAGAGGTGTGTTTGGTGCAGAGAGAATAAAGAAGTTGTGGGAAACAATGAAGTGATCCTGAGAGTAGTCAGTTTAAAACAGACCACATTTTACATTTGTTTTCTAAGTGCATTCACATTTACAACTCACATACCCCGAATGGCATCCCAGAAGTTGAAAACCACATAATTGATGAGACTCAAGGTACTCGTAAAGTCACCACACATTACATTTCTGAAGCAGTGTCTGCTCTCCTCATCCTGACGTTCTGGGCAATGACATTTCTTCAAGGGTCTGTTAGGTGAAGGGTCCTGTATCAATTATGGGTACAGTGGGAAAAGAGGAGCATTTATTTTTTTTAACTGAAGGAAGATCTTAGTCTGGGGGGAGCTTGGAGAAATAGAAGGTGTATCAATGAAACAACTTCCTAGCACATCTGCAGGGTAACATAGCAAGATCAGTTGCTACAGAATTTGGGATAAGCTCTTTGGACAGACCTCTGCCTAACAGCTAATAGGGTTAGACAGTGCTCTCTGTCAACTCTGAACCATCAGGATGATGTGCACAGCCTGTTGGGTGTGTGTGGCCAGGAAGGCCACTCTTTAGGACACCATTGCCTCTCAGGCATCATCAGTGGTACTCTTTCCCAATACAAAGTCTGCTGTGTTTATTTTCCAGTGGGTTCATACTACAAAGTATGTCTGGAAAGTATCCAGCCTCACACTATGAAAAATAGAAACATTTATTAAGGAAGATACAAGAAACATTGAACATAGGACAATGATGCCTCAGTCCTCTTCAAAGTAGGCACCTTGTGCCCTCACACAGTTCTCCCAATTGCCATGAGCTGCCTCATTGTATTTTCCTGAATCTCATCAATGGTCTGAAATTTCTTCCCTTTCAAAAGGTGATTTTAGTTTGGGAAAAGGCCAGAAGTTGTAGGGCACCAGGTCTGGGCTGTAGGGGGCTGAGTCACTTGGGTGACTTGATGTTATGCTAAAAACTCTGCGTGAGACGTGATGCAAGAGTGGGTGCATTGTCATAAAAAAACTGACGATCACTAGTTTCCCATAGCTGTGGCCTTCTGAGTCACCCAAACAGTTTCTGCAAAGGAATGCTCCAGTTTAATGCAAAATTTGATACAGATTTGTTGCTGTACTTGCTCAGGCATTTTGAATGCAATGGCCACACAGTACATATGCTCACTCAATGGGCTCTACTGCCCCCACTGACTAGTACAGTGAAGTCATCATTGTTCATACATGTGCATTCCAGTCCCCTGTCCTCTGCTGCCAGGTTACTTTAATGTGGTACGAACCATTCTTGTTATATTAACAATGGCTGGAATTTTTCTGGATACACCTCGTACATATTGTTCTTGTTCTTGTTCTTGTGTGATTTAGTTAAATAAATATTTAGCAATTGATGAAATATGACTGCAGAAAGAAGGGAGCTTTTCCCTCTGTCATTCAAATCCACACTTTGGGACTGGGACTCCTTGATGAAAGCAAGACACTAAGAAAAAACTTGCTGTCTTACACATGCTGTTAGGATTAGGCATGTGTAAGACATTTGCAAAGGACTGTGGGAACAATCATAAAAATTAAGAGCACTTTACATTCCAATTGCTTCACAAGTGTCTCAGTTCTCACCCTACTTTAAAGAAATTGAAATTGGAAACTAGCTAATGGACACTATGGGTGTGGTTTATGCAAGAAAGATTACTTGAACACTAAACGGCTGATTCAAAGGCAGTTTAGGTCTAGATCAGAAGACTGACAAATGATCAAGTTTTATGTTTTAAGCTATCTAAAATATTCACAGTCTATATAGGAGATTTTTGCAGTTCTGTGCTTTAACAGGCCTTTCCCTTTGGTCAGTCCACTATAGGTCCTCATTGCAGGGGATCTGAATCTATTCAAGTTCAAACTATTGATGGAATGCTAAGCAGCATGGTTACTTTGTTAGACTGGATTTTTACTCCCATTTTTTCAGGAAAAGAAGGAAATTGGGAAAGTTTGGTATTCAAAATAAACAGACAGCCTTATAGTGTTGAGACAGGAGCATCAGATTTGGAATTTGATGACCCAGCTCTGCTACTTAGTACAAATAACCTTGAGGAGGTATGTCACTTAACCTTTTTGGACCTGTTCCCTCATCCATAAAATGAGGATAATGATATTCTTCCCTATCCACTTTGCATCATTGCTCTGACTAGCAAATGATATAATGTGTGACCTTTAACATCATCTATGAATATGAGTTAGTCCTGCTGCTGCTACTACTACTATTGCGCTTACATCTCATACTGAGTACCCAACTATTACTACTTGGGAACTGACATGACTATGGAGAATAGGCACTGGTTCTCCTCAATTCTTCTTGTTTTTTTTCTGGAAGGAAAGCTTTGCATTGGGGAAAGGGAGAGAGCTGGACTGTAATTTAGGAGATCAATTTCTACTCTCCTTGCCCCTCACCCTATGTGAGACTCAGAAGAAGGCCTCTCAGTTCTTCCATGTGGGAATGAAAAGGGATGTTACTCCACAGCAGTTTTCAAGCTGCTTTTCTTCAAAGCCCTAGGTATCAGCTTCCATCCGATTAGTTCTATTATTCTATGATTTTATGTAGTATTTGTATGTAAGATTTTGTTTAAAAATGGAAAAATAAGTTCCAACATTTAAAAAGGCCTATAAATTACTGGATTAGAGGTTCCCTAAAGTCCCTTTCAGCTACAAAGCCTTTAATTTTATCATTCTGTGAATAGCTATCAGCCCTACTCCCTGACTCTCAGACCACTGTGGTTGCTTAATTCCCAACTCGATTGTTTGATCCAAAAAGAACAAATTGTCTAAGTAGTTAATTGTCTCACATACATGTAAGTGCCAGATTTCAGCATGTGGCCTGGCTTTTCCCTTTGTGGACAATGGCAGGCTCAAGATCCATATGATAATATTTTCTATGCCAAACCTCAGGTCAGTCCTGTAAATGAAACCAGAGATCCCTCACACTTCTCAAGAAAAGTAGAGGGGATTGGCAGATTGGTGATTGTTCATCATCTTTAACAAAGGTGTTTTAAAAGCATATGTTGTACCCTATCCCAAAATGCAGGTATTAAGGGGGAAGGACATGTGAGTGCTTCAAATTCTTTAAGTCTCTTTGTATAAAATCTTGATTGATTCCTCTTTTGCTGTAAATATCTTGATAAGTCAATTGAGGAGAAACCCATTCCAAATGGGGAATAGAGAAGTTGTGACTGGGTTACCACTGGGCCCAGCCTCTGCCCAGAGAAGCTACTAGGAGGATTATCTCCCCCTTCACATCCCTTTGCTGGGAATTCCTGAGGTTGTTGCCCCAAGAAATTCACTTATAGCCTGGGTCCAAGTCTTCAGTGGCTACCTATTGCCAGGTCAGTTGCCCACTGCAGCTTTAGGCTGAAGATTGTCTGCCTGTTAAAGATTACCTTACCCAGAAGGGTAATAGTTGATGTTGCTTAGCTGAGGACATAGGGGAGACTGAAAACCCCCAACTGGGCTCTTTTTCTAGAGTCCTGTGATTTCAAACCCATTGTGATCAAAAGAATCAAAGAACTACCCAGGCCGGAGAGGAGAAGCATTTCTAATTTTCACAGCCTTCTAATGTCTTGTTTTTGAGTACTGATCTCAACACACCCAAGTTGCTCATTTGTGTTCTGTGCATTTTAACAGGGAATATAGGAGTCTCTCCATTCTGATTTGCATTTGCACAGAAGAAGGAATCTCTGTTTGCTGGCCAGGAAGATTAATCGCACCCATTGTAAAGGTCTCATTTTTCCCAAGGTAGGGTAAACTTTTACCAGCAGGGCCATATACCTGAATGATTCAGGTAAACACTACTTTGGTTGCTAGAGAGTTGTGACCCATACCCTACATGGTTCTTATTTCCAATGCTTTAGAATTTAGTACTTAATTTTTGGAATAATATATGAAACAATTGTGCTAGATAGATATTATTGTCAGTTCTTGAGAACTATAGATGTCTACTCCAGAACATATAGTGAGGACAAAATTAATTCCTCCTGAGGGTTAAACTGTGAAGTCAACATTACTGGGTCAGAACACATAAATACAATCTCATAATGCCAGAGTGACATTCAGGTTCAGAAATGCTTGGCTGCAACCTGAGTCACTATAGTGGCAAATCTACACAAATAATATATTTATCAGAGGAGAGAGTACACAGATGTAAAAGTAAAAGAGGAGAAGTATCTCAAGAGTAATCCCTGGTGCATCCAAGTACCACCCAAGGGAGACGGTATCTCAGCCTGGCAATGCCATCCTGGGATCAAGATGGATATATCTGGTGATGCCATCTGATTGCCCAACCATACACCAGATTCTTCTTGTTCTGACAAATTTCTGATGAGAGTTTACATACCATGAGGTTCTAGCCTTGGGCAGAAAACTGCCTAGGCAGCCAGACCCAAGGATTCTGGTCCAAATGAGAGTAATATTTCTCATTACAATTGAATAAATGAACACTTAGGTTTTTACACATCAGTTTCTTGCACTTGACTTCCATGAGTCTACCAGTAATAAATGGGCTATTCTTGGTGTGTGGACAAATCAGTTTCCAAGAGATGTCAGAAAGGCAGACCAGACACTGATTAACCATGGACACAAGTTGCCTTGTGTTCATCAGAGTAAATTCACTAATGAAACAAATGTTGTCCTATGAGCCCTCATGGGAGACAGCTTGCTGGGCCTTCCAAGGTGGGCACATTCTCTTGTATCTCTGCATTGAGGCACCATTTCCTCTACTCAGAATCCTCCACCTGTCATAGGCAAAGTGCATGATTATACCAGTAGCTAAATGAGATCTCTGTGACACCCCTTTCCTTCATTTTACCACAGCAGACAAAAGAACTGTTGAATTCTCATCAGCAGTTTAGTGTATTACTTATGTAGGTCTTGGACACTCGTTCTAGATTTGGTTTTAGCCTTGATTGTTTTTTATTTTTTAAGTTTTGTTAAGAGTTCTATTGAGCCCTGGCTGGTGTGGCTCAGTGGACTGAATGCTGGCCTGTGAACCAAAGGGTTGCCAGTTCGATTCCCAGTCAGAGCACATCCTGGGTTATGGGTCAGGTCCCCATAGGGGCCACGTGAGAGGCAACCACACATTGATGTTTCTCTCCTTCTCTTTCTTCCTTCCTCCCCCTCTGTCTAAAAATAAATAAATAAAATCTTTTTAAAAAAGAGTTCTATTGAGGATTAAAGCATGTGATTTGATTTGTTTTGATATATTTACTTATGAAACCACCACAACAATCAAAATAATGAACATCTCTATTACCCTCAAAAGTTTCCTTGTGCCCCCTGTTAATTCCCACCTATCCTGCTCCTAGGCAACCACTGATGAGTTTTTGTTCCTAGCCTTGTATTTTAAACCAAGTGCTTGTCTTTTATTTTTGTATAGTAACTAAATACCTCTTATTATTTTCTTCAATCCAGTTGTCTAAATTGACTTTTCTAGATCTACTAGAGATTAGTGTCTGTATTTCATTTTTTTACTGAAAGAATTCCCTATTAATATATACTTCCTTGTCTGGGCCATGTTCTATAGTTTGGTGCTAGGATCATTGCTTTTTACCTACCTGCCAGGCTGTGCACCGTGCTGCACACTTGGCAGCAATCCACTACCAGCTATTTCCCACCTTTGTTGGCTACCAGGCTGTGTATGGCAATGAACTTTACTGTCACTATTCCATGGTAGGGCCTTGGTAATGTCTGTTATCTATCTACTTGGCTGCATTGCTTCCCTACCTTCTCCTGGAAATGTCCCTGAACAGTAGCCTAAATCAACTAGTCTAACCAGTTTTTAGCTTTTGGTCATTCTAGAACTAATCTGTATCATCCTCAGTTGACCCCAATAATTTCAAAAAAGGATTTAACACTAAAACTAAAACACGGTTATTTTGATGATTTCTTGATTAAGGAAGTTCCTGGAAACCACAAGGTATCTCAGTGGCACCATTATAATAAATTCCATTGGCCTACAGTTAGGTTGAATTCAATTATTGGTTAGATTCTGGGTTGTAGGAAGAAGAAAAAGTTGTGATAGTGACTACATCCCAGATGATGAGAAGAGCCAAAGGAGGAAATCCATTTCCAGAGCAATGGACCTATTTCCAGGAGCATCACTACAACTTTCTTTCTCGTCTTTGTTTTTTAGGGGAAAAAACTCAAACGGCCAAAGGTAATTATAGATTCTCTACCTCTGCCTTAACTAGGATTAGGGTGAGAAGTTAAACAAAAATAAATTTAATCTAGTTTTCTAACATTTATTGAGTTACAACCATGGATAGACAAACACTGAGGCACTTGGTAATGAGATAGAACTGACTCAAGCCATTTCTGTTCTCAATTTGCTTCCAGCTTAGTGTATGGGAAGGAAAAGTTTCTCTTCTAGTATCAGATCTCCTTTAGCAACTCAGCCTTGTTAGAACACTTATTTATGGAACCTATGCACTTAGGAGGCTTTTCCTACCTTAGCTAATCCCCCAGGCTCAACCTTATGCCTGACTCTAGAAAACACCTATTTGATCATTCTAGCTCTGGCAACCCCTTTGGAACTTTTCTATGCTTGCTTTAGTGGTGACTATGTGTCTGTGTCTGCTTCAAGAAAACTACTGAGTCAACTTATTCTGTGCTTGGATGACGGTGGGGAATGCTTTGCTGTGGAGAACTGGAAATAGCTGTGGCCCATCAACATGTATCACCCACAGGATTTGCATGTTCAAATTGCTATTTATACTTATGTGAAGTCAGGGCACTGTGTTTTCCTGCACATCTCTACAGTGAAAGGATTTTAGATCCTTGATAACTTTTTTAAAAAAATTAAATTTTAGAGGTAGGAGGAAGCTAATAGCACAACGTAGGCAACTTTGTCTAAGGGTTTTCTTCTATCTTTGAGGGGAAGTACAATATATATATTCCCATTGACTAAAGTATCCTTATGCCCGTAGTTTATAGCTAGTTAGTGCTTCCAGTCACTCACTTATTTACTAGTACACTCATTTATAATTCTGACCGATGTCACACTTGGATACCTGAGCTGTCTTAAAATTCTTAAGTGTATTCCCCAAACACTATTTAGTTAAATTGCTATATTTCATAAGCACATGCCATATAGCTATGTAAGAAAAGAGTATGTCTTGAGACTTCAAAATGAATGAGAATGTCAGTTTCAGAGTATGGTGACAGTATCTAATACATGTCTACATGAAGCATGAAGTTCTTGTAAGACCACTCAGCTTTGCACAGAGTGTGTCTCTATGATACAGTGAATTTTAAAACTCCTGGCCCTTTTATGCCTTTCTGTGATGTAACTGATATTGTGTGTGTGTGTGTTTTTTATGTGCATGTGTTTTGGGGAGGTGAGTGGAGAGTAGAAAAGAAAAAAGTTATTCATAGTAAAAATTCTCCCCATAGCTGATAATGGTGAGTCACTAGCATGGTTATTATATACAAGCAAATGAATTTTGATCTCTTTAATCTTTCATGAAATTAAATTACCTTTCTTTCTTTTGGTTCTTCCCTTGAGCAGAATTTTAGGGAGGCTAGGTGATAGTGAAACTTAGGGGAACATTATATGAAATGAAATAAATATAAAAATGATATAATAATCTATATAAGTGTACGTAGGTATAAATCATGAAGCTGTCTCTTTTATTAATGTATTCACTCACTTATTCAACAGCTGTTTATGGTGCACTAGACACTGTGACAATTGAGGACATAAATGTGACTTTGACGGTCTCTCTTTGCAATGTGGTTAATGATGAGCCTTATTTTTATGAAACAAATGAGGTTCCAGCACAGAGCCTGTGTTGTCAGCTAGGTTTAGTCTGTGTTTATTGATGAAAGTCATCGTTTCCCAAAGTGTGCTCTGTGGAACACGAGCCTGGAGGTACTCTGGGAAAACAAACAATAAAAAGTGATACTTGGTCAAAATGTTAGGAAAACGATAGCTATTAGCTTTCTCTCTTGCGTATTCACAAAGCACAGTGATATATTTAAGATTCTGAGAAATCTTACTGAGTTTTGTTTAATCCAGCATTTCCAAAGCTCCTTTAATTGGGGTACTTTTTAAAAAGTAAACTTAATAACCCCCATGGAACACGTGTTAGGGAATACTGGGCTAAATGAAAGTGAAAATCAATGTCAAAAAGACCTCTAACGGTTTAAACAAGCCATGGAAACCTTCACTTCCTACTCTGACTGCATGACTGAGGCCCCATCCCTCAGAGGCCTCATTATTGTGTCTTTGTGACTTAGTGCAGAAGAAAAATTTTGACTCAATAACATTAGTAATATTGGAATATATGTATACACGTATATGTACATAGTTTTAATATCTATATATATAGTTTATAAAGTAAAATATCACTCGACGAAAATATACCAGTCTTAAAAGTCCATTCATTCCCCCAATTGTAGTTCTTATGAAAGCATGCTTCATGCAGATTCTATATATATTTCCATAAAAAAAAGTTAGTTGGACAATTTTTATATTATTAGCCACATGAGTAGAATTTAATACAAATAGCTCAACTAAAACTTGCCCCCCACACTAACTCTGTCAGTTTCCATTTCCTATATTGGTGGGGGTTCTATTCTGAATCCTTCTGAAACCTTTGAGGGCTTCTTCTACATTTAAGAAATATTAATCAAGGTTAATTGAAGAAAAGTGACAAGAAATGAGTTTTATATGTTGCTCTGATAAATCTGTGGCTAGGTAATAATTGCAAAACAATACATAGGTGAAAAATAGAAGCTGACATCTCAAAGTAGCAAATGTTAATTGTGTAGAATTATGTTATGGCACAAGCTAACTCAGCTCCCTGTGAATTGCATGCCCATGGGAGAAGCTTGGATACCAGGTGCATGTTCTCTGTCTCTTATTTTAGTTATACAGGTGGTTCATTGAATAGGACTTTTATTTTTGTCTCCCAGAGTTGACTTCATTCCCTTAGCAGTGTGACTTGAGTTTCTTCCATGTACAGCCATTGTTTTGGCCTCCATGATATTCTCCCTTTCCCCTCACCCTCTTCCTTCTGGATATTGTTGCTACTGTCAAATGGGAAATACATAGAAATACGAGATTAAAAATGTAAATTTTATAAACAGAAATCAAAGGTCCTAAATCCTTAATAAAGAAAAGCCAACATAAGTCAGAACATTAAAAAACATACATAAATAGTGCTTCCAGGCTGAAATGTTAAATAATTCAACAGTTAAGTCATAAGCGTTCTTAAACTTAAGTATAAAAATGCCCTTGACAATATTTTACAGCCATGCATTTCTTTAAAATATTTAGCATTCTCATTAAAGAGAATGACTTTAGTTTATATATTGGTTACACTCCTGCTTGTTAATATGAAGGAATTTGGGAGCAAAACGCATTCTTATGTATATAAGCAAAAGGCAATTTACATACAAAGTTGGACAACTATTCACTTTTTATTTATTTCTGGATCATCAGCATCTACATATAGCTATATAGCATTTAAACAAATTTGTTCCTTAATGTGCAATATTAATATTCTGTGCCCCAAAGTGCCATTTGCTAATGCCATTGTGAAGACAGGTTCCTTCAAAGCTACATGGAAGTCTCTGCTTTAGAAAGACTTAATGAACCTTACATTTTTTGGAATACTGCACAGTGTAATGCCTATTACATATTCATTGCTAGAATGGAAGATTTCCTTTAACTCTGAGCTTCCTGGTCTAGTTCTCTGTAAAACATTGTCAAAAGTCACCAGAGACTTTCGTGGAAAATTGTGACTCTTGATAGTAGGATGTAATGGGGAGGTTTAGAGTAGAGAAGCCAGGAGTCTATCGCCCCACAGGGAGACGTTCTGACAGACAAATGGATGGATAATACAATTTTTGACATAATGGGATGAAAAAGTTTATGTCAGAAAGAAGTGAATTTAAAGTTATTACTTTAAAAGAAAGTCTGAAGTTTGAAATCAGAATTTCCAATGTGTGCTTCGCTTTACTGCTTATATGCAGAAGAGATTTTAAAATGGAGATGCTGTCAGCTAATTTATAGAGTTACTAACAAGGCCACCATAAATTTTTAGTTACCTCTTTGGAAATGTCCACAATAATAAAAGTTTTCCTTTTTTCCTCCCATATTTTTAATAAAGAAAATCTAGCATTATTCTTCTATGTTTCTACTTTCTCATTCCAAAAAGAAGAGAGAGAATTTTTGGAGGAATGGGATACAGTTCCGGGGGTTGGAAGAATGGAAGGTACCATGTGTAGACTTTACCTTTGGCTTTACCAAAAGCCTTTACCAAAAGCCTTTACCAAAAGGCTTCCTGATGTAATGACAGGTTGGGAATTCAGCAGTAAGCCCTGGGCCGCAGGCCTCCGTGGGCATGCTAAGGACTGATTTGGAAGAGTTACTAACCACCTCTCCTTTATATTTACTCTGCATGGCTCCAGGGTGCCAGCACCAAGGACTAGTATCAAACACAATCAATCACCCCAACATATACCCACCTCATGTACTCAGTTCTGGGTGTTTGGGATACAGTGCTACTACCTTCATTGTCTTAATGTTCTCCACTTTATTTCAGACTCTTAAAAAATTCACAATCTCATAATTGCTTTCCATTATACTCTATCTTATTTACATTTAAATTAGCCCATACTATTATTTCACCAAGCACAATACTTTGTGCCTACTCCTATTACTTCTCTAGTTACTTTGCATGGATTTTATTCAGTCAGTGTTTGTCTCCCTTTCTGGGTGATTCCATGAGGGTCACACTAAGTCTTTTTGTCTTGATATCTCAATGCTAACAAGACTGGGATTAAGGAGACACACACTTCAATGAGGCACCCTTGGTACCTCATTTGCTTTACCTTACCTTTGACCTTGGTGCTAGCACAGTGCCTGTCACATGACAAGAGCTTAGTGTACACTTGGCAATTGTCAAAATGATCTACTATTTGAGAAAAATGTAAAGCATATTATCTGTGTTGGAATAGATACCCTAATAACATTATTCTCTTGTCCTTAACATTAATTTTTTTTTCTTTTATAGATTCTAGAGAGAGGGGAAGAGAGGGGAGGGGAGGGTAAAAGAGATGGGGACCGAAACTGCACCTAGGCCTGTGCCCTGACCTATTTGCTTGCAGGAAACACCCAGCCAACAGAGCCACACTGGCCAGGGCTGTCCTTAACATTTTGAAGGTAGACAATTATCACCATATTATATCGACCAGAAAGAGTTCTCATCCGATGATACAGGAGAAAAGAACACCCAGACATAGTGAGGAGGTATTTCTCAAGAAGTGCAATGCATTTGCCATTCCTGGGAATCAATTGGTAGAACTCTTATGATCCAAAGCTCATTTTAAATTAATGCTAATTAATAGTTTAAAGTAATGTAATTAATCAAAATTAAATATGGAATTATGGATATCAAAAGAAAAGAATAAGGGAAAATAAAGAGGAAAAAGTAAGGATAGATAATAAAAGAAAAATAGTAAAGGAAAGAGAAAAAAATCTGGTGGTTCAAATGAATTCACCACACTTCTTCCACTGAATTCACAAGCTGGCTTATGTGTATGAAAAAATAACCTAGTTACATGTATGACAGCAAGAAATATTCTGACATTCAGTGACTACAGCACTAGTGTAGACTCCCAATGCCTACCAGTAATGGGGAAGGGGAGAAAAATGTAGACTCTGGGAAACTAGTACTTTTAAAGTAATACATAGCACAAAATAATAGTGTGATGCTATTTGATTTTTTGTTAGCATTACTCTGTTCGGAACAACTCTAATCTCAGCATGCACTTTGGAGAACTAAACTCTGGCTTTTATCTTTAGATCACCTGTCAACTTTAATTCATAGGCCTTAGAGAGATATCAGTTTATATTCTACCAGTGATATTTAAGAAAATGTATATTGGAATCAGAGATAGCTGTTTAAAAATAAAATGATGACAATGATGATGATAAACAGCTATTAATTTCTCATAATGTTTTGTGAAATGTATTGTCCAATATTATTCAATGGGAATCTGATGGCACACAGGTCTTGGAGCACTCAGTATATCAAAAGAGAAACTGAGGTTTACAGAAGCCCAGCAACTTAGCTGAGATTAGCTGGTGAGTCCATGTCTACAACCACTCAGCCCTCAAACCAAGTGGAAAGGATATTTCTTTCCATGCCGTCATTTAAATGTATCACAAATCACACCACATAATTGAAGCCACTATTGAGATATTCTATACAGTATGCCAAGAGCTACAGTCTTGGCTTACAATATTTTAATTTCATGTGTCTGCATTAACACATCATATCCATTAAAAAATACTGTGGGGAGTTATTTCTTTGTTTTAAAAGGAAGCAGCTTGTGTGAATGGAATTCATCCCAATATCTGAGGTGACTGAGGAGCAGAAAACCTAACGTGAGCTCTTGATATATGGGAAAAAATGTCACACTCTCCTAATCATAAGTACAAAAGCCACTGTTTTTAGTCAATGCCCCAGAGCTTCACAAAGGAATGGCTGGATGAGCCAACAGCTACCAATGAGAGGCACTGAACATCTACTGAGGCTCTAGGACAGGTTGGCACATTACTCAGCAGTGCACCGGGTAAATCTGGATGGCATTTATTGGGAAATGATTCAATAATGACCTTCCAAAGCACTTATGCAGAAGCGCTTGTGCCCAGTGTCAGCCATTCAGTCTCTGACAGTTTAGTGGACATCCTTTCTGGGACGGTTTTCAGCCATGCCAACACTACCAGAGCAGCAAACAAAGCTGCAAGATGAGAGAGAGACCGCCATGCAACTGTGAGGCATCAAAAACAAGTAACAACACAGACAAGATGTTGCCAAGTGTTGCTTAGCAATGCAATAGAAGCAGACCACAGGCTGTAGTTACTGCTCACAAATAGTGGACATCTACCACCCACAATGAAAAACATTTGGATACTCAAGAACTACAGTGATGAAAGAAGGATATGCCAAAGGATCAGGGGAAACTCTTGCATTCCAGGAGAGAAAATAAATTATACTCCACATCATTCCAACATTGTCTGTCTGTCTCTTTTCCTCTTTCTCCATCTCAGACACACACACACACACACACACACACACACACACACACACCCCTACATATATACTCAACTGTGTATGACTAGAAGTGCATACAATACAGAAAAGCAAGCCACATCTGTCCAGCACTAAGCACATCTATGGTAAACTGTTTTTAGATTTCATGTGCTGTGCTTGAGATAAACTAATTTAGTTCTCACTGGATTTTCAGGCAATCATGTACTACCCTTGAAGGGCATCATAACCCACAAAAGTCATGTGCCCCCTTAATTTATCTGAAGACTGGGTTCATTATGTAGACATTGTATTGTTAACATTGTGGACATTTTGTTGTCAATATCCCAAGCTATATAGGAATTAGTCTTGTAGTACCTCTTTGTCCCGGTGATCCTGAGAAGTATAAATTTTGTCCAAAAGTGGAATTTGGAATGCCCTGAAAGTAGTGAAGCATTACTTTGTTTAGAAATAGCACTGCTTCACATTACAAACAACATATGCATATTGAGTTCTAGAACCCTTTTAAACAGAAGGAAGTGCATCTTATTATAATAGGTTGTTTATGAGAGATGCACACTGGGAAACCATGCAAAGAGAGGCACCAGCGACCTAGCTCCAAAGAGAGAAAATGAATCCAAATAAGATCCCAGAGAACCAAATTTGGGAAGTAGCACGAATGTCAAGATGGCTGTGGCCTGTGGTGAATTTTATGTGTGACCTGTTCTACCCTTCTAACTATTTGGAAACATGAATCTCCCTCCATAATAACTTCTACATTCACAAGTATTTATCACTCTTGGTAAGTTTTAATTATTTAATTTTTTAGGCTGGGAACTTGACTGTGATGTTAGGTGATGATGTTTGATTGGGAGGCATACCTAGGATTAAACTGATTTTGTGAGTGGCTACAGTGGGGAAACTGGGTCTTCTTCCCCAGTTTCTGGAAGGGCAGGCTATTCTCTGAGCCATGGGTTCAGTGCCCATTTGCTTTCTGGGTCCATCAATGCTGCTCTAGCATGGGGCAGGGGCAAAAGTTGTTCATAAGAAATAGTTATATCCAGTTGCCAGCTGGGCTCTGCCGCAGTGTGGCTATGAGGTGCTCACTAACTCTTCCTGTGCCTCAGCTTCTCTGTCAGAAAAAGGGGAAGATGAGAACTGCTAGCTCTCTAAGATCCTGGCCATTCCCCTGTTCTGACCCCTGCCCCTACTATTTGAGCTGTCTTTATTCACATGTCTGACACCAAATGGGTGGGGGTTTCCATACCAAGAACCAATTCTGCAATCCTCCTGTGCCAACAAGATGTGCAGCAGTTTAATTCAATTCTTAAACTATTTGTGGTCAGTGCAGACTCCACTAGTTAAGGACTTAGCCACACAAGACTGTCCTCACTTCTGACCTTCTAGAGCCAATCCCAAGTCCTACCATTTCTTACCAACTGGCTATAAATTTAGAAGTTTCCATAACCCCTTGCTCTCCCAGGTTTGATAATTCCCTAGAATGATTTATAGAACACAGGGGAGTGTTTTACTTGATGTTACTGGTTTATTATAGAGGATACAGGAACAGCCAAGTGGAATAGATGCACAGGGCAATGTATCGAGGGGGATGGTGGGGAGCACGGAGCTTCAATTCTCTCTCTGGATGTACATTTCTCCCAGCACCTCAATGTGTTCACCAACCCAGAGGCATTCTAAATCCCACCATTTAAGGGTTTTTTATGTAGGTTCCATCATACTGGTATGATTAATGAAAACACTGGCCATTGGTGATTACCATATTTTCCAGACCATAAGACGCACCTAGGTTTTAGAGGAGGAGAATAGAAAAAAAATTCTGAAGCAAAAAATGTGGTAAAATATTTAATAACATAAGTAACATAATATTTCACCAATGTAAATGTAAACAGAACTCAACAGCAGCATTAACAACCATTATTCCTCCAAAATTTGGGAGGTTGGGGAAGGAAAGTGCATCGTACAGTTCGAAAAATACGGTAACTCAATCTCTAGCCTCTCTTCACTCCCCAAAGGTAAGAAGGTGAGGATGAAAGGATTGGTCTTTCTGGTGACCAGTTCCCATCCTAAAGCTAAGATTATCTAATTAGCATATCAATGGCACATTTATTACTCCAGAGATTACAGGGGTTTTAGGAGTTGTGTTCAAGCAAACAACCTAAGACATAAATCAAATAGTTATTTTTTATTCTATCACACTATTCATTGAAAAAGTTTCCTCCCAGGAGTCCTACATTTTTAACGCTCTATTCCATGCCCTGCGTTTTGAGAATGCCTTTGAATTCAGCTAAACATCTGGGGCCTCTTACTGAGTGTCTGGGGCCTCTTACCTAGTGTCGTCCTGTGTGTCAGCACTGAGTGTCTGTAGGAGGGAGGACAGTGGGGCACCTTTCTTCCTTCCATGACTCACAGCCATCAGTCTTCAAAATGTCTCCTAGAACTGTCTTTCAAAGTACCAGTGCAACCCAGCAGGAAATGGGAAAAAGAGTGACGAATAAAGGGAGTTATCTCCACTGTCATTATCAGAGACATCATCATCAAACAATCGATAAGTGTGTGATACTCAGCTTGGCACTACCGAAAATGTTTTTGTAAAGCCACAGCTCCTTGCCACAGGGAGCGCAGACAACTGGTGATAGCCTAGTTAACCTACATAGGGAAAATACAGAGACAATAGTAATTGTATAAACATCAAATAATTAGCCATCCATAATAACTGGGTAAAAAGAATAGTTCAGTTGAGAAGATACAGACCAGGACTCTGGATTGGGGGTTGCTTTGTGAACAAGATAAATAAATCACTTATCCCCTCTGTGATTTTGTGGGTATTGATAACCCTGTCTCACAACCAGAAAGTGAAAGAGTGCTAGTAAAGATGGTGGTGAATGCTTGACAACAGGAAGGACATTATGGCATGGTGGGAAGAGTAGCAAACATTTGTGTTGGGCACTATACTGGGCATGCATAATGGCCATAACAGGTGATTTCAGAGAAGAGCATATGTGGGCACACAGGTACCTACTGTGAAAGAGCCTAGGATCAGCCTAGAGCAGGGGATACCCAAAGTCCTCTCTGGTTTAGTCACCCATCTCCAACCTCCTCAACCTCTCTTACTGCCTCCAGGATGCACCTCTCCCTGGTGGTCTTTCTTCCCTTGATTTGCATCGCATAACATGGCCTCAGTTTTCCTGGCTCTTTTTTTAACTTAATATTATTAGCAATTTTTAAAAATGTTGACACCTATTCTTTGTAATTATAATGTGTGAATGGCTAAATGATATTCTATGATGTGGATGCATCATAATTTACTCAATCTGTGCATAAATATTTAGGTTGATGCTGTTTTCACTCTTATAATTATTCCTTAAATAGGTGAACAGGTCGGAGGGTATGCACAGTCTTCAAAGTGTCCTCAGTGGTCTAGAGGCCTGTACCTGTTTACATTGTGGCCAGTCACAAGTAAGAACCATTCTAATACTTCCCCAACTTCTCTTTATATCTCTTGTCAATGATTCTTACTCCCACTCTTCTAGATCATTCCTTAAAACTCTGACTGTAGTCTTCATTCTTTTTTACTATAATTTTCCTTCAAATGGACTCTCAAGACCTCAAAAATAACTCAGCTGAGGGCTCTCAAATAAGTACCTATCTTTGAACTCCAATCATTCAGCCATCCAATCAACCATCCATCCATCTATCTACCCATCAATTACAAGGACCCTCTACATACACAATTTATGCACTTTTTCCAGAGATACAAAGATGAAGATATGGCTCTGTCTTCAGGGTGTAACCAGATTAGTGGTGATGAGGAAGGATATAGACAAATACCTGATTAAGTGCAATTTATACAAAGTGGTTGGATGTTCCCAGTTGGGTCACCCAACACAATGTAGAAAGTGGGAAGATGCTAATTAGGGATGGTTGCCCTGTAGTTTTGAATGACTATTATCCAGGTTAAGGAGGATTATAAGAGTATTTTAGTCAGAGAAGTAGCAAGAGAAAAGGAAGAAAGAGAGGGAGAGACCAGGGCATATTTGGGGAACTGCAAACACATCAGGGAGCTATATAGTGTGTGTGCATGAGTGTGTACCTATGCATGTGTACGAAAAGCCAGTTGAATGCCAAAAAGGACAAGATCATGGAATTTCCTTTAAAAAAATATTTTTCAATTATAGTTGACATTCTATATTACATTAGTTTCAGTTGTAGGCCATGTGATTTCTTGTTCATCACAGTAACATTTAAACTCTCCTCTGAAGTTAGTGGAAAGCCATTGAAGGGTGGGCTTTAAGTGGGAGAATAGCACAGACAGGTTTGTTGTGGAGAATGAAGAGCAGCTGGGCAGGCCAGAGGCAGGGAGAGAACTTAGGTCCGTGATGGAAGAGGTGATGAGGACTTGAGCTAGGTGACTGTGAGACTGTAGAAAAGAGGAAATATTCTAGCTATTAAGGAGGTAGAATTGACAGAAGAATTGATTGACTATTTGGGAAGGCAAGGGGGTCGGTGAGGGATGAACAGGAGGCATTAATGACTCCCAGGTGTTTGTTGGGTAGCTAACCTTTCGTATAGCTTCAGTATAGATTGGATCTGCTGATATCATGTGAGAAGAGTTGTTCAACCATGAGACAAGAGGCAGGTCAAGTACAAAACCCTAAAGATCACTAACATTCATGTGGCAGGTCTTCCTCATGAAGGATGCTGAATTTATAAGGGCCCCAAACTAAAAGCTTTCATCTTTAATTCAAGGCTCTTCAATAACTATAATCCTTTTGCATTAAATAATTCTATAAGTTGCTAAAATTCTCAACAGATTTATGTGCAAAAAATGGTGTAAGGTTGGTTTTATTATGCTTATGTTAATGATGATTAAAGAGGCTCAGTTACTTTCCCAAGTCTGTTCAGCTAGTAAGTGGAGGAATGAAAACCTGACCTGGGTCTGTCTGATATCTGAGTCAGGCTCCTTCGACTGTGCCATTCCCCTTGTGTGACATGTCAACGTGGCCACTTGGACCCATCATGCTAGTCCTCTCTGTGATGCTCCTCTGCTCTGTTTCCATCAGTTCCCAGCACAGACTTCCTCCGGGAAGCCACATCTGACCCTCTAAAGCATTCTCTGACTCTGCTCCACTTTGCATCGCCCTCGGTATTTTCTTTTTTATGTTTTTTGCATTTTGTTCTTTCTGGTTTACATTTTGAAGCAATTCAGCTGGAATATATTGAATGCTAACTGTGTGCAGGATGGACCATAAGTGCTTTCTAATATGTCACATTGTGAACTAAATCTTTGTCATGTAGATTTATGCTGCTCCTTGATGAAGTGAAAATCCTCATGTGTGTGTATTTCACCTCCTTTTAAGGCCCATATCAGTAACATGGAAATGACCGTGTATTTGTGCTTCAAAAGTGCTCACTGTAGCAATGAATGAGTAAATGGGAAGTTCACTCTAGAGATTATTGAACACTTTCTATGTGTTTATTACCATTTTTAAGAGTGTAAAATATGAGTGACATAGGAATAAACATATTTATATTTTTACCTATACTTATATTAATATTAATCCATTTATTCAGCTACCATTTATTGAAAACATACTGGATGCCAAACATACTGGCAAAAAGTTCAAATATCTTCAAGGTGGCTCCTCTTATCTCTAATTAGAGGTGAGGAAGTAGGCTCAGAGAGACTGTGTGACTTGCCCAACGAAGCACAGCTACTGATGCCAATGTTGAAATTGGAACTTAGTTCTATTCGATTCCAAAATCAGTAATTAGTGGTAGAAACGGGGGGTGGGGGAGAGGGAGCAAAGAGATAAGAAAACAGGGATAGAAATTTAAAATAAATAAGCATTTAGTATAGGTAATCAATTTGGGGGCAGACATCTGGACCAGTCAGGGGTCTCAAGAAGCCTGGCAAACACAGACAGACCAGATGTCATCATGGAGGCTCACAGCTTCTTTCATTGACTTGAGAGAGGAAATGCTCCTTACACATGTGACTGGTTCTAGAACAAATTGCAGACCTTGAAACAAAATCTCTGGAAGAGAAATGTCATGGAGGATAAAGTCCATGTGACCAGTTGTAGCCCACCTGTCTCAGAGGTGCTGCAGTTGAGGCTCCATTGATGCAGTACATGCAGCGGAACGTCTCATAATAGCAAGTGAGCTGGGGAACCTAACAGCCACTTGGCTCTACTATACACGTATAGAAAGGCATCAAAGTTAACAACTTATATAATGATAGCAAATAAGATAATGTCAGATGTGGGACCTGATTGACTCCAATGTCCTCGTTTTGGGGGAGCTATGTACGTAGCTGTCTACTACACAGTTCTATGAACTTGCTTGTTCACTTTTAACTGAATCAAGTGTTTTATGCTTTCTTTCCCTGACTTTCAGTTCTCAGTGGAACAAGTGGTACTAATTTCCTCTTGTCTGTGCATGTGACAAAGTCACTTATGAAGTCAGGCTTGGCAAATTTTTTTCTGCGAAGGGCTAGAGAGCAAACAATTTAGGGTTTTCAGGCCATACAGTCTCCTTTGCAACTACTGAGCCCTGCCACTGTGGGATGAAAGCACCCGCAGAGGAAACACAATGAATGCGTTTGTACCTGTGTCCCAATAAAACTTTATTTACGGGCACTGAAATTTGAAAGTAATAAAATTTTCCCATGTCAATAATAGGAATTCTTTTGATTTTTAAACCCACTAAAAAATGTAAAACCTACTCTTAGCTTGTGGCTGTATAAAAACAGGCAGTGGGCTGGACTTGGCTGGTGGCCTGCCGTTGGCTGACCTGTACACTCCAGCATAGAAACCTTGGGGTGGTTAGAGTTTTCCATGTACTTAAGATAGCTTTTCAAAAGGAAGTGGTTAGCTAACTCCATTAGTGCCTCTGAGCTTCAACTATTAATTGACATTATTTCTTAATTCCCAGCTATATTTTAAGGTATGAACCTAAGGAATTTTAAAGTCATTATGTGGGTGAGGGACTGTTAAAAATAAATCCTTCAGGTTTAGAAGTGGTGGAGAGGGAATAGAAGGTGTTAGCGAATCCAGGAGTTTTCAGGCAAGTGGTTCAAAAAGCATTGGGGTGGGCCACCAGTCACTGCTAAAGGTCACTGGTGCCACTTTGCGTCTCTCTTTATGTACTTTACACCTCTCATAAAATAAAGTTAAAGCAGTTTAATTTAACAGTCTAATTAGTAATGGATTTTTCATTTTATCTTTTTGAGTATGCAACACAAAGATGAGATCTGGATTTGACTAAGGCCAGGAAAGGATACTTATATATTAATAGTTTAAATTAGAGCTTCCTGACAACAGAGTCTAGTGTGGGGAGATACAGCTATATATTTTCTCCAAATAAGAGGTCCAGGAGTGAGGGGACCCTTTAAGTCTCACTTGATTCGTTATAGATTTCCTTCCTTATTTCATATGCAGCCAACAGGAAGGATGAAGGCACTGTTATGTAGGTAGCATCTAGGCACAGAGGTGGCTGAGTTTATTTGTCTCTGCAAGTAGTTGTTCTTTGTAACAGTGTTCACCACGGGCTGAGTGTGAATTCCCTTTCTTCTCTTTCCCTTTTCCTCTCTCATATTTGACATAGGGTGTGGTGGGGCAGAAACCTTGCCCAACAGATCCTGGAATCATTTTCTTAATTGGTTTTACACCTGGGAACCACAGTGGAGGGGCTGGGGCAAAGATTAAGCCTTGAGTAAAGACTCCATCTTGAAACTTGATGGAGAATTGAGAGAGGC
This sequence comes from Tonatia bakeri, assembly GCA_004024845.1. Classification (NCBI taxonomy): domain Eukaryota; kingdom Metazoa; phylum Chordata; class Mammalia; order Chiroptera; family Phyllostomidae; genus Tonatia; species Tonatia bakeri. The sequence continues at coordinate 61,904 of PVIA01000398.1, forward strand.
ATCAGCAAGACTGTGCAAACACCCTCATTTTGGAAGGCGAAAGGTGGGTGAGAGGCTGTGGTTGGGTCATACCACTCCTTCCCTGTATAAGCCAGAGAAGTGGCCACTTCTAAATTTGACATTGGGATTTCATCTCTCTAAACTCATTTCATCCCCTTCCCCCACTCCAAGTGATCAGCCCCCAAACAACCACAAACATCCCACAGATGTAATATTCACTTGAGAATATACAGCTTTTCAAAGCTAAAAATAGTTCTTTTTTAAAAAGAACAATCCGGCGCCAACAGAGTAAGTCCCCCAGCCCATTAACAAGTAGGAATTCCTTAAAATGTCTATATTTCCATTCATGCTGTAACCAATCTGTCCATTTGGGGGTATCTTTAATTGAATTAATTTCCTGAGATGTATTTTGTAAAGCAGCAACATTACAAGAAAGACCAAAAGCTGTGTCTCCTTTGGAAAACAAGTAGTTTTCCAGTGATGTACATTCAACTTGTACTTTGAAAATGATACTCTTTATTCCCCAGAACAGCCCTTTGCAGGCAGTGCAGGAGAGTAGGTACAGCACTCTGCCTCCATGAGCCCTCCTTTAGGTGCCTGGATTTGAAAGAAGAGTGCTTCAGCCTCCAGGTCAGCGGTGTCCCTGTTCCCATGTTCTGTGAGTACCCTGAGTTCTGCTTCTGCTCTGGCTTTTAGGTGGGCTCCTTCAGCTCATTGGGGACTGCAGCCCCAGGGTCCTGGAGTCAGTCTGCATCTTAGGTTAACTGTGGGAGTTTCCTTTCCCCACACTGAGATGGACAGAGACAAACCGACTTGGTAATTCCCCTGTGTCCTGATGCCCCCATGAACTGCTCTGGTGCTGGACTAAATAAACTAGACCAAGGGGAGATTTACACCAATATGAGCGGGAAAGTAATTTACATCAACTGTGCACTGGGCACTGGGCAACCATACTGTTGTGTTTCTTCTTGGGGATGAAATAATAGGAGGTGAGAGGAGGAGGGGGCCCTGAAGGTAAGAGGCATGGGCAGCCCACAGGGCAGGGGAAAGATACGTTCTTCTGGGTGAAATTAATTGGATGCTGTCAATGGCAGAAAGAAAGCCTTGAGATGGCTTTACCCACTCTGGCTGACTCATTAATTAAGACTGGATGAAGCCTTAGCTGAGTTATTATTTATTCCATAGCACCAGGCATCGTCCTGTAAATCAGCCCACTTTACAGTGGTCTCGCCTGTGCTGCTGGGCTCATCTGGTTCAAATGCTGCAAGACTTAGGTGCTAATATCTGGAGGAGAATGTATTCAGAGAGAGACAAAGGGAGAGGGACAGGGTGATTGAGGCGTTAAAGTGGATGCATCCTTGCACCCACTTTGGGTTGGGGAGAATGCTTCATGTTGCAGCCAAAAGAGAAACAAAGGAAGGACAGGGGAAGTGGGTTCACCGAGAGACTAACACTTCTTACTCAGGGAAGGTAAAGAACTGGCACAAAGAGGACTTTAAGGGACCACTGGCACCTGTTATCGGTCATTAACAAACGACCATGTACTGCTAATCTGTGATCATAAAAAGGCCATCTGCTAATGCTCAAAGGTCATTAAGATGCCAGCCGTGTTTACTCTGTTCTCATTGGTTGGGCCGGTCATTTATAAGAAAAAAGGAGCTTAAATGGTTATTGTGGTGGTGCCTGCTAATGCTGCTCTAGTTACGGGCCTGTCAGTGTTTCCATTATAGACCCGTACGTTCAGCAATGTGAACACAGCCACAGAAATAACAGGCTACCTGTGTTTGCATGCATGGGCACATGCATGTACATGTTCTTTCTTTTTTTCCCACAGAGCAGAACATGTGAGGTGCAACAGCTTGACTCTGTCCATGTTCAAAGATATTCATCAGAAGGGAGCGATAATTTCTTCATTTCAGGTCTTTTTAAATGTAACCTGATTGATGGAACCATTTTGGATAATAGCCTGCCCATAGTTGGTTAAAATTATTTTCCTGGATAAAATAAAACATCTTCCCAAAGGAGGGTCATCATACCAACTTGACAGAAACCTTGGCACTTCCATGCCGTTCGGAGGATTGGATGGTGTGTGTCTTGACTAGAGATTGGACCAGTGTTGGGAGAGCAGTTCTGTGAGGGAAAAGGATGCTCCATGAGCATCCTTTTGCATGCTTTTCTTGTCCCCAAAATTTATCACTTCTGTTACCTAATTTTGTTTCTTTAACCTTTTCAAATGGATTTGTATATGTAGTTCTCTTTAAAGAGGACAGTGTACTTGATTTTTTTTTTTCTTATTTTTTCTTCAAGGCACCAGTGAAAGCACAGAAACTTGTAGGGGTGATTAGGAACACATTGAATGTTCAAAAGTTTTAATAACAGTATAGCAGCTAGCTAGGGCTAACTACTCTCATTTGTATATATGTACACACATGCCAAGTGTGATATAGATCTGCCTAGAACTCTGCTCTTTCTTTCTCTCTTACATATTTTCTGGTTTCTTCTTCTTGGAGTCTCCAGGAAAAGGAAGGTAAAAATAAAGCTCTGTGTGTTAATGAATTGACCAAAGGACTCAAAACAAGTTATGTAATTCTAAAATTCCATCCCCAATCTGCTTATTGTGGCTTGTAACAAAGGTGGCTCTTATCAATAGGTGGCTTGACAGACCATCTGTTCCACTGCCTGGCCACCGCAGGTGGGACAGACAGAGCCCACTTCTAAAGTATGAGTTTAACGATATTCTGTTTGTGTGTGTGTGTGTGTGTGTGTGTGCGCGCGCGCGCGCGTGCGCGCATGTGTATGGATTTGGGGGTAAAGCAAGCAAGGAAGGTTGGACCTTCGAGCTCATGTCAATGTAGTAGACCTGTGTGCTTAAGTGTGAATTTCAAAATCCCAGGCATATTTGTATGTCTTTGGAGATTCTTTAGTGATGGAGGCCAAGATTGCTATTCTGATTTTTCCTCCATTTCTGATAACACCACTGTTTCTCATCATACCCTTGCCTTTCATCCTTGCCAATTAACTAAGTAGCCAGAGCCTTGTTTTGAAAAGTTCTGAGTAGTTAGTAAGCTCTTTTTTTTCTGAGCCAAGTCAACATGCCCTCTGGAAGCCTCTGAATGAGGGGTCTGTCCACTGCCCCCACCCCTGTCTGCCTGTTAGTGCAGGCCTGGGCTTAATCTTTTGCTTTCAACGAGTTGCAAGGGGGGTGGGAATTACAGAGCAGGGGGTGGGGTGGTGACCGCAGGTGGCTGAAGAAAGGCGTCTTGTTCTCATGATGCTAAATGGCTGGTTAGCACTGCTTTTACTGTGAAATTCAGCTTCTGTCACTTCGTGGTTAATTGCTTTATTATTCTCAGATCCAGATTGGACCTGATTTAGTTCTATCAGGAGCCATGACTCTCCCTGGCATTTGGCCAGGATCCTTTCGATCCTTTGATCTGAGGTTTTATAATCACATCACCGTTTAGATTGCAGCAGGAGGCATGGAGCTTTTGCTGCTGCTTTCTACTTAGAAGTGCACAGGTTTGCTCAGTAGGTGGATGGGGTGTGACTTTGACCTGGGCAGGCGATTGACGAATGGGGTCTTCTCCCTAAACTCAGTTTCTCCTTCTTGGCCTTAGACTTCATGGGGTTAATTTGCTTTCCTTCCTCCATTCCACCCCAGATGGTGGTGGTAGGTATCATATGAACTTGCCCCTTTGGTCAGTTTATTTTTGGCCAACTCAAAAGTTGATCCCTAGGTAAGGTTTTGCTCTCTTTTGCCAAAGCTTTCTGCATCAGCTGGCTGTCTTTAATATGAAACAAGTCAACAGGTAGTTAAAATGACCTCCTATAATTGTAAGCAGAGGCTGGCTGGCCCCCATCAATTGTTCTGGGGTACAGATGCCGGGGCTGAGCATGTCAGGCGGGCCACAGGCTGCACTGTTAGTGTGCCTGGTGAGGGTGAGGAGCAGGAGCCTCGACGGCCTGGGCTATTTAATAGGCAGGGCTGTAAAATGTCGGCCAGGCCTAAGTCACAGATGCACCACAGAGCTCTTTCAAGCCCTTATTCCAATGCTCCACTTGTAACTATTTTTAACCTTATTAAAAAGGAGTGAAATGGTTCAGCTTCACAAGAGCATACTAGACTCTTGCAGTAAATTTCTTTGGTTTATAACTCCACCTTTGATTCAGAAGGCCAGCAGGCATGAGAACCTGGATAAACATAAATCTCCTCCAGATCTGCTCCGGGGAACCATACGCACTTCGGGATGTGCGAGAGACTGGCCCTGGGTCTCTGGCTGGAGCAGAGGGGAAGGAGAGGCACCCCTCTTTGGGTTTTAGGCAGCTTAATCTTCAATTCAATCTTGCAAAGACAGAATTGGTGGCGTTTGTGTAATAGAAACACAGACAAAAGTCAGAAGCATGCACCCAGGCAGGTGATGTCTGATAACTTGAGCTCCACGTGACCAGCTTGCCAGCACAAGGTCAACAGGCTTGCGGAAGCCAACTGCGGGAGTGGGAGGCAGAGCTGGGCAGGCATTTCAGAACTGAGGATTTTTGTCTCTTCCCCCGCCCCCCCCACTTCTCACATGGCAGCTCCTCTTCCTTCTATCAGTGGCAGGGGCTAAAATCTCATTTAGAATTTCTTCTAAGTGTTCTAGTTTAGAAAGTCTTTGCTAACTTTTGAAAAAAAAAAAAAAGATTTTGGAAGGGCTTGGTCTGAGGTGCCTGCATGGGTCTCTTTTGTCGTGATTCAGAACAGAAAGAGACTCTTGCCTGCCATACTTCTTTGGCCTCAGGTTCTCATTATGTGAAGAAGCCCAGATTGGACCATATTATTACATATAGTCAGCAAGGAGGCCTGAAATGAATTGATATGATAGCACAAGTTTCTGGCTTAAAGTCATTGCATGGTGTCTGTTACCATGCAATGCCATGCAATTACCACGCACCATGCCAGGACTGCAGGAGCACTTTATAGGACATATGAGACAAAATTTCCTCTTATTGGAGAGGGCACACCCTGTTATGGGCAGTGTGGGACAGTATAGGATGAGAGAGTTAACACCATGCTTGGTCAGAGAAGAATGTGTCTGTGGTACCAGCATAGTTTAAGAAAGGCTGATGAGAGCAGTGGCACTAGATTCTGTGTTCCTTTTAAGTGTAAACTATTGTGGGCCTCTGGTCTTCTTTGACTGTTGATGATCACTTCTCCCTATTCACTTCTGGCATTTTTTTCCCCCTTTGGGAGAATCCACTGCATCTGAATGATTTATCTGGACTTCCCTACCATAGGGCTAAGCATGTGACTGAGGCCTAGCCAACTGGAGTATCTCACCACATTGTGTTGATTGGTTCAAGGATGGACACCTGACTCAAGTCTGGCCAATCATAATCCTCCTGAGACTTTTTGACAGAGCTATAGGGAAGGCTTGTTCTTTCCTCTGGGCTTGCCAGCCTGGAAATATGGGAGTGAGGGGTTGCTAGCAACCCTCCTGATACAGTGTGGAGGGAGCAGTTAAAACTGGACAGAGATAAGAATTCCAGGAGATGGAACACACATTGTTTGGTGACCTCATTGGAACTTCTGTATCTAGCTGTGCCTGAAACCAGGTATGTGGGCTGATAATCTGTTTTATCCCTGCTCACTGGAGTCATGTTCTACAACTTATAACTGGAAGAGTATGACTAATATGGGATGAGGGGGCATTGGATGCTTCAAGGAAGCCAGGTACTGCTTTCCGTGTTAGTGCAGATGGCTCATAACACAAAAGAAGTCATGGTACCCAAATCAAAACAGAACAGCAATAACAGAGTCAGTCTCCCTTCCCAGCTCTTTTCTGTTAAAGCCAAACTTCACAGGAGTCTCTAGAATCAAAGCAAGATGAAATGTTTATTGGTACTGGGCCCAATGCACCCATTAAATAATGTGTTTATCAGGCTGTGTTCCTACTTAGACATTCCTCAGCCTCCTCAAAACCCTCGTCATTACCATATATTCTGCCTAGAACACACTTCAAAACATGGTGCTTGGACTGGAACATTCAATTCAATAAATATTGATCGCTAAGTTTGGGTGACACTGATGGACAAGATAGAAATAGTCTCTGCCCTCACTGAACTCAATAAAATACTATAAACTGGCATTATTTAATAAGAGTTTTTCCATGGCCTTACATTTATTAAGTACTCAATGTCTGAGATCTCTCTCGAGACTTTGTTTATCCCCTGGGCCTCAGGATACACCTGCCTTAAATATGAGAGATCCCTAACTCCTCCGTAGGGTTCTTCTGCTTATGTAGCTGTGGTCTGTGTTATAATTCATTGGCCTTGATTAATTTAATTGGTAAACTTTGAAGTGTTGGGCCATGTCTATTAACTTGCTTTCCACAATGCTGACTAAAGGATCATGCTCAAATTAAAAGAAAAAGGAAGAAAGAAAATAATGTGCCAATTCCAGCTGAATTAAATATAACAACCTTGTGTTCCTTCTGTAGCATCCTTCCCCCTTTCTGTCTGGGTCTGGAATATCAATAATTGTACCATTGATATGTGTACTTTTATGCTTCCAAGTGACACTCTATGGCAGCAAAATAGGGTAGCCAGGGTTCATAAGTCATGGACTTGAGTTGCTGGTTTGCCTCTTCTCTAGTTTGCAAGAATGGAAGAGTTCAACTTCGGTCCAAATCCTGTCTCTATCACTTTTCATAGCTAGCTGTTCTGGGTTGAGTTGCTAAATCACGCTGAACCTCAGATTTCTCGAGGGTAAAATGAGGCTAAAAATAATAATAGCTGCCTGATAGTCTGGCCATGAGGATTAAATGAAATAACACATGAAAGATACTTAGCAAAATGCTGGCATATCAAAAAATCTGTAAAGGATGCTAAAATTAGCTGTGAATGTATGATTAAAAACAGAATACTTACTGTTTCGAAGTATCTCCCCAAGATACATGTAAATTACAAAGGGAAAAACAGTAATTTGATACTGGAGAAACCTGACAGGTACCACCTGTAGCAAGTGATCAAAGTTAACGCCACTAATAAGATGTCTGTTACCTAATAATAATGGGGCAAATCTAGAGCATGTTTCTCTTGATATAATGCACTGAAAAAGACACAACACCATATTTGTACTATTCTTGCTAAAAATGCATAATTGCAATTTAATATTGAGGAATTATCACACAAACCCAAATTGGGGGACATTTAAAAAAATAACGGACCTGTACTCTTCAAAAATATCAAGGTCATGAAAGATAAAAGGCTGATTACAGAACTGTCTAAATACAGTGAATGATCCAAAATTGGTTACTGGACCAGAAAAAGAAAAAGGGGATTTTAATAGGACGACTGGCGAAATTTGAATATAGTCTTTAAATTGGATTATAAGATTTTTTCAGTGCTAATTTCCTGATTTAAGTAATTGTATGATGGTTATATAAGATACTAATAGTTGAAGAATTTGGGTGAAGGATATGCATAATTTTCTTGTGCCAATTATATAAGATTTTGAAGTATGGCTTTATTTCAAAAAATGTTTTCAAAGTGCATGTAGTAAGCATTCAGTAAACCATGCTGTGACCGAGGGAATCTGCCCGAATCAGGGCCAGGCGGCTTTCATAGCTGTGTCTGTGTGCTCCTCTGCTGGAAGTTCTGGTCACTCTGTGAGGGTGTCGTGCATTTGCAAGCTCATTCTTGGGCTGGTCTCTGGTCCTCTTCCTATGGCGTGTCCTCCACCTCTGAAGCTCCTTCCAGAAAGAAGTTTGAAACAAGTAGAAAGTTACTGAGAGTTTTTCAAAATTGGACTCCTCCTTTTGGGTCAGCAAGGTTGTCCAGTTACAGAAATTTACCCAGAGCGCTCTGTATGGCTCAGCTAATAATTTTGCTTTGGAATCTACTGTCATTCTTTGGCTGCTGAGCCTTGCCTCTCAGTTGCTGGGAACAGGAGGAATAATGATAGACTTAGAAAAAAGTGTCATGTCCAAATCTGATAGCCACGTTATTAATACTGTACATGCAGTAGAAACTGAGGAAAGGTGACTAAAGCTACTGAGGGGACATTATATGAAGATATATAGAGATGTGGTTCCAGAAAAACCAAGCCAGAGAGAGACTATAATCTATAAAATGCATAAGATCATGGAAGGTAAAAAATGTGTTTTCATCATCCGTGACAGAAAGGTAGGCTGCCTGTTGAAATGTAAGAGAACCAGTTCTCAGAAAATGAGAGGAAAAATGATTTCACAAAGTAAACAAAACACATATGAGTCTTGTTATCAAGTAACCTCTGACAATGAAGAGGTCAAGGAGGGTTCGCATTAACTCCAAGGTGGTAGACATAAGGGACAAGTAAGTGAAACTGGAGAATTCAGTTGCCAGCAAGGAGCATGGGTGGTTCCTGCACCTAAACCTCCTTTGAAGTTGTTATTGAGACCTGCACCCCGAGTTTTACTTTTCCTGTTCCTAGTGTTGCAAATTCCCTCATAGCCCCTTGAACACAGACTGCTCTATCAGAGTGAATGGATGGTGGTGATTTCACAAAGAATGTTGTAAGGTTAACAAATACAATTTGTAATGTGTACTGTAAATATGAAGTGTCATAAAAATGCTAATGAATGGTAATGCATGTCCACTCATTAGCGGGCTGGAGCAACAGGGCAAGGATAAGAGGAAAAGAGACTGGCTTTTGAACACACAAAGTTCTATCCTATTCATCTGGCCTTATGCATGCCACCTCCGAAAACTCTGGCTCAGCCCTCACTATTCACCCCAATGACTTCCTTTTCCTCCCTGTCACATGGGTGTGTAGGCTGCTTTCTGAGCAAAGAAAGATCCCCTGAAACCTTTGGCGCTGTCAACACCAGTGGTAACAAAAATTTGGCTTGAAAAATTCATTCAAGGAATGAAAAAATACAGTGGAAATCTATCATTATGGATGTTTTGGAGAGAGAGAGAGGAAAAAAAAGACCCGGGCTTGGGTTTGCATTTTGGTAAGAAATGATATATAGCTACATAGTAAAAACAGTTTTATTAAAAAGATCTTCTCACCCTGAATTCCAAATTTGAATTGTACCTTCTTATCATCCAGTCACTTTAGAATGAAAGTTAAAAATGCTGATACTGTGAAACTAGCCCTTGGTATTATATCTCATCGCTGATATATTTGTCTAATACGTTGGTTTTTGAAGTCCCATTACTCAGGACCAATATGCAGCGCTGTTCATTTTAATCCTCTCTGGTTACTGAAAACAGGAATGTTAGGAAGAGCTTATAGATAAGATTACATTCCCTGCTTCTGTATGTAGGTAGGTAGTGGAGTATAAGCCAGATAGTGAAACAAATGGCATTTTCATCACCCTGAGAAAAGGTACAACCTCAGATTTGTGGGCTTTTGTATATGGAAACCCTACTAAAAAGTAGGGTTCTGTGTTGGTTAGGATGAATTCTTCCTCTTGTGGAATGGACAATTTTAACAGCCCAACAAATGTTCAGTTGTATATAACTGAGAGGTCAGAGATTTCTGCCACCTTGATTTAGCAACAGAACAGATCTAGAATTTCATTGTTTTTCTGCCCTAATAAGAGGAACCTCTTTTTCCATTGAACAATATATCGAGGACCAGACAGTATTCCTGTACTTTGTGGACTTCCTGTCCTACACTTTAGGCCTCCTGTACTGTGAACAGGAGGGGAATTACGGTGTTCATACCCCACGGTTCCTTCTGGGCGCCATGAATGAATCGTTCAAAGGGAGGGTAGGTAAGTGACCCAGAGTAAGCTGTTTAACAGGATTAATACGTGTTTGGTTTACACAAAGCCATCCAGCAATTACTTTGATGCTTGACAATGGTATCAATATTATTTATTTTGCTATAAGCTAGATTTATGCATTTGTAATACTAAGCATAAGAAACATTAATGGCTTTACTAATTATATCACTACTTTACAGATATAAATAGTGATTAAAATGCCAAGGAAAGTGAACTAGTAAAACCTTTTTAAAAGAATTTTAAAATCAGTTGCTGATTGATGATGTCTTTGCCTAGTCTTGGGGTTTGAATGGAGAAGAAGAGAGCCCTCTTTGTAGATTTAAGTCTTACATTCCTGCCTGATCATAAAACTTGGGAAATCATTCTGCCTTAACCTGAGCATAATCAACTGAAAGTGTTTAATATGGAACCAGCAAAATGTATTTTGTTTTAGATCAGAGCAAAATAAAAATCCAAGTGTGGAGAAGGGAGGGAGAAGAGAGAGATAAAGGGGAGGGAGAGAGGAAATAATGATTATAAATAAAGTGGGGAGAATAAAGAAAACTGAATAATTAAAATACCCCCATTCTTATTATTGATCTTGCTCTGTGTTCTCCAGAAAACACCTTGTTATAAATGAGGATATTGAGTGAACAAAATGAGTTAATAAATCCACTACCTTTGCCACAGATGCTAATGGAAATCTGTGAGCAGTTTAAGTCCTGGACAAGTAAAAAGATCAAACTGGGATTGGAGGACATGGTGGATAAGACTGTGTAGGCACCGTGTCTGGCCTGTGAGCTGAAGCAGTGGGCAATATCCTTTGAAGGGTTGCTACTCGGACTCCCTGAGGTTTTGTCTGTTGACCTATGCAGCAGGTCAGCTCCAAGAATGCATACTCTCCGCAGAGCAAGGGGCTTTTGTAAATTTTTACTGGGTCACAGCCATACACATTCAAGTACTGTCTATAGCTGCAAGTCTGAGTTGAGTCATTGCAACAGAGACCTCATAGCCCACAAAGCTAAAAATATTTACTATCTGAAAATTGAGAAGATATTGCTGATCCCTGTTCTAGAGCCTTAGTAAATGGTAACTGATTGGCTAAATAAGTTGAAGGAGTTTTTCATGGTTGCTCTAAGGGCCCATTTTTCTCATTCTTCCCACTAGGATTCACTATATGCCTACTTCAAAAAGTAGGAAAATGTTCACTACCTACCCAAGTGCTATCTGAGCATTGGAAGATTGAGATGGGGTTCAGGGATGAGTGTGTAAAAGAAGGATCTTTTGTTTGTGCAAAACAAGGTATATGACCCTTTGAGAAAAGGCCTTAGTTTGCATTAGATAATTCTGATTTTGAATGTCTAGTCTTTAAGCTATAACGTAGAGGTAAAAGAGTGTGAGTAATCTTATTTGGGACTTATTACATGTCTCTGTCTTCTTAGTAGATCCAACTTGAATGAATTCTCCACCATCACCTCCCTGAAGAAAATTCCTAACATGAAAAAATTCATTTTAGCATGAGAGGTCTTTATTTTTTAAGCGTTTTGACCTAATTTAGAGGCTAGATATAAATATAAAGGAGGAAGTTGTTTACTCAGTAAACTTAAGGTACAATATTTGTTAGCTCACATAGGCTAGATGCAACCTAGCAATATCTGTGAAGTAGACATTGTATTTGTGTTGCTTTCATTTTCTTCTTAACAGTTCTTGGATTTGCCATCACACCTGACCTCATTGTTGCCTCTGTAGAATTCCACACCCTGTAAAGTCTAGCTAAAATTCTACCCACTTTCATGACTCCTTCTCAGCAACTCAGCTGGAGATACTGGAAAACTCACAGGCTTTGCAATCAGCTAGCCCTGAGTTCACACCCCAGCTTATCAATGGCTGACAGGCTGTGAACACATGACTCATCTCCTCTGAGGTTCTGATTCCTCATTTGTAAACACGCGACAAACTTAAGTCTCAGAGCTGTTAAGAAGATTAAGTAAGATGATATACATAAAGGGCTTGGCAGACAATATGTTTTCAGTGAATGATAATAACTATTATTTTCTTAGATTGAAGTCTTCTCTTTTGAATGACAGCAATTGCTGTCACCAATTAAGGGACATTTTTCGTAGACTGTCCTACATTTTTAGTTTATCTTGTCGTATATATCTTTTCCCACCTAACTGAATTCTGAGCTTTAAAGAGTAGGTAGCATATTTGTGTATCTGTTCAAGTGTGTTACGAATAATAGAAACTTAATAAGTATCTGGATTGATTCTGGGTCTTTGATATGCTGGGGGAATGCAGAGGGAAAGCAAAGCAAAGAGACTGTATGTGTTTTGCAAGTTCACTGGATCGTCTCAGAGAGTGTGCTGGTGAGGGAGTGGAGAGCCCTGCCTTGCCCAGATGTGAAGAGATATCCAGATGTCTATATCTGAAAAATCGGGGAGGTGTAAGGAGTAGAGACAGTTTTGAAATGTGTGGTCATACTGAGCAGGGCTGGAATTTCTACTCTTTTCTCTGCCTACAGACCCAGGAAAACACTGCTTTCCCACACAACATTGAAGTTAGGCTATCAGTGGGGAGAATTTACTTAACAAATTAATCATTTCTTTAGTTGGGGAGATAATGCTAAATTTAATTTTTCAAAATCTATCATCTTCATATTCTCTCTCTCATCTGAGAATATATCAATATTTCAATAGTCACTTTTGAGATATAATTTATATGCAATAGTATTTACCCTTTTTAGGTATATAGTTCCCTAAATTTTAAAAAATTTCTGTAGTTTGTAACTTTCACCACATTAAGATAAAGAATATTTTTGTTACTCCAAAAATTTTTCTCATGCCCCTGTCTAGCCAGTTTTTCTCCCCCCAACCCCCGTCCCCAAGAAGTCTTGCATCTAATTAATGAGTATAATCTTGCCCTTCTGAGAATGCCATATGCATAAAATCACACAGTAGGTGTCCTTTTAGAGTCTGGCTCTTTTCACCTAGCAAAATATTGTTGAGTGCACCCAGTTTGTTTCTTATAGCAGTAGACATTTCTTTTACTGCTGAGGAATATTCCATTGTATGAGTGTGTTATCATTGATTCACCCACTCACCACTTAATGGACATTTGTACGGTTTCTAACTTTTAGTAATTATAAAGGAAAGCACTCTAAATATTTTTGTATAGATTTGTGTGTGCTCATGTATGAAAACATGAGTGTGGGGTCCCCTGGGTGAGGGTTGCTGACTCGTATGGTAAGTGTATCTTCAACTCTATAAGAAACTGTCAGATTATGTTCTAAAGTGGTCTTGCCTTTTAGTACTCCTCCCAGAAATATATGACATTTCCAGTGGCTCTACGTCTCTATTAGCATTTTGTGTTGTCATTAAAAATTTGAGCAGTTCTAATAGGTGTGTAGTGGTATCTCATAGTTTCAATTTGCATTTCCATAGTGGCTAATGGTTTAAATAACTTTTCATCTGTTTCTTTTCATCCATGTATCTTCTTTGGTGAAATATCTTTTGAAATCTTTGGCCTATTTTGGGGGTTTGAGCAGGGTGGGGGGATAGTGTTGTTTGTGTCTGCAACAGGCATTTTTAGTTATACTGTATTTTGGCTAGTCAAACCCACCATTTCATAACGTGAAACTACAGTGAGTTAATCAGTCCCTAATCACCTTCAAATATTTCTTTCAGTACCTCATATATATAAACATTATTAGAAGCAAATTACCTAAAAGTCCAGAGTGAGTAAATTACCAAAGGGTTTTCTTCAGCTTCATGATGACATGCTCTATGCCATGGAGGGCCCCATCGAGCCCATGCCCACTCTTCCTCAGCTTTGCCCCCTTAGTTGCTGATGTGGGCACATGCTGAACAACCTCTTGCCTCAGGGCCTTCGAGCTAGGGCTCATTTCACCTGGAAAACCACTCCCCTAAAAAGTTACATACTTTTGCATTGTTCCCGCTTCACTTTGTTCCAAGCTCTGGTCAAATATCACCTTATGGTGTAGGCCTCCCCTGACCGGCCTGTGAAAATGCATCCACTTCTTCTGCACCTTCTAACCTAGTACTTCTTGTAGCATTTATTACCCTCTGGTGTGCTGAGGTTTATTCATTTATTTGCTTACTATCTGTCTTCTCTCACTGAAATGTAAGCGCCGTGAAAGCAGGAACACGGCCTGTTGTGTTACTCTGCTGGATTCCACAGCCTGCTGAAGTGCTGAGGTTATAACAGGCAGTCAAGAAACTGTGGGCGGAATTAATAAGCCTTAAGGAGAAAGGTGACAGAAATGCTAATTAGCTGAGTTTTTAGACAGGACTGCACATTATACTAGTCCTGGCCTGCTCCAGCACTTAAAAGTTTATTAAGCTATTTCACAGTTGACTCAGGTGAACTCCTAAATTGAGCTTCCTTGGCCTAAACCTGTGTAACATTTCCAAATGGAGGTGATGGTCCTTTAAAAAGCATCCCCAAGATGGAAGCCAACAGAGGTGGAAAGGATGCCCCTGTTTTAGGGCCTGCGGCCTGATGTCTCTTCATTTCTGACTGGTTTATTGATCCAGCAAAGCAAGAACCAGTTTCATGAGTCTGAGACTTCTCTCTCAGGTGTACTATGTAAGTGGCTCTTCTGTGTTGGATTGTTCCAGGTGTTGTTTTTGCCCTTGCTCTCGTATATTGTACCCATTTAAATTGTTTGCCTTTCTCTACAATTTCTCTGAGCAGCCTGGAGGACCCATGGGCAGTATGGTCACTCATGCAATGGCTGGGCTGTCCTTGGGTTAGGGGTCTCCAGGGGTAGGACCTTAATAAGTTCCCCTTCTATCATGGAGCTTAGATCAGAACGAAGTCAAGGGTGGTTTCTCCATACTTTCCCGCACTTCTCCGTGTTCCTGCTCATAGCTTTTCATACCTGGTTCAGACCAGGAGACCTTCCTGAATATGGCAATGGTAGAACCCACCTTGGATAGAGACAGACTGGAGGAAATAGAAAAGTTCCTGGGAAAATTTCTCAACCAACCAACCAACCAACCAACCAATCAACCAACCAACCAATCAAATGAACAAAACTTCACCAAACAGTCAGCTATCAATGGCTCCTTCTGAAATGACGATTATTTTATGATTACCCCCTCAAAAAGAAAATTAAAAAGTCTAGGAATGTATAGCTTCTCATTTTCATTTGATACAGATGTCCAGGTTTTCTAATACATTTCAGCTCAGAAATTGTTGGAGGAACATGGTGATTTCACCTATGTGAATAAAACACAAAACAGAATTGGGGCCTTTTTATCATTAAGACGTTGCAAACAGGAGAGGGGTGATCAAGAGGATGGGACATTGTTCGGAGCCTTTCCCGTGGGCTGAGTTCCTTTATAAAGTGTAGCCTTGCAGAGTCTGGTTTTGGGAAATCTTCTAAAGCTGAGCATGTTTCAGAAGTGATTTTGCCTTCTCATTGATCTTAAGCAAAATTATGAAAATCTTCCCAAATCCTGATTTTATAACACCAAGAAATACTGACAGTGATGCTTCCAGAGGTTAATGATGGTCTAATTATCTTGCACCAATAAGGAAAAAGAGTCAGCCTTTTGGCAAGATTATGTCAGACCCAGTCAGATAATATAGATATTTCTACCTCCATGCATTTTCTAAAGGGGGATGTTGCCACTTTAATTAAATGTTATATGAATACATTTCAAATAGATCTAAACACAGGGCAAACTCTGTTTCAGAACTGCTGTTCCTACATTTAAAGTGTATTTGAAATGTAATTAAAAAAAAAAGATAATGGGAAAGAAAAACTAAAATAACTCGAAACAAGCAGAATATAGTAGCTCATCATTACACTAATATATCAAACAATATGATCTTAGCTTAATTATCCCCTTTGAGAGTTGAGAAAACTAAGCACAACCTTCAATTTACAGCTGTTTGGTGCCGGGAACCTGAATTATTATTGAAGAAGGGGGACAAAGTTTATTTATTGTGACCTCCACTCAGTTTTTATTCATCGCGCAAAATCTGTATATTCACAAATGAGGGCTATTCATCCTTAGACCGCAGCGTTCTTCAGCTGTCCAGGCCTACGTCAATTGCACTTCTCCAGCTTTTGTGTTCATCTCGAAGCCTCTTCATCCAGATTGTTCATCATCTTGATGGTCGAGCTTTATCTTGCTTTTGTGCAGCTGCATT
The DNA here is from genome assembly GCA_004024845.1 of Tonatia bakeri. NCBI lineage: Eukaryota > Metazoa > Chordata > Mammalia > Chiroptera > Phyllostomidae > Tonatia > Tonatia bakeri. Next base: position 77,815 of record PVIA01000398.1, read on the forward strand.
CGGCTTACCCAAAGTGCGGAGGGAGCCAAGGGAGCGGGAGAGAGAAAAGAGCCAGGCACCGGGCAGGAGAGAGTGAGCAGGGGAGAGTGGGAGAATAGAAAGGAGAAAAAGGCAATGGCCAGCGTGCATATGAGGATAATTTGTAGTTTCTCAATAATAATATATATATAAAAAAGGAGGACAGGCTAATTACTGGCTTAACTAGGGCAGCCTGTGGATCTTCATGTCAAAAGGACTGCCGTAATTGCCATCAAAGCACATTCATATTGTGGCACAAAAGAAGGGCCTTTTGCAAATGGATCTTGCTAATAAACAGGGCTGAGAGGGGCATTATGTGTCTCCCTGGTTGCAGGCACATTAACACAGTGACATGGAGCATAACATGGGCCTGAGGAAAAAAACACCAGAATGATAATTATCACCCTCCCCTCCCCAGCCTCCCTCGCCTTTCCCTTTGTGTTGGACGAGGAAGCTGAACATGACCTATTGGAGGGCCCAAGGCAGGCTATTAGTGACCCCTGAGCCCTGACAAGGTGCCTCTGTTCTTTTAAAAGCCTGCCTCTTGATGTCAGGAGGGTCACATGGAACTGGCGGCTCAGCTCAAAATGGTCCAGCAAACACTTCAACCTTAAAGACACCTGGAAGGTCATGACCAGTTCAGTGCAGATGAAGACAGCAGAGATGAGGCTCTGTTGAATCCTGGGACTGAAGTTTTCCATTCCCTCTTTTTTTTCTTCTTCATTGCACCCTTGCTCACATGCATGTATTTAAGTCCTCAAAACTAAATTCTGGGGGGAGAAAGTTCTTTCCTTTTCTGTTGGTAAATTAGTTGAATCTCAGGGACAGAGAAAGGTGGATGCAAATATAGCCCCTTGGATTAACCCTTCTTCTGGTGGATGTAAACACACTGACTTCCCACAGGTAGGGGTCATGGGGGAAGGTGCAGTGGGCTGCCTTTCTTGCTTCTTGCTGGACAGGTGGTGAGAGCCTCCTCAGAGGTAGAAGCTCACCGTGAACTGGACCTGCCGACACTGGCCATTGCTGGAGCTGCAAACCGCCACTGAGGTTTTCATGCTTGTTCTGTTTCACAGAGTGCAGTTGATATTGAAGAAAAGGCCCAGTAATTGGCTTGGAAAATGTGCCTGAGACCATTAAGATTGAATTGTCTCTTTCCTTTCCTTCCTCTTCCCTTTTTCTCTTGTGACTTTTCTGTGAGAGGCATCTTCTAACATGGAAGGGACATCCAAGAACCCAGAATATGGAGGAAGATACCCTATTTTAAATGCACCAGAAGCAAATCAATGCCTGTAACTCTTATTGGCAGAAAAAGTAAGGACGACAATTTGCATTCTAGAATGATTCTTGCTTCACAAATGCAGGTTCCCTGAGCATGTAAATAATCATTTAAAAGGTTGGAAGTTGATACATTTCTAGTTAAAATGTTTAGGCCATTTCTAATGAAAGATCTACTAAGACTGACTCAGAAACTTTCCAAGATGTATATCTGTGGGAAAATAGGATTGAGAGTTTTTAAGATTTGACTTAAACTTTAGGAGTGGGTCCTCTATCTGAAACATGTTGAGCCTAAGGAAGTAGCACTCTCTTAGGTTGTAAATCTCCCAGTAATATTTCTCTCTCTCTTTCGCGCTCCCTCCCTCCCTCCCTTCTTTCTTTTCACCTCTCTCTCCAATTAATTTTAAGATAAAGTAATTAGGATATTAACATACTAATTTTAGATCATAAATTTTCTAAACTATTAAGTGGTAAAGCAAAAAAACCCACACCATTCCCCTGCCCCCTTTTTTTTTTCAATCTCTTTAGCCTGGACTTCTTTCTCTGGAATTTTGAACTCTATGTCTAACCATGCACAAGACCTCTACACTTGAATATTTAATAGATATCTGGAACTCCACACATCTAGAATGGAACTCCCTCCCCCCAACCCCAAATGCTCTATTCACAGATTTTACAGTTTCAATGGATGGCAACTGCAGTTTTGTAATTCTTAGGTCAGAAACCTTGTAATCATTCTTGTCTCCTCTCTTTCTCTTACCACAGCCAATCTGTCAGACAATACTGTTGGCTCTACCTTCAAAATACATTCAGAATCTAACCACAGTTTAGTCACCTTCATTGATACCTTGGTCTGAGCCACCAATCACCTATTGCCTCCATAGTCAAGTAGCATCTTAACAGGTCTCCTGCCCCCTTTGATCTACTCCTACCTGGCCGGCTACATTGGTCCTTCTACCCAGTAAGTCGTTCCCATTGAAAGTTTGTCACAAAAGCCCAAGAGACTCTGACTTTATCTTCTACTTTTACTTGATCATTCTGTTCCAACTACAGTGCCCCCCAAATTTTCCATAAACTTTCGTCTTAGTACCCTCAACTCCCTCACCTCCAAGTTATTTTTCAGAACTTGCTTTCTCGATGAAGCCTACGCTGAGCACACCGTTCAACCCTGCAGCTGCCCACTATCCTGGCACCTGGGATCCCCCTTCTTCCCAATGTATTTTTTTTCATTTCATTTAAAAATACTATGTAATTTGTTTTACTTTAGTTACTATTATTAGTAGTAGCAGTAGTACTTTGCTATTAATTTTTGTCTCATAAGTTCAAGAGGGTAGGAACCTTTTGTTTTTACACTAGAGTAGTTTCTGGAATATAATATATGCTCAATAAATATTTATAATGAATATAGAATATAGTCATTATTTGTAATGAATATAGAATTTTAAAGTTTAAGAAAAAATGGAGATCTAGCAAGCCAACCAACCAACCAACCAACCAGCCAACCAACCAACCAACAAAATGCTTTAAGTGTTCATAAGGGAAAACAAAGTTTGCCACGATGAGGCAGATCTGGAATGAGAATTCAGGTCACTAGATTACTATACAGTCAGACCTATTATATTTCACTTTATTACAAACAATTTAGCTGTATTTGCATTGTGCCCATCCTCACCCCCACCGTCCTGCAGCAAAAAGCATAGTAAAATAACAAGAGGTATTTTTATTTGTTTATTTGGTTTTTGTGTTTTCCTACAAAACTCAAACCAAACAAAATGGGTTTTGCTGTCCCTGTGATGAAAACCAAACTTAAGAGACAGGTGCTGGTGAAAAATAAAAGAGGTTTGTTCAAGTCCTGACCTGGGAAAAAAAGACCATCTCCCCTTCCTGCTGAAGCCCACCATTCTTATAGGAATAGGGAGGAGAGGGCTTTCTTTCTCTATCCAACAGGGCTGTTAGCTTTTAGCATGCTAGGGACCTATCCATTCATCTTTCTAGCTCTTGGAATGCTCAGTGCGAGAACCTCCCCCTGCGTTATCCTGGCCTATGAGGGAGATGCTCCAGTGCTCCCTGACTATATGATAACAGGGTCAGAAGGGAGTAGGAGGCTGTAGGATCCACAGTCAGGAAATCCGGAGATGTAGTAGTCCTCAGCCCACCTCTGGATGCTGGACATGGTGCCCATACATCCTGGGGAGCTGACTATGGTCCACACAGCATCTCTGGTTCCTGGCATGCCCACAACCTCTGTGTACCCCCTGCACAGCCTGTCCCTCTAACTGCCTGTCTATGGTAACATAACCACAAATATCTGAGGGCTGAATTCTTTTTTCCAATGATGCATTCCCTCAGCTAATGCTGAGTATGTCAGTTGTTGTGGCATTACAACAACACTTAAGCACTGAGTAGTAGAGCTTGAAAGGTAGAAAAGAACAAATCAACTTCAACTAGGTATGCCTTGCCCTCCTTAAGCGATTGTCTTAGTAATGTCTGTTTTACTCCCTAAATTTTTACATGGTTAAATCTTTCAATGCTATAGAAAAAACCAGCAGCAGTTTAGCTGCCAACTCTTAATTTCCAGGGCTGGGCTCAAGTCAATGTCTCTCCGTCTCTTTTCCTTTCTGTCCCTGTCGTGGCTTATATCTCTGTATATCATATATATACCTTAATCAAATATTTGAGAAGGAATTGAGAGAAGCAATCTAAAAATAAAGATAACAGTATTTAATTATCACTGGGTACTTCTAGGACATAGAAGAAGCCAGAGAAAGGGGACACAGATCAGAACGCCATTTGGGGTATCTACTCTTACTTTGGGCTGGGGTTGAATCCCTGTGAGACTAGTTGTTTTGGAAGCATGGTCTGAATTTTCCTGGCTCCCAGGTGAGGAGAGCTGCTTCTTAAGCATAGAGAAGTCCCCTCAGCCTTCAGCACTATGCAAATGCAGTGGGGTGAGACATGTTTGTTTATCTCAGAAGGCTTATGGTCATGTCAGCTCCTGGGCCTAGAGGCTGTACAACACCTAGGATGTGACTACCAGCTCAAGACTGGGAGTTACCACCAGGCACAAACGTTCTTATGGCTCAGAGAATGCCCTTAGGAAGGTTGCCATTCTTACTTTTAGTTTACAAAGTGGAGAGTGGAGTCTGCTTGTCTCTTATGGTTTCCTCCTTCCAGTAGGTGAAAAAATCCACACTAACCAGTGTTCCAGTTCTTAATGTATGTACACTGACTGGGTGTCCTACAAGTGTAACTTAGTTTTGACAGTATCTACCTGGAGACAGCATCAGATCCCACATGTTAAGGGCTCAGATACCAATCACAAGTCCAGTTCATTACCTGTGCTTCTGACCAACTAGGGATAAATCAGAGTTCCCAGGGCCTTCTCCTCAGGTTCAGATAATTTGCTAGAGTGGCACAAAAAATCTCAGAGAAACATTTATTACATTTACCACTTTATTATTAAAGGACACAGAAGAATAGCCAGATGAAGAGGTACATAGGGTCCCCAGTGAGGAGCTTCTGGCCCCCTGGAACTGGAGTGTGACACCCTCCAGGCTAGTTGATGCTTTCACCAACCAGGAAGCTAAACAAATCTCTTTGTGGGAGTTTTTATAGAGCTTTAATTTATGGCATTTTCAGTGGGTGGGACTCACTATCTTTGTCTTTGGTGACTAGCCCCATCCTGAGGCTATGTAGAAGCGCCATCCCAAGTTGCTTAATTAGCATACACTCAGGTGTGCTCAGAAGGTGCTCCTTATGAGTAACTAAAAGACACTCCTATCAGGAACAAGGCTTAGGAGCTTCATGCCAGAAACAGAGGACAAAGACCAAGTATGATTTTTATTCTACCGTACCCCTTTACCGTACCCCTTTACTGTGTACTATGGGCTCTGTCAGCAACCTGGTGGACATCAGCAAATTCATAAATCAGCTTACACTGCTATGAAAAACCAGTTGTTAGCTTAAGTAAAACCTAGATTAATTACAACTGTCTGTTTGTGAAAATATTGACTAAGGAGGCCTTTAGTCTACATTTAAGAAAGTCAATCCAAAACTCCTTACAAAACAGAAGAAAACAGAGTCCCAAGGTGTCCATCAAAGGAAAGAAAAATAGAACAGTTATATTTAGAAGGCCTATATAGATCTGGCTACTTATACACACTATTAAGAAATATGGATGTATTTGTTCTTTAATAAAAGGTAACCACCCACAAAATTTAAGAGAAAATCCTGATATTTAGCTCAATTTTTGAAGGTGAAATGTTTTGTTATTGTTACAGTAGTGGAACAAATTACTTAATACTTACTTTTTCCATAGGGGGTAATGTGTATGAATGTGTATGATTATGTCTTCTATAGACATGTTTAAAACTAAACACACACACACATGCATATACAGAAAAATATATGTACCTGTTTGTATATGCAGAACAATATATGTGTGTATATGCATGCATATTATATATACACATACATATTATATATACACATATACATATACACATACAAATATGTATATTTAAAATACATTTAAAGTATGAAAAAATTTTAGGCCTTCCAATACGGGCCACAGCATATTATAATTTGTAGTGTCTTTTATGCCTTTAATGTGATACACATTTTTTCTTAAAACATTAACTTTTCATATTGCTAGTATAATGTTCACTATGGAACATTTGGGAGTTATGTGAAAGTACAAAGAAGAAAATGAAAATCACACAAAAATTGCATAACACTACTATGTAAGAAAAACTGCTGTTACTTTGTTGTAGTTTTTATGTAGGCAGCTTTTTAATTTTGGTTGCCCCCAACCTATTATCTTCTAAGAGGAATGTGGTATATATTTACAAACAAATTGTGGAATAATTGGTTTATTTATTTTGGTGTTTTAAGACAATGCATTTTTTTTTGTTGTTCCACAAATCTTCTCTGAAGTACATGCCCGTTCACTGTCCACCATCCAGATATCCATTCATTCATCCATCCATCTATCCACCAATCTATCTACCATTCATCTGTACATCCATCCATCCATCCATCCATCCATCCATTCATCTTTCCCATTCATACTTACAGAACTGCAAGTAATTTCTCAGTTGCCTTTAGGATTTTGTTCCATATAGGTCTTCCTGTCAAATCAGTTTCCTTCATTAGCCTACATATACTCAAACTCCATTTTGATAATGTACTAACATGCTAGTGTTATATGTTTCCTTGGTGTTCTTTTTTTCTCCACTATCTCTTATCTCCAGTTTTTTAGCAACTGATCTGAATGGCTAGGATTATGATGTTACTATTCAACCCCTTTAGCCTGCTGCTCTAAGCTTTTCCTTTCTAAGTGCCATCTATAGTTCATCCTCTCTTGCCTTTTTCCATCTTTTTATCCATCTTTAAACTCCCTTTCACAGTCACTTCCTCCTGTCTGCCCTTGATACAATAGGCATTCATTTCAACTGCATTTTATTTCATGCCTTCAGTTTATTATCAACTTTGTCCTCCTTCAAGTCCAGGTTATCCTAAATGCTTTTCTCTTCTTTCTTGCTGATGCTGGAAGAAATCTTGTGATTTCACTGATTGATAAAAATTTGTTATTTCCAACCTCAGATGAAGTTTTAAATCTACTTTTAAGTGATAAGTCAACCCCTTTCCATTCCTTTCTGATATTTTATCATTTGTTTAAACGACCAGTCTGTCCTTAACCACGCACCCCTTCTTTGAGTGTGCAACCTGTCTACTACTTCCATAAAGGAAAACAAGGTCCTGGATGACGGTCTGGTGTGGCGAAAAATAAGGGCTCTGGATTTTGCTTAATTAGAATTCTGGCTCCACCAACTACATCTGTGTGACATTGGCCAATTGACTTAGGCTTTCTAAACTTTCAGTTTCTTATTTTGAAAATCATATTCCATAGGATTTGTCAGGAAAATTAAATGAAATGGTATGTTCAAAGAGCTCGGGACACAGTAGATCCTCCATTGTAGCTATTATTATTTTCATTAGGTAACAGTGCTCTCAACTTCCTTTTCCATTCAGTTTCAAGTTTATTTATATCTTTGTCCTTTCTTACTCCTTCCTTCTTGGTTTTGAAGAAGACCTACCAACTCCTGGAGACTGAATCCTGTATCCTGGACCATTGATCCATCAAGTACTGTCTCTCTTTCTGGCATCATCAATTCCAGTGGCCATGCATCTTCCTCATGTGAACACCCATTCTCTTTCAGATCCTTTCTTCTCGATGGCATTTTTTTGAAAATAAGACTATTCATAACTGATGAAGGTACTCTTTTCGTTTCTATCATCTGCTCCATGGCATCTCCTTTACCCTTTTTCTGAAACTGCTTATAGAAGTTCCCAGTGGCTCCTGATTGACAACTTTGGTTAGAGCTGGGCTTTGGTTTTTAGCTGAGCTCCAATACTACAGCCTTAGGAAGACAAGGAGAGCACTGCCCTTCCTTTTCTTTCATTAGATTCTATTTCTACTCACACGATGGCACTATCACATTGTATTGTTATTGGGGCTCTATCCATCTCACCTGTTAGATGATGAATGTCCTGAAAAGAGATCTGGGCTTTATTCCTAATGGCCAAGTTGAAGGATAAACGTACACACACACACACACACACACACACACACACACACACACACACACCCTCTCTTATTGACTCCAAAGACTGTTGTTTCAAAGAGGAAACTTGACATAAAAAGATTGCCTTTATATACACCCTGCGGTTTGTAAATGCTAAGAATGGGTATCCTTTCATGTTTGGTGAGTATTACCAGCACATTTCTGACATTGCCATCAGCCAGTCAGTACATATTTATTTATTGACAGTGCAAGATACTGTCATGAGTGATGGGAATTCAGTTTTGAATAAGACCTAAGATAGCCACAGTCTTTGCCTTTTGGGGCTGGTTGAAGATTCAAGGACTTGAATTCTGTGCATCTATCCCTCCCCATGTCATATTAAACACTTAAACTATACAGCTCCACAATTAGAATTCTTTGGGGGAAGAAGTTATGCTAGAAATTTCTATAACTTTTTACTTAGATAGAAAATATATTTCTCTCCAACTCATCTGGAGTTAGGAATTGATTCAGTGAATTCCATTTAAGTTTTAGTAAGTATTTTTGACTTCTACATAAAAATCACTTCATAATATGGTAACATGTTTACTTTCATTTAAACACTGAGCACCTGTAATCTTAGTCAAACCCTTGAGTAAAGGTTTTGTGTAGATGTCATAGGTCTAGAAGGAGTCATAAGCACCAGGACAACCTATCCAGATTGGAAAATTTTATTTTTAAGGTCCTCTCTTTATAACAAATTATGAAAAAATCTTCACTTTGGAAGGATCATTTTTAAAAATAATCTTTAAAGATATATATCTATAAACAGAAGTAGTCTATCATTACCTCAAATCTCAATATGTGATTTTTCTATTCTGAGATTTTTATTCTGAGGTTTCTATTCTGAGGATATATATATATATTTCAGTAGCCTGCTAGTTATTGAACCAGAGATGAATTTGAAATATCCTCATCAAGATCATTATGTAACTTTGTAAAGTTAGTAACCTACTGAAAATATTTGAGATACTGTAATACATTATCAGTGCAAGATGATATTGTGCAGTTTGTTTTGAAAACAGTTTGTTGCTGTACATAAAGCATTAATTATTGCCCCCAGGCTTTTATTAGTATAATCGGAAAAGAAATATGATATGGTCACCTCAACCAAGGTGCTGGAAGAACTGAATCCACATGTTAGCATCTTCCAGTTGACATCTTGAATGAATGTTGGTATTATCAGGTCACTGTATACATGGACTAAACTGTGACCCTCTTTCCATCTTTTCTGTGTTGGCCATTCTTGTGCTCTCTCTCATCCTCCTTTTGTTTTTTGGATCCACTTTTTCAACAGCTTGGGAAAAGCAAAATTTTACGAGAATGTGACTGTTGGGAACCTGGGGACTATGACAAGGGAACTATCTTTTCACTTTTGATTGCATAGCAATTAGAACAATGCTCAATAGATACTTGTCATAGGACTAAATGGAGGAGAATGAGTGCTTTTTTAAAAAAGTCTATGTGACCCCCCCCCATTATGCAGTTATGGTGCTTTACCATTTGAAAGACACCTTCTCCATTCTCCTGTTGAAGACAGAAGATGGCTCTTCTGTGATTCCCTAGAGACAGCCTGAGGCTCAAAAAATAACCCTTACAGAAGCTATGACTTTTATAAATTTTAGTTTCAGTCTTCTTAAACCAATTCCCTATCTAGTTGGTCTCCTGTTCTTTCCTCATGCTTTCTGTTTCCTCATTCCAAAGTTAAGAAGAAGATTTTGCTAGGAAATCTGCATTTTAATAGCAGCCGGTGCTTTGAACTAAAGGAGCATCTAGCTCTCTAACTTGTATGATGTTAGTTTTTGGTCATCAGGTAGGGGAAGAAGGTGTTTGGAGCCAGCTGGGATTTCCGGGATCCTCTAGAAATTAGTGGAGTTATTCCACCACATCCTCTGCCAACTGATCAGGCAGGTTCTAAAACCAGATAATGTTTGGTGCTGGACAAGGGAAATTCCACATGGGCATGTTGTAATTTTACTTATTTATTAACTTTTTTAAAAGATTATGACAGAATTTTTGAATTACTTGGACAAAAGTTCATTTTCTTTCTGACTCAAAGACCCCTGCCCCTACTACCATGCCCACATACTTATGCTCATACAGGCATACACTTCTTATATCCATCACACATCGGCACTTCTTTCTTCTCCTGGTTCAGCCTATTCAGTTATCTGGGCAAGGGTCCAGGCTGGAAATGCACCCCTTACTCAAGGGCTCTCAGTTTATTGAATCTGCACAGCGTTTATCAGGATTCTAGGACCAGGGACTGTTTGTCTGTGATAGCAAATGCCAGCTATCAGGTCTATGGTAGACCTAGAAAAGGCTGGGATATATCCTCTTCATGTAACTCTCTTATAGAGAATAATTTGCCCCAGACATTTTCATCTTTGAAGGAATGTAGATTTATAGGTTTGATTTCTTAATCAGGGTGAACTTTTGTTAATGTTTCATGGTGAGGATATATATGGTCGTGCCATGGACCCAGTGGTGATGTTAGTAATAAAGACAATATTATTAACATCACTACATCAATATAAAAAGAGTTATAGAGTTAACATTTGTACGGCAAAAAAAAAAAAAAAGAAAGAAAATCTCAGGTTAACAGTTGCCTTTTCTGCCATTAACTCACTCGTTGGCAATATTTTATGCACTCATATAGTTTATATACCAGGACTAGTATTTGGCAAGAACAATCAAAGACACACAAAACAACCAGTTGCTTTTTTTTTTAACCTTTTTTCTTGCTTTTCATTCCCCCCTCCTCCTTCTTATGATGAAATTTTATTATTTCTTTGAAACTCTGAATCAGCCTCCAGCAGAGGGCTGTGTCCATTTAGAGCCAAAGTGCGGTATTTGAACTTCGCTATCACATAACACTTTCTGAGGCTGCTTGTCTGAAATGACTTAATTTGCGCTGCAGGACCAGCCCTGAACCCACAAATACTCCAAAAAGCCACAGTGAGCCAGGGCAGCAGACCTATTACTAATTTTTTATTAAAATCCCTGAGGCACCCAGCACAGGGCCCCAAAGCAGCTTTAATAATAGACAACATACAGCACATTTTTCTTGTATTGCCATGTAATCAAATCTGAGGCTGCTGTTCACTTTCTTTGTTTTACCTAGAGGACCAGCTTCCAATTTAGTTGTGGCCTACTCTAAACTGATTTTTCATTGTAATTAATGCCTACTTTGGCCTCAGCCACTTATACAACTTTCCATTAGAGGTTTGCAGCCATCCACTGAGTACTTTACTAAGTTATCCTCATAGACTTGCTATAGCTGCAATTTTGTTTAAGCCTTTCTTTTTATTACAATTTTTTTGTAAAATTTTTTTTAAATTGCTTAGCTAAATAGTTTAAAATTTTTTTCCATCTTCTTTCTCTTTGTGCTGCACCTAGTAAAATATTTGGGCAAAGGTCCAAGTCGGGGAAAAGCATGCATGCGCGCACACATACCCTACTCACCCCTTCACTACCCCCCAACAAGCCCAGCCTTTAAGTGATTTCAGAAAGGCTGGTGGAACTTATTTAGACCCAGGGTCTGCTGCAGCTAATTTTCTCTCTGTGTTTTGTGCTGTCCATTTCCTCTGAAATAGTACCTGAGGTTTAAGGTTCCTCAGCAGAGGATGTTAGGAGACCTCTGCAAACATTCAGGTGGCAGCCTTCCCATCACTAACCTTAAAAAAATATTATGGCAGTGGGCCCAGGGTCAGATTAAATAGATGAAAAACTATATGCCATTCCTTTGCTGCTCCCTGAACCTTTTTCTGTTGGCTGGGCTGACATTTTCAGTGACTTTTCTTAGAGCCTTGTTTAGACTGTCTTTCTAGAAAATTCTGGATCTGTTTACTTCCCATCATCTCCTACCCGCCTTGGCATCGCTGAATCACAAAGAACAACGGTTAGAAATTGGAGTCCTCTGATGTGGTTTTCCAGAGGACTCAATGAATTAGATCCATTAACACAGTATTGATGACATGTAGCTTCTGCTGAAGGTAACTACATGGGTCAATTCCTTAAAATGCCTTGACCAAGAATACTCTGGAAGGAAACTGTGAGATCTTTGTGCAGTTTTTACTTTTGCATTTTAAGCATTAGTAGTTTACCCCATGGACTGATGGGGAAATAATCATATTTTCTGGCAATGAGCAATAGATTTCCTTGTCTTAGCTGATATATGTTATAGAAATGCTGCTAGCCATTGGGCATAATAATTCCCTTTTGAATCTTTAGTAGTCATTTCTCCTTGGATAACATTTTGCACTGTGGTATAATGTTGTCAGCCTTTTAAGGAGCATTTATAGACTCTTTTGATCACATCCGCAATGTGAGTTGCTGAAATTGAAAAGTACACAAAGTCTTAATGGAGCCCTGTATCTATGCTGTGGCTAACTGTCAACAACTGGGTAATGTTTTATGAGAAAGAACATATTAGTAGATTGGGGAAAGTGAGACCCAGGTCTGTTTCCCAGCCCCACTGCTGTTTATTGAGCAAATAAGGCCTGCTGGTCCTCATTAGGTGGTGTGGCCTCATCAAGTTTATAGCAAGTTCTCCTCTCTTTCTCCCAGATAAGACCCTCAGGCATCAGAAGATAAACAGAAGCACCTATATAAAGCACTTGATAATTCATATTTTTAAACACAGAAACATGGTTCCATCAGTTATGATTTGCATGAGAAGTGAGACCTAAAGATTTGTGTGTGAGGATTAAGAAATCAGGTATGTGCTTATACTCACACCTCATAAATCTAATGTTTGCATTCATACATACAAATCATCTAAAATTTAAATATAGAGTGATTTTAAAAAGGGGATGGATTTGTAATTCATCAGGTGATATGTTTTCCTTTTACACTGGAGGAATCTTATGTAGTCTAGTTAGAATATGCTATAATTACTAAAGACCAAATAGGAATGTCCACCAAGATTGAGAGCCCACCAAGATTGAGAGCCAAATTTCTAAAAGTTCAGTTAAGAAACTTAACAAATCACAGTGTTAATTTTACTCCTCTACTTTTTTTCCAGTTTCTTCCCCTTGGCTTATATGAGCAATATTATCTATCCTGCCTGCTTTCTAAATGTGAGAGCCCAGTCATACCTTTACTTGTTCACCAGCTTCCCCTCCCACCTGGATGAGCACCCTACCCTCCCTTCTCCTGTCCCCAGACACTACTCCACCCATTGTACACCACTTGGCTTCTATTTTTAAGAACTTCCTGGCAGTGAACATCACAGACAGCCTAGTGCCAATTTTGGCAAATAAAGACCACACTCATCTTACCTTTAGAAACATCAGGATGGTTTTATTTTACCCTTATTTTCAAGTTAAAACATGAAGCTTGACTCTCTAGCTTTAGAGTCTTCCCAAGAATGATTGGAGATTCCTCTTAGTAAGTTTGTGTGTGGGGGGCAGGTAAGATAAAGGACAGAAGAAAATTCTATTTGAGTCATTGACAGATGTTAGAGTTTTTAAACAAACAGAACAATTGTGCATCCTACCAGGTGCCCAACCAACACATCCCTTAACAGCCTCCAAGCGGAATCAGATGTAATCAGCACACATGCATTTGTTTTTTTTTTCAATGTGAATGGGGTATTTTCTTGTCTCTTTGACACAAGACAAGATGCTAAACATTAGACAGAGGCTGGGCAATTGCGATTGGCCTGGGCCACATGGCACGAAAGCTGGGCTGTTCAGAGCCCTTTCACAATACTGAATACAGCTGCAAGGGCTCTTTGGGAGTTAATTGGAGTGACTTGGTGCCACAAAATATTTGAGGAAACGGGACTATAGAGATAATCTAACTCAACACCCTCACTTGGCAGATGGGGAAAATGAGACCCAGAGAAATTAATAAAATTGCCCAATGTCTCATAAGCAGTCAGTGAGTCAACTGAGAATAAAACCCAGCTCCTTGTAGAAGGGTCCCTCCCTCAATCTGCACCAGTAATTTTTAAGCTACTCATCAAAGTCCAAGCCTACACTAGAGACAGAAATATTGAATTTTGGAAAAGCAGTTTTAGGTACCACAAAATTTGCATCTATAGTGAAAGCACAATATGAATCTCCAAACAACTTCACTGCTAGAGCAACTGCTTGGAAGAGACCAGGCATTTTGAAACTGAAGCCTGGTGCATTGCAGAGTGTGCCACCAGGAGTTAAGTGCATCTAGTCTTGGCTAAAGTATTCGTTATCTGGATTCCTGAAATTAATGTGTTTTGAAGTCATATAGGAAGCTATTTAAAATGCACCTCTTCAGGCCTCTGCTTCTAGATAGGAATGCCATAGGTCTGAGATGATGCCAAGTAGGCTGTATTTCACTGACAATAGTTTCTTAAGTGTTTTCCAGGCTTTGCATTATTTTCTGTTGTCTTAAGACAAATTATTGCCTTAAGGAGCCTGTGATTCAGATGTGTGTGTGTTTATGGGAGCATGAGAAGTAACTAATAAACACATCATAAGTAAACAAGTTAAATTTAAAGATTGATAAATAAGATGAAAAGTAATATAAAATAAATGAATACATAGCTGTGTGGGACTACAGTTGCTAGTCTGGACAGGGATGGCTTTTTGAAGACTCAAATATGGAGGAAGAACCTCATATTTAGAGATCTGAGGGAAGAAACTTGCAAGCAGAGGGAACAGCTCATGCAAAAAGCCCAAGACAGGAACACCCTTCACATGAGTGAAGGCCACGAAGAAGGGTGTGGTGGGCAGAGAGTGGACAAGGGAAGAACAGGAGCCTATGAGTTCTGGAGGCAGACAGGGGCGTGTCCTGTGGGCTGTGGTGAGGAGTGTGAAACCTGAGTATGGGTTTCTTTCTGATTGAATAGGCAACTATTGAGTAGTTTTTAGCAGGCAAATATATGCTGTAAAAAGATGCATTTGAACAAATACCTCCGGTGATTCTGATGCAGGGGATCCTCAGATACACTCTGAAATTTTCAACAACCTGTGATCTTCAGTCGTGATTCACCTTTCTGGGTTTCAGTTTTCTTATTTATAAACTTTATTCCTGACCGTGCCTGTATCACAGGATTGTCAAAATCAAGTGTTCTATTGGAATTGCTGTGCAAACATAGTTTTTTGAAAAAAAAAAATAGAGTTATTCATTTATTTTGACTCTTGTTTTGACTGCCAAACTGGGAGACCGCTGACTAGGAGGTAATTCAGGTTTTGGCCACTGGGGTGGAAAAGTCATATGCGGCTGAAACCCCCTTGTAACCAACTGATTTTTCTTCTTTCCAGTATTCATTGTAAGTGGATTTCCCTTTTGTGTATGTGTATGTTTGAGACAGATGGCAACTTTACAGCATGATGTTAGAAGAAAAAGTGTTTGGAAAGGGAAGAAGGAAGGCAAACAAGAAAAGCAAGCCTTGAATAAGCAATTTTTCTTAAAAGGAATACATTCTGGGACAGTTTATTTTTGTGATCTGCCTGGAATTTGGGGACAATGTGCTAGAATTCTCTTTTTGCCTTCAGCTGGCAAGCTGCCTAAAAAAGGTGGGGACTTGGAAGAGAGATGCAGTGTTTCTATTAAAATAAGTCTTTATTGAAAGCAGGGCCAGTGGCTAAAGTTAGTCCTTGGCTTTTTAAAGGCACTATGGCTGGGTCTATATGAACAGTGAAGTGAAAAATGGAAACTATTATCCAGCAGGGCACTTGGCCTCAAATATCTAAGAATATTCAAATAATTTTAGGCCAAGTAGTGAACTTTTTTGGAAGAGAATGAGTTATTTGGATAATTTTTTATTTTTAAATGATTTTTATTGTATTTTTTCCATTATCATTTAGTCCCCTTATAGCACTTTCACCCCACAATCCCCACATTGTTGTCCATGTCCATGAGTCCTTTTTCCTTTTTGCTCAGACCCCCCACCCCACTACACTCACACCTCCTTTGCTGTCATCTTGCTCTCTGTGAGTCTGTCTCTGTTTTGCTTGTTACTTCAGTTTGTTCATTAGATTCCACAGAAGTGAAATCATATGGTGTTTGTCTTTCTTTGACTGACTTCTTTTATTTAGCATAATGTTCTCCAGGTCCACCCATATTGTGTCAATGTGTAAAATTCTCTTCTTTTTTTTACAGCTCAGTAGAATTCTATGGTGTAAATGTCCCATAATTGTTTTATCCACTAATCCACTGATGGACACTTGGGCTGCTTCCATATCTTTGCGATTGTAAATAACGCTGCAATGAACATAGGGGTTCTAATGTTCTTTTCAATTAGTGTTTTGGGTTTCTTCGGATATATTCCCAGAAGTGGGATCACTCGTTCAAAAGGCAAATCCATTTTTCATTTTTGAGGTATCTCCATACTGCTTTCCACAGTGTCTGCACCAGTCTGCATTCCCACCAACAGTTCAAAAGAGTTCCCTTTTCTCCACAATCCTCATCAGCACTTGTTTGTTAATTTATTGATGGTATCCATTCTGACAGGTGTGAGATATCTATTGTGGTTTTAATTTGCATTTCTCTGATTTGTGATGTTGTGCATCTTTTCATATGTCTATTTACCATCTGTATGTCTTCCTTGGAGAAGTGTCTATTCATTTGCCTATTTTATAATTGGGTTGTTTGGTTTTTATGGTGTTGAGTTTTATAAGTTCTTTATAAATTATGGAAATTAACCCCTTATCAGATGTATTTTCCCATTCTGTGGGTTGTGTTTTTATTTTGTTAGTGATTTTCTTTGCTGTGCAAAAACTTTTCAGTTTGATGTAGTCTCATTTGTTTATTTTCTCTTTTACTTCCCTTGCCTGGAGAGTTATATCAGATAAAATATTGCTATGAGCAGTGTCTTAAATTTAGCAGCCAATGTTTTTTTCTAGGATTTTTATGGTTTTGGGTCTAACATTTAAGTCTTTAATCTATTTTGAATTTATTCTTGTGTGTGGTGTAAGAAGGTGCTCTAGTTTCATTTTTCTGCATGCATCTGTCAAATTTTCCTGACACCATTTATTAAATAAGCTATCATTAGCCTATTGTATGTGCTTGCTTCCTCTGTTGAGTATTAATTGACTATAAACGTGTGGGTTTATTTTTAGGCTCTCTATTCTGTTCAATTGATCTATGTGTCTGTTTTTATGCTGGTACCATGCTATTTTGATTACTATGGCCTTGTAGTGTAGTTTGATATTAGATAGCATGATTCTTCCACCTTGTTCATCTTTCTCAGGATCGCTATTGCTATGCGAGGCCTTTTGTGGTTCCATATAAATGTTTGAAGTATTTGTTCTAGTTCTGTGAAATACGTCATTGGAATCTTGATAGGAATTGAGTGAATCTATAGATTGCTTTGGGTAGTGCGGACATTTTATTGATGTTAATTCTTCCTGTCCATGAACACAGTATGTGCTTCCTCTTATTTGTATCTTCTTCAATTTCTTTCTCCAGTGTCTTTTTTTTTAAATTTTATTTTAATCATTGTTCAAGTAAAGTTTTCTCCCCTTTACTCCCAATCCAGCCCGCCCACCCCGCCCTCCCAGCTTCCCTCCCATTACCACCCTCCCCCTAGTTTTTGTCCATGTGTCTTTTAACTTTGTTCTTGTTTTCTGAGTACAGGTTTTTACATCCTTGGTTAGGTTTATTCCTAAGTATTTTGTTCTTTTTGTAGCAATTGTGAATGGGAATTTTTTCCTTAATTTCTCTTTCTGTTAGTTCCTTATTGGCATATAAAATGCAGCTTATTTCTGGATATTAATTTTGTATCCTGCTACTTTGCTGAATTCATTTATCAGTTCTAATAATTTCTTGGTGGAATCTTTGGGATTCTCTATGTACTGTATCATATCATTGGCAAATAATGACACTTTTACTTCTTCCTTTCCAATTTGGATGCCTTTTATTTCTACTTCCTTGTCTGTTTGCTGTGGCTAGGAGTTCCAGTACTATGTGGCATAAGAGAGGTGAAAGTGGACATTCTGTTTTTTTCTGATCTTAAGAGGAATGCTTGTAGTTTTTGCCTATTGAGTATGATACTGGCAGTGGGTTTGTCATATATGGCCTTTAATATGTTTAGGTATGTTCCCTTTATTCCCAGTTTGCTGAGAGTTTGTATCATAAATGGGTGCTGGAGTTTATAAAATGTTTTTTCTGCATCTATTCATATGATCATGTGATTTTTAGTATTTGTTCTTTCTATGTGGGGAATCATATTTATTGATTTACAAGTGATGCATCAACCTTGCATTCCTGGAATAAATCCCATTGGATCGTGGTGTATGATCTTTTTGATGCATTGTTGTATTTGGCTTGCTAATATTTTGTTGAGGATTTTTACATCTATGTTCATCAAGGATATTGGCCTATAATTTTCTTTTTTGTGGTGTCTTTATCTGGTTTTGGAATTTGAAAATGTTGGCTTTGTAAAATGAGCTTGAGGGCTTTCCCTCCTCTTGAATTTCTTGAAATAGTTTGAGAAGGAGAGGTGTTAGTTCTTCCCAGAATGTTTGGTAAAATTCACCTGTGAAGTCATCAGGTCCAGGTCTTTTGTGTGTTGGGAGTTTTTTTTCCTTCTTTAATTACTGCTTCAGTTTCACTAGGTATAATCTGTCTATTCAGATTCTCTGATTCTTCCTGATTTAGCTTAGGAAGACTATATGTTTCTAGGAATTTATCCATTTCATCCACATTGTCCAGTTTTTTGGCACACAGTTATTCTTAGCATTTTCTTACAATCCTTTGTATCTTTGTGATGTCAGTTATTTCTCCTCTTTCATTTCTGATTTTATTTATTTGGGTCCTCTCTCTGTTTTTCTTGATACATCTGGTCAAAGGTTTGTCAATCTTATTTATGTTTTCAAAGAACCAGTTCTTGGGTTCATTGATGTTTTGCATTATTTTTTAAGACTGTTTCATTTATTTCTGCTCTGATTTTTATTATTTCCTTTGTTGTACTCATTTTGGACTTTGTTGTTCCTTTCTAAGTTCCTTTAAGTGTGCTGTTAGATTGTTTATTTGATCTTCTTCCCATTTTCTTAGATACTATGAATTTCCCTCTTACTTTGATTTTGTCCTTGGCTTATTGATGACCCATTCATTGTTTAATAACATGTTATTTAGCTTCCATATCTTAGTGTGCTTTTTAGTTTTCTTCTTTTCTTTTCTTTTTTAATTGTTGTTCAAGTACAGTTTTCTGTCCTTTATCCCCAGCCCAGTCCAGCCCAGCCGTGCCCTCACCCACCCCCCACACAACCCTCCCCTAGTTTTCTTCTTGTGATTGATTTTTAGTTTCATAGCATTGTGGTCAGAGTCAAGTCTTAATATGATTTCAATCTTCTTAAATTTATTGAGACTTGTTTTGTGTCTTAACATGTAGTGTATCCTAGAAAACATTTCATGTTCTCTTGAAAAGTATATTCTGCTTTGGGGTGAAATGCTCTGATGATATAGATTAAATCCTTTTGATCTAGTATGTCATTTAAGGGCACTGTCTTGTTGATTTCTTCCTAGCAGATCTATCCATTGATGTCAAAGGAGTGTTAAAATCACCAACTATGACTATATTTCTGTTGGTATTTTCCTTTATGTCCATCAAGATTTGCTTTACATATTTAGGTGCTCTTATGTTGGGTACATAAGTGTTTGCTATATGTTGGTTATATTATCTTGTTGGATTGTTCCCTTTATCCTTATGTAGTGTCCTTTTGTGTCTCTTACTATAGCCTTTGTTTTAAAGTCTATTTTGTTGCAAGTAAGAACTGGACCCTATGTTTTGTTCCCTTTCCATTTGTATGAAATATTTTTTTCCAGCCCTTTACTTTTAGTCTGTGTGTATCTTTCCATCTGAGGTGGGTCTCTTGGAGGCAGCGTATATATGGGTTTTGTTTTCTTATCCATTCAGCTACCCTATGTCTTTTGGTTGGAGCATTTAAGCCATTTACATAAGGTGCTTATTGACAGATATGTATTTAGTGCCATTTTATGGTTAGACTATTTTCCTCTGTTTTTTTCTTCCTCTTTTTTTCTTTTTTTACTTTATCTTATTAAAGCAAGCCCTTTAATATTTGCTGCAGTACTGGTTTGGTGTTAACAAACTCCTTTAGCTTTTTCTTATCTGGGAAGCTCCTTATTTCTCCTTCAATTTTAAATGATAGCGTAGCTGGGTAAAGTAGCCTTGGGTATAGGTCCTTGCTTTTAATCATCTTGAATATTTCATGCCACTCCCTTCTAGCCTGAAATGTTTCTGTTGAGAAATAAGAGGACAGTCTAATTTGTGCCCCCTTGTATGTAACTACCTGATTAACTCTTGAAGCTTTTAGGATTCTTTCCTTGTTTTTAAGCCTTGCCATTTTAATTATGATGTGTCTTGGTGTAGGCCTCTCTGAGCTTGCCAGCTTGTGTACCTCTTTCCCTCACCAGATTAGGGAAGTTTTGGGTTTATATTTCCTCAAATCTCCATCACTTGCTCACTTTCTTCTCCTTATGGTATTCCCATGGTGTGGATGTTGTTATGCTTCCTGTTCTCCCAAAGGTTTCTTAAGCTCTTCTCATATTTTTAATTATTTTTTTTTCTTTTTGCTGCTCTGCTTGGGTGTTAAACTACTGTTTATCCCTTCCAGTTAATTATTTATTTCAGTATTGCATTCTTATATCTCACTGGTCCTTTTAATGATTTCAATGTCTTTTTCATGGTGTTGAGTATCCTTATAATCATCACTCTAAACTCTCTATGATAAATTGCTTGCCTCCATTTCATCTAGCTTTTCCTGAGAATTCTGCTGTTCTTTCATTTTGGGCCTGTTTCTTTGTCTTCCCATTTTGGTTGCATTTGTGTGTTTATTTCTATGTATTAGGTAGATCTTTAAAGACTCTGGTGTAGGCCTATGTCTAACCATGCTTGTGGCTGGCCCTGGGCAACCTGTTTGGAGCTATTAGTGATTCACAGCTTGTGGTTCTCTCTGCTGGGTCTGTTTGTGTGCAGAAGAACCACACTGCACACCAAGGCTGGTTTTTATGAGCACTGGTCATGCGAGAGGGTCAGCTAAAGCCTCAGAGCTCCCAGAGATCTGCCTCTGTCTGCAGGCTTGCTGTTAGGCTTAAAGTGTGAAAGTCTTCCAGCTGTACTCCTCAGCAGCAGGGCTTAAGTGCTACAGAGTGGGGCAGAATAATTGCTGAGGACAGAGCTATTGTTTCCCCTTGGGCTGTTGCCACTTGGAGGGGAGTGCTCTGCTTAAGAAAGATGGCCTCTGCACTATGGGGAATGACTCAGCACATCCCACAGGGGGATTCTGGTGGCTGGCCATTCCATTCTCTCCCCTGAGCCCTCAACCCCAGACTCTCCTCATGGGTCTCTAGTCCACTCTGCCCTCCCTCAGCCTGAGTCCAGGGTAAGTGGCTATAAATGGAATTTTTTGTGTTGGGTCTTTAAGAGGCTCTTTGCATCTCTGGCCATCTCTCCCTGCTGGACAGAAACTTTGCTGCTTTTCACAGCCGTATGTTATTTGGGTTAATTTCCCTGTTCTGGTACTGCAGACTGGGGAACCAGAACAGGGAAAGGAATCTCTGGTATGGGCTAGGCATTTTCTAAACACTGGGAATTCAGTAGAGAACAGGATAAAGTGGGGGGGAGGAACTATATTCATAAACCATAAAACTTTACTGAAAGTCATTAAGCAATTAATATAAAGATAAATTTGCTCATAGATGGAAAGGCTGATTATTATAAAGATGTCAATTTTTAAAAATTATTTTTATTAATTTAGTACAGTTTCAAAAAGGCAATTAATGTATTTAATGCAACAAAAATGATTATGTAATTTATTTGGGAAATAAAAAAACAGTAAAAAATATACAATATATTTTGTAAAGGAAGAGTAAAGAATTCGAATTCTCTATTTGACAGTGAAACTGACCAAACTAAAACAATCACAGTAATGACTAGTAGATAATTTAGTAGAGAGCCATGAGCCAGATTCCAATGTATGAGAGTATTAGATGTGATCATTATAATATCAAAAATCCCCGGAGAAGGAAATGATTGATCAATAAATGGTATCGGGATGGGCTGACAGTGACCAGAAGGGAGAGGGAGGGAATTTCAGGGTAAAAGGGGAAGGGTTTGCAGGAACAAATATAAAGGACACATGGATAATAACAAGGGGCTGGAAATGGGAGGGAGGTGGGGAGGGTTGGGGGGGTGGGCTGGGATGGGGTAAAAGGCAGAAAACTGTACTTGAACAACAATTAAAATAAAAAAGCAAAGGAAGTTATAATTAATATAAAAATAAATGGTATTGGGAGAGTCACTTTACAATCTGGAAATTGAAATTTAAGACCTCACCTCTCCCCTTGAACTAAAACAATTTATCGATAGTTTAAAGAAAAAAAAATACAAAGTCAATAAAAAACACATAAGTAGATCTTTTTCATATCTCTAATGGGAAAGGACTTTGTAAGTATAAAAACAATTACAGAAGTAAAAAAATTTATATGTCAAAAACAAACAAAGTAAAAGAGAAATGACATATTGAGGTAAAATTTTTGCAATAATTATACAAGACAAAAGGCATCCTTACTATAAAATAAACTTCTACAAGTGGTTGAGAAAACATCCTTATCTCCTTTCAGTGTATGAGAAAGTAAATATAAATATGGATGAAGATACTGATGTATAGACATATAAGGAAAATAAGTATGTTAAGTGTATTTCACCTTATCAAATAAAGTATACAAACAAAAATAACAAAATTCCACATTTTATTATTAAGTCAGCATCAGTTTAGGCAATGGTGTTAGATTTATCCACAGTGGTCATAATGTGGGCAAAAACTGGCTCTCTCAGTGATATGCAGATAGGAACTGCCAGTTTTCCCAGATAGCACATTTTTAACTTGAACAAAGAGCTTTAAAATTTTCATTCACATGACTTGACAGTAGTCTTAAAGCTTTTATCCTAAAAAACATAATAGAAGATTTACTCTAAAAATTTCATATAGACATCTTTGTTGAATCATTATTTATCAATTGGAAAAATTTAGAAATGACGTAAATATTCAACATAAGGGAATAATTAAGTTATGATATGTAGAGCACTATTATAAAATATTCAACTATTTAAAATCAGATTTGAAAGAATATTGTGAAAACACTCAATATTAGGTAACAAGAGAGATGCAACTATATGTATTCATCCTTTTTAGAAATCTCTGTATGTGTGAGAGTGTTGTGTGTTTCTTTTTTCACTGAATACACATGTAAAATACTAAACGTGGGAAAATGAACACTACATTTGTAAAGTGGATAAAGGACACTTTACATCATATATGTCTATATTTTTCAATTTTTTTTAAGGAAGATGTGTTAATTTAATAAATTGAAAAAAATTCTCTCCTTTTAAGATGAAGGCAACTAACCCTACCATTGGGGCAAGTCAGTTTCCTAGCTCAGGGCAGGGAAAAACCACCTGGGTGATATTTGATCTGACCAACCAAGTTTCTCTTTGGATACGGCAATTTCTGTTTCATCAGTAGAATCCGTCCCCTCCTGCCCCCCACAGCCAGACCATTTTTAAAATCATAGAAACTTGTATTCTCAGAATACTTGAAGGAATGTTTGGCTCATATTGTCATTCAAATTGGTTTAATTTCATTGAATTTTGTTTTATCTCTAGTAAAACATTTTGAAATGATTGTATGAAAGACCCTCTACAACCAAGCTATTGGCTGATCAATTTGATTAGCAGTTAGGAATTATAAATGGAAGATAAAACGGGTCTTTTCTTGTTATGCAGCCCTGGTAATAAATGGCAAGTACATATTTTTGTGAGGCTTTTATTCTTAGAAAGAAAGCAAAAGAATATAATAGGTTTTTTAAATACATGCCACATAATTTATTCTGACAAACAGATGTATTTTGTTGTCGCTATTATCATTTGATGAAATACTTTAAAACTAGTCCAAGGTGGTTCATTTTCAAATATAATATATACAGTACATCTAGCAGTTAACAAAATTTGGATGTGTAGCATAGAATGGTCATTATTTTTACTGAAAAAAAAATAAAGGCACTAATTACTTACAGACAAGATACTTAGCACAAACAGATAAGCTTCAAAATGAAAAATTCTCAGTTTATGATAATTATGTTCTCTGCTTTGTTTTCAGAGACTGATAATTTGAGGCTTTAAAATCACCAGGAAGCCATTAATTGGAATTCTTCAATAAAAAATAAATTACATAGAAGTTCATGATGAGTTGTAAAAGCAGAGAGACTGTATTATACAGTGAACGACATTGCTTCACTATTTATAGCCTCATGCAGATATGTCTAACAGAAAACTGTAAAGAATTGGAGATGTGCAGATAGCAATTATTCACAGATCCAAACTACCTTCAGATATTTCCAATAATATCTTTTTAGCAGATCTCTGCTCCAGTAAAGGCGGGACTTCAATTCAAGCAAGGTTTTGCTAACGTGTTGCATCTTGCTTCTGACATTTTCCATGGCCTCCTAAGGCCAGATCTTCATATCACATGGCACCGACCAGCCCTCTGTAAGAGTAATATAGCCCAGTGTGATGAGCAAGTGCATTTTAGAGATGGTGCCTGTCACAGGAGGTCTGGGTCACACTATATTTGGAGGTTAGCTGAGCAGTCTCATCTTCAGAATGTTATCCCCTTAATTCCACTAAAGAAAACCAGATTACTATAAGTGCTAATCTACCATGCCCAGGGCTAGAAGTGAGGGTTAGAGGAAACACAGGAGCGCCAGGATAGCCTTTTTGGGAGGTTCCAAAAGCAAATCTACCCAGGGTAAGGGAAACCAGCAGGTAATAATGATAACAGGTGCTGTGTAGGTGAAGGTCAAGGGGTGGTCCATATGTACCAGTCTATAACTGAATAGTGAATGTGACCCCGATACTGAAGTCTGGTTGCTTTGGACCTCTCTCTCATCTAATGATGCTGTGGGCACACTGGCATCCCTCATTCCCCTTGTACAGGGAAGGAGATGGCTTTCTATGCTGGTGGCAAACGAAGGCCATCCTGTAGTGAGAAGTGAATGGTGGGACCTGGAGGTATAAGAAGGAAGTTGGGGTTCAGTTTCAATTTTTCTTAGGCTACTAACCTCCACCATTCAATCAGTAATTCCATAGTGTTAAGAATATGGGAGATTCAGTTAAAAGTCACTTTGAAATGTTAGAGATATGGTGGGAGACTAGGAGAGTAGTCCTATGCACTCGTAGGAGCCATCTTGGTTCTGTGGAATAAGCACTAATTTTATAATCTGTATTTCTCAGAATAGGCTAATTATGTTTCAGTAATGATCAATCCCCAAATCTCATAGGCTTCATACAACAAAGGTGGACTTCTCCTATCTGCTATATAGGTTGCCATGGGCTCTAATCATCATTGTCACTCAGGAACCAAGGGTGATGGAAGCTCCCTTTTGACACACGCTTCTGTGAGCCCCATAGCAGGGAAAATGGAATGTGATGGGTTATGCACTGACTCTTAAAGCTGCCCACTCAGCTCCAACGCATGTCTCTTCTGCTTACATTTTATTGACCAGAGACAGTCACACAGTCACCCTAACTTCAATGTGAGACAGAGAAGTACAATCTTACCATGGACTTGGGGAGTACCTATATTAGTTTCTTAGGGCTGCTGTAAAAAAGTATCCCAAACTTGATGACTTGATACAAGTTTATTTCTTTGCATTTCTGGAGGTCAGAATTCAGAGATTAGTTTCAATTGGCCAAAATCAAGGTATAGACGGGACCATGCTCTCTCTGTAGACTCTAGGGGAGACTCTAATTCCTTGTCTGTTTCAGGGTCTAAAACTGCATTTCTTGCATGCCTTGGCTTGCGGACTGCTCCTTCATTTTCAAAGCCAGAAGTGTAGCCTCTTGTTTCAGTCCTCGCACATTTCCACCTTCTTCTCTGTAGTCAATTCTCTGTCTCCCTCTGATAAGGACACTAGTGTTTACCTTTGAGGCCCATCTGGATAATCCAGGATATCTTAAACATTTCAAGGTCCTTAACTTAATCGAATGTTAGGTAACATTCAAAGGTTCCCAGGATTAGGACCTGGATATCTTTGGGGACCACGCTTTTGTCCACCAGAATACCGTAGAGTCAAAAGTCCTGGATGTGATCCCCACAACCATCACTTATGTGCTCTGCAACCCTGGTAATTCTAAATCTCTGAAAGTTGAAAATGCCTCGTGAGAGTTATATGGATTAAGTGCACTTTCCATGCACATGTTCTTTATGAAGATTTCTAAAACTTTGATATTGTTTTGATAATCTAAACGAATTTGTACACCTTGAAATGTGTGTTTACCTCCTGGATTATCAAGATGATTATGTAGTACCACTCCTAGTGTTTGGATTTGCATTTAAGATGATGCAAAGTACCCATGATTACCATTGTTTAGCTGTTAACACTGTAGTTCTCAGACTTTATTTTGCATCAGGTAAAGCTACTGCATTAGTGAATAGTGAAGATCCCAAGGCCTTACACCTGGAGATTCCGATGGGGAAAGTCTGGGATAGAGCTCAAGAACACCCATTCGTATCACCACTCGGGCTGATTTTTTGTGTGGAGCTCCATAGACCTCCCTTGGAAAAGCATTGTGCAGTAGACATGTCTGGAGGCTGTTAGGCTTTATGTGCTCATAACCAGAATGAGAGCTGAGCTTTCTTTGTGACGGTACTCATGGGCATAGAGCCCACAGCCAGCTCTTCCATACAGGGAAGAGAAGTACTCAGGTTACAAACCTATACAACACAAACGGAACCAATGCCACTTACAGGAATCAATGTGGTCCCTCATTCATAATTGTATGTCAAGGATCTGCAGATGTGTTTTTACAAAATTAAGTGAATAACTTCAAAGAAAAAAAACCCAGCTGATCTCAGAGGGAACATCAATGGTGCATGGAACAGAAGAGAATGGTAAATATACTAATCAATACCTTCAGAATGATTTAAGCGGACACTGGAACCATAACATAAAGACAGGTTGTTATGCAAAATAAGAAACCAGAGAATAATAAAGTATTCTTAGAAATTAAATAAATAATTTCTGAAATTATAAATACAAGGCTGAATAATTGAGTAGGAACATGTGAATTGATAATCTAAAGGAGAAATCTGCCTATAGCTTCCAAGACAAGAAGCCAAAAGAAAAAAAGATGGAAAATATGAGACAAAGTAAGAATAATAGAGAATACATTTAAGAAGTTCAATATGTAATTAACAGCAATTGTAGAAAGAGAATCATGGGGAAATTTTTTTTTCTGACCTGAAAAATGAATGTTTTTATTTTGAAGAGTTTCATTAAATGTCAAGAAAACTTGAGTTAAAATCCACATCTAGATAGAGCCTGGTGAAATATATTTGAAAAATTCTAAGTGTGTAGATATAAACATTCTAAAAGCTTCTGGAGTAGCATGGAGGAGAAAAGAAGAAACCTAGATACAAAGCAGATGGGCATCGGACTTCTTGCCACACCGATAATAGAGGATAATGGAACAATACTTTCAAGGGTTTCAAAATATTGAGCCAAATCAACATTGAAGCAGGAAAAGCAAAATATAAACCCGTCAGATAACCTACAAGCCTACTTTGGAAGGCTGACTCAAGTGTGCAATCAACAAAAAAGGAAAAAGACAATAAGGGATATGAGCAATAGTATTAGGAAAGAAACCAGCATACATTTAAGTTGTTGATTCATACTAACAAATGATAAGATCATAGTATGTTGGGCCATGAGGTAATGAGGAGGGGAGAAAAGGTGATGGTCTCTAAAAGTAATAAGAGGAAAATAAAATTCTGCTAAGATTTTTGTCTTAATACATGGAAGTATATTGTATATTAATGGTGATAAACCATAGATATTGATAGAAAGATCAATGGTTTAGAAATGTGGCTTAAATGTTGGATAGTAATCATTAGGAATAGGATTTATAACTTTGAAACTATTAGTATAAATAAAAATGGAGCAAGAAAATGTTATTTCAACAAAAGGCAAAATGAAAAAAGAAACCTCAAGAAAAACAAGAATGCATCATTCATTGGATATAAATACAATAGAAAGGTTATATCTTAAAATAAATTTGAAATCATAGAAATCACTACTTTAAATTCTCTAACCACAGAAAAGTAGTATTACAAATTAACCTAAAGAAGGACAGAAAAAAGTTCTCTTAACATAGAAATTAAAACCGAAACCAGTAGATTTTCTCATTTGCTTTAGGAACAAGTAAAAATGTGAAGGGGATTTCAGAAACTGCAAAAGGAGATGCAAGGTGGGCCAAAGTAGGCCTGCAGTGTTCACACGGAAAGTGATTCAGTGACTAATCAACAACAACACGAGAATGAACACTGTTCATGTGCTTACAGCTGTAAACCTATTGTTGTCCCACCTGTATGTGTAATATTATTTCTATAAATTTGGAGATGTAGGTGAAATACATGATTTTCTATATTTGACTCAATAAAATTGACCAAATAAGCATTAGAAAATTTTAATAGACCAATAATAATAAAAATAACTGAAAAGGTGTCAAAGTGTAGGTTGTACAAAAAAATGCTACACTCAGAAAGTTTTAGAGTATATTCTTTCAAAAATTTAAGGAACAGGTAATTCCATGTTTTATGAATTCTTCCAGAGCATTGAAAAAGGTGGAAAATTAGTCAAGTGATTTTACCAAGCTTACAAGCATGGCATCTATGAATAAAACCATAAATCAATACTTTCTATGGTAGATATAAAAAGCCCAAATGAAAAAAAACACTCCAAGAATTAAATTCAGCAGCACTTCAAAAGAATCATGTATCTTCACCTGCTTAGAGTTTATTCTCTGAACATAAGGATGTGCAATGTATGGAAATATATTAATGAAATTTACTAAATTAATTATATAGTAAATAATGTAACAATAAAATAATATACTAATCTAAGTAGTCTCTGCAGATGACAGGAGATGAATTTGATAAAATCAGACACAATAATTGACATGAATTATTTGCATGACCATTTAGTAGTATTTATCAAAGTATAATAGTTGTGTAGTTCTATCCAGAAATTCCTATTTTAAGTTGATAGCTTAGGGGAAAAATGCTTACGATCATGTGCAAAGAAAGATGGACAAAGATGTTCATTTCAGTATTATTATTAATTAGAAAGAAGTAAAACCATAAAAATGGGTACCACTGAGAGATACCAGAAGACATGGAAGATGACCAAAGTTTTTTGTTCTTTTTTTTAAAGTATAGAACAGTCAATATAGTATGATTCTTATTTATATTAAAGACAAAAATTAAGCCTGTATATATAAATACATAGAGAAAGCCTTGAAGGATACATGTCAAACTGAAAGCTGTGGTTACCTTTGGTGAGGGAAATGGAAGTGGAGCATGGAGGCAGATACTACGCCATATACTTAATTTTTGCTTAGTGGCCACTACTTTACATGCTTTTTTTTAAATCACCAAAATTCATTCAAATATTAATTGCATAAAAATAATTTTAAGAAAGCACCAAAGGGAGAGGAGCTTCACTTGTAAAGTGCCTCATTAATACTTCTACATCAGGCAGAAGCAGGCAGAATGACTCTATGGAAGAAGGCTGTCCATCATTCTCCAGAGCATAGGCAAACCATCCCTTCTGAACATGTGGCTGCAATGCCTGAGATCTCATGTCCAGCAGCATCCTTACAATATATGTTTGAGTTTATTGAGTGACTCTTTCCACCAGAAAAGAATGCTATGTTTAGTTTCTTGGTTATTATTAAGTATGTTATCACTATTCTGAAATGATTAAATGAGCCACTGGTTGATTTAACTAGTGACCCCATGCCAACCAATATCACAGTCTCTGGAATTCTCAGCATCTGACTTTTTTGCTTTGCACCTCTCTAAGGATTTGCAGACACAGAAGGTTTTCATAATGTTTTACATGTAATGCTAATTCCTCTGTTACTTAAATGTGATGAATTCACCTATTTTCATGACCTAATAATATAGCCAGTGTGAGTTTATGGAGACAGGATAGCAATGTCAAAATAAAATGAAGTAATATTGGCCAGTGTCTATGAACATGTTTTAATGTCAAGGCGTAGTAGGGCAGAGTTAGGGACAATGTCACAAAATAAAAAATTGGGTCTTTGCAGTCATGAAAAAATTCATTATTTTTGTTGAATGAAACCCATAGTAAATCACATGAAATCAATTCACAAGAGGTCCTAGAAATGTTAAAAGTTGTCCTCTCTTGTCCTGGGCAGTAGGGCTCAGTTGGTTGGAGCACAATCCCATAGCTGAAAGGTTGCAGGTTCAATTCCAGGTCAGGGCACAAACCTAGATGGTGGGTTCGATCTGGGCAGGTATGGGAGGCAGCCAGTTGATGTTTCTAGCTTTGATGTTTCTCTTTCTCCATTTTGAAAAGCAATGAAAATATGTCCTCTTGTGAGCTTAAAAAAAATGTCCTCTTTCCTTTCTTAATAAGGTGGCTACAGTCCATGGCTGATTGTTGACATGGCTCACATTGATAACTTTCTTATTCATTGGAAAAAGACTTTTCATGAGATATTGCCTTCTATTTCTTCTCTAACTTCCATATTTCTATGTTGCCATCCAGGGAGGAGGGGGTAAGAGAATTTCACTGAACTGACAGCTCTGGTCAGTGAACTGCTTCTTGACATCCTCTAAATCATGCACTCTATAATCTATTCTGTCTTTCTTTACAAATTCTATGATCAGAGAAGTTTAACAAAATCACCAAAAAAATAATTCCATCAAACTCTGTATAATATAGGATGCCTGCAACTCTGGCTTAGAGACTGCAAAGATATTTTGGAACTTTGAAGTCTGTTGCAGACGATGTTCTCCTGGAAGCAGGTTGTGAGACAGAGATTAGCATGAAAGAAGTTGACTGAGGAATGTTCTAGGAACAAGACCTGCGAGGGGCTTGGGGAGCAAGCAGGGTTGGTCCTAAGGAGCAGCTGCAGTGCAATGCAATGACAGCAAAGGCTGCCTCTGATCCACTGGGGCACTCTGCAGAAGGGGTGGTCATGCAGACTTGCCTCTCAGTTGATTGAGGGGCAGGTCCTTCATAGCCTAGACTGGATGTGGGCTGTTTCAGGAAAAGGGCCTGACCTTGACGAGGTAGCTCTCTTCAGACAAGAACTCTCAGGCAAAATTCCCAGTTGTCCCTTATCACACACCTGGGAAACTGAGTGCCTCATGTTGGAGAGCAGGACTGAGCCACCACAGAGGCCACTCACTATCTAATGTTAGCTAATGCTTCTGCTAACTGGGTTCTAACCTGAATATTTATTGAGATATCACTGCATTATCAATTATCTCAGTTAAGCCACTCAACCTCTAAAATGAAAAGATTGAAATCATTCCATCTATGAATTCTGTGTACTAAGGATTTTCTTTCTGGAACATTTTTAAGCTGTGGAGTTTAAAATAGAAGGGCAACAATTGATGTAGTTTCTCACATCTTTGGTCGACAAGCCCACTTCGTTGCTGTTACATGCTTTTGCTTAAACCTCTCTTGGGTGACTCGGGTGAAAGGAGGTCACATGAATCTTTGACAGTCTGAAATTTTCAGGAACAGTTCCAAAATTTAATTAAGTACTGATTGTCTTCTATGCACATGAGAGAGAGAAAAAAGTCTTCAGAAGTAACAGAATTAAGCATGCTCTATTTTGTAGCCTTGTAATGACCTCAAGCAAATGCCTGACCCAGTTCTGAGGGCCTTGAGTCCACTTGCATGAACATGATGCCTTAAAAAGCTGACTTGGACATCAAAGTCGAAATCCGGCACCATCCATGATAATGGAGCAGGGAGGGATGTCCGTGCTGTTGGTAGGAAAGACAAAATTTAAAATAGAATGAAAATTGCCTCCAGTCACTTAATTTGGAGGCAGCGCAGGAACTGTGCAGCATTTCAGTCTGATGGTTTCTCGAATTAAGAGAACTAATCTGCAATGGATTTTCTTATTACCTTGATGATGTGGGGAACAGATCTTCTCCCAGTTATATCAGAGCCCAGGGGCAGGAACTCCTGCTTGCCCCCAAGAGGTTAACTAGCAAGTAGTGCTCTGTGAAGGCCCCAAAATATTACACTTGTCAGACTCTCATCCCTTTTGCTGCAACCAAAGCTGTCATTGGTCAGCAGAAACAATACTTTTGTTGTTTTACATTAGAAACCAAAGTTTGCATCAAGAGGCAAAGAAG
This sequence comes from Tonatia bakeri, assembly GCA_004024845.1. Classification (NCBI taxonomy): domain Eukaryota; kingdom Metazoa; phylum Chordata; class Mammalia; order Chiroptera; family Phyllostomidae; genus Tonatia; species Tonatia bakeri. The sequence goes on from PVIA01000398.1 coordinate 109,931, forward strand.
GGATTATGTTAAAGAAGTCTTGGACTCAGAGTTGATCCAAGAGTTTTCACCTTTGCATAACAAGAGAAGGCCCAAGGGGAATGACTTTTCTGCCTTTGTCTATCCTAGCATAAGTCACTTAATACAAAAGAGCAATGTTCCCCGCAATTCAGCTTACTGAATACTAGTCCTTTGAAGTAGTTCAATGAGAAAACTTTTTGCCATTAAATAAATTTGGGAAATAACTGTTTTTTTTACACCCCTGTCTGCAGATTCCCAATGATCATTACATATTAAAAGACCACATGGTCCTACCTTTAAAAAAATCCGGTAAATCCAGGTTTTTCCCATCTTATTTGATTGACAACCCTCCCCTCACACTCCTTCTTTTGGTGACACCATCATAAATTCTATGAAATGTACTGCAGTTCACAAGTGGGGGAGTTCTGCTCTTGTAGAACTGCCGGGCTGCCAGGTGAGGCCCAGGCCTCTTCAGTGCTCTTCCTGCGAGTCCAACCTGTCTGCCTCTTCCAAGAATCCTCTGATCACCCTGTGAAGGTGTGCTTTGAGTTAAGTGATTTTTTCATGATTAACAGTCAACTCTCCTCCCTTGTCCTCCCATTTCTACCTTCCCTTCACCTCTTTTCACCTCTCCCTTTTTTCTTTGAGCCCACATAGCACTGTCACAGGGTAAGACCACCCTGGCTTAGTTATAAAAGCTCTCAATATGCTATCGACATCTTTAGGTCTCAGCTTTGCTCAGAGTAAACCCTCGAAAAGTATGATGGATATGTGAAGAATGCAGAGAAATGACCTAGATGACTCAGATGACCCTAAGAATGTGTATGGTTAGGAACACAGCTCGCTCAGAGGTGGAGGAGCCCTGAGGATGGGCAGGAGCTCTGCAGAATGGCTTTCACTTCTACCTGGAGCTCAGACCAGGAAGTCTGGGATTCCAAGCAGCATGACTGCAATCCAGAATGACATCAGATCTCAATAAATATGAGTGGGTGATGATGTATTCCCTGGAACAAATCACAATCCATTTGACTACTTTTATTCTTTTACTCAAAAAGGTACAAGAAAATCTCATTACCTTTCATCCCACATCTAGTTTTTCTTTTTATCCCACAAGGATGCTGTTCAATTCTGAAAGCCCTTGAGAAGCTCCCCAAGGTACACTGTTTCTTGCTTTCATCACTTCCCCCGCTTATAACGTTTTCTTATTTTGGTTCCTTGAAAAACGCTGTAACAGCCTTTTACTGTAAATAGTGGCTACTACCCTCAAATTTACCTCTCCCAAAAGAAAGACGCAAAAGCAACTCCAGTGTGAAGTGTATGGAGGAGGAGGTGACTATTACACCGCGAAGATTCATATGGCCATATAAATTTCTATGAAAATGGGAGTTGCAAAGAATCTGCTCTGTTGTCGGGCAACATGGTTACCTTATAGAACATTCTATTTCCTCTCTTTACAGCAGAACACGGGTAGTTTTTCCAGCCAGGAATCTACTAGATTTCTCTTTAGATAGGTAAATAGATAGATGGATAGGTATATCATAGATAGAGATATATAGCTTTATATACTCTGGGATTATCATATCACCTTTTACTTTGTAAGTATAAATGTTTCCCATATTGAAAAAGTATGTTTGAGCCTGTGAAAGCACCTACAGATAGACACATGAAGGCATAAAATGTTCAAATGTTTTCAATATAGCATTTTTTCACAAATATAATTATGAGAAATTTTATTTTGTGCTGCTCACTGTGGAAGGGAAATTTAACAAAGAAGATGCAAAGTTAGAAAGCTCAACACTGGACTCCCAGTGACAAAGAAGACCCAGCCCAATGTAACCATCTAACTTCTTCATTCATAGCATTTTAACCAACCAAATGATGCATATTGCATGCCACTCAGTGCAGGCTCTGTGTGCCCAAATTGTGCTGTAGGCTTTGATGTTTATTTTGGAGAGATGAAGAATATGGGCTGGTGCTATCAGGGAAGGCTTCCCAGTGGAAGCGTCGTTTGGGTATTGAATGTTGGTTAACATTTGAACAGTCACTGGGTAGGAATAGAGTCGGAGTGTTTTCAGGTTTTGGGAATACTATTATTAACAGTGCAGAAATGGTACGAGCACTCACCTTGCCAGGGCAGTCCTCCAACCATGGGACTGAAGTGCAGCCGCTAAGCATAAATTAATGAAAAATGATTCTGGGATGTCCATTTGGGAAAGCCAGTCCTGCTAAGTAGCAGTTTTGCTTTTCTCCTGCGAGCCAGCCCCTTTATCTGTAGTGTTATAACATGCTGACCTGTTGTAATCTGCTGTGGGCTGTGTCTGAGTAACTTGATTCCAGGGAAAATAACTACTAGAGGTTTTGTTTGACTTATATTTGTTTTATGTAAATTATAGTTGCTACCTTTCTAATCATGTGCAGTAGGAATCTTAGCTTAGCAAGAAGTCTTTTGCTGTCCATTGCTGGGATTTAGGCATGGCTGGGCCAGCTCTGTCAATGGCTAGGACAGTATGAGTAACATGCAGCGCCATATGCATACTATATACAGCTGCCCAGGGAATGAAGGACATCAGTCTAAGGGAGAATAAATCAATTACACAGACAGTGTACCAGTGCTAAAGCTTTCGTGATCAGACAGGAACCTATGTTATCATGGGGACTGTTCTTGGAACCTACTCCTGATCCAATGCCTAATGCATATCTGATCTCTGAGAGGTGAGAAATCTGCAAGTACCTCACATGTTGGGGCTCAAAGACATGGGCTCCCCTGACAGACTGCCACGTGGAGTAGAGGCAATGACTTGCCACATCCTCACGAGTCATGGACAGCCAGAAGAGAAGTACTGTGTCTAATAGAATAGCTGGAAAGACTGTGGCACAAGGAAAACCTCTAGAGTATCTCAGATGCTATGAGATACTCTAGAGATTTTCAGAAGTACCTGAGGCAAGGGCTTCAGCAGAAGGAGAGGAAAGATAGAGATAGGTAGGTAGAGGTAGAAGTATGGAACTTGACATCCTATCAAAGCAGGTAACTGGTTACTTGGGTGAGTAGTGTCACTTTCATATTCTTGCATTCTGTGCAAACATTGAGTGATATGAAAGGGCCTTAGAACTACAAAGTTTATTGTAAACATAAGAGATCCTGTGCCAAATGCATGAACATCACTCTCCTGATATACAGTGGCAGGGGGAAAACTCCTGATAATCTCAGTTCTAAGTAACTGGTCTTGGGAGCCATTGAAATTTCAAATGGGTGATGTGTGGAGGAACGTGATTCTCTATGATGGACCTATGGAGCAGGTGAAGAAAGAGTTAATCAAGCATATACTGCAGACCAGGAAGACAGTCAACTTAGAAGGTTAGAGTTTAATAGAGTCAGCACTGCCATTGAAATCAGAAAATGTGTTCACGCTCTGGCTCTCCCAGTGAGTTGCTGTGTGCCCATGGGTAAGTTTCTTTGGCTTCTAAGTCTGCAACCTTACCTCTTCAGTGGTTCATGAGAAGAGAATCTTGGTTTACCTTTCCTCCCCTTCTGCATCACCATCTGTAATTCTTCCACCTAGAATGCTCTTTTTCCGTGTCCACATGGAGTAGACATGGACTATCCCAGTACAGGCATATGGGACACTCTTTCCTGGATTTGTTCTATCCCCAGCTATCCCTTTGAAAGTATCAAAACCTTCTGAAGAATGTTCTAAGAGTTTTACAACTCTTACCACTGAGGTACATGCAAGGAGGAAAATAATAAGTATATGAGAATTTACAACGCAGTATTTTGTAAAATGCTTCTTGATAATTATTCTTTCTCATCTTCAAGTTTAACTTTCTGATACCCTTTCCAATTCCCCAGGGATTCATGTGCTAGTATTGTAACTGGGTGCAGCCAAAAGGGGGGCCCCAAATAAGGATTTGTAATGGGGTCCAGAAGAGCTTGGAGATGATTGGCTCCACACCACAGGGCCATACCTGGAAAGAATGCTGGCAGCTCTGGCCAATTGTGGGAGGAGCTGGAAATGAGGCTGCAGAGGAAGATTGGCACTGGGATTTAAACCCGGGTGCAGCAGCTGTGCTAGGGGGACCATGCGGCTATGGCATCTTGTTGGAACCACAAGGCTTTGGCGTCCTTTTGAGGACCACTCGGCTTGGGTGAGAGTCAGGACCATGAGGCTTTGGAAGTGCTCCCTTTTGCCATCTGGATGGTGCTGGGAGCCTGAATCATGGACTTTTACTTCTTTCATGAGATATGGTACCCCAGACTGGGCAGAGGGAGAAGAAAGGACTGTGTGCGTTTGTGGGTATTCTAAAGAACTTTAGTCTGTATAGCTTTTAAACAAGTAATAATTCCTTTCCTTTTCACCAGTCTCTGGCATTGAGAGATATCTTTCCTCTGGTGGCAGGCAAAGTAAACCTAGTATGGGGGAGTAACCCCTGGAGAAGAAGTGGGGATCTTTTATATCATTCAGCAGCCCCCCACCATCTGTTCTGTAACAGTATTTCTCCTGGAAATCAGCCCTGCCCTCTGACACTGGTGTTCTGCATTTTGTTGTGGGCTTTCTCTCTATTCTAGCAGTGGCCACTGGAGGAGCAGGGTAGTGAGTGCTCAAGAGGTCATTGTGACCCATGAGGCCCAAGGAGGAAAAGTGAAACTGTCATAGGGAGTTGTAGCCCAGACAGCCTCCCAGTCATGTCTCCCTGCTTCATGCAAGAAATGTGGGGTTCCCTGCAGCACAATCACTCTCAGTAGTTGCAGGGCTGAACATGTATCACTCCCATGGCCTTTGGAGTATTCTAAACTGAAATGCCCTGGGTGTGAACTAGGAAAAGGAACAAGAAGATAAAAAAGGAAAATGACTGTGCATGTGTGTCCACATGCCTTTATGGCATATACATACTTGATGAAACTATTTAGAAAATGTGTATGGGAGGGAGGAATGAGAGGAATCATTCTAACCCTTGTTAGGTAATGCAAGATAATCAACTGGGCCTAGTACGTGGCAGGGAGATTAGGAATCTTGGTTCATTTCCTGGTGAAATTAACTATAACAGTGTGAACAGGTCACAGATATTATGGTTCTTTTTACACAGAGAAATGTATAACACAAATCCTATGACAAACTATTAACAAGTTATTTTCAGCTCAGGTTCTCAGGATATTTTTGAGTTTTTCTTCTTTTTTCTCCACCCCTCCCCCAACTTGTGTGTGTGTGTGTGTTTACTGGGGCAGATTCTATTCCTGAACATAGGTCACATTCTCTGTTCTCTCTTTTCCCTGTATTGAATGGATTCCCATTTCTGTGAAGAGTGTCGTACTTCTGTATTCTGGTTAAGTTGCTTGGAATCCCATGGCCATGCAGATTTTTTGCAGGATGTTATTTTCCTCTCCTTGTTTGACTTGGTGGTGGAGGGTGCTTGGTGGAGGAATGTGAGAGCTCATTAGAGTTTATTGTATGGTGCAGCGGAGGGAAGTGAAATTATAGAAGCCAGGGGCGTGGGGGGAGAGGCAATTGCTAGACCAGTGCTGACACCAATAACATTTTACGAGGGTGAGTCAAAGCATCAGGGAGGCTGGAACCAAGTTCCCACCCTCTTGAACCTATTACTGTAGATCATGACAGAGAATGGAGGAAAGGCAAGTCTCTCTCTCAGTCTACATGGGGTGAAAGAATAAAGTTACAAAGACATATCAAGGTATTTGAACTCAACTAGTGTTTAGGGTGGGAGGGGATCTGAGGGGAAACCATTAGTTTAGCAAATAAACAAGGAGTTCCCCCCAAAATGAAATTTATTTACAAAACTTGTGTATTTATTCTTACATGTTTAAACTGAAGTCATCTTCAAAGTACTTTTCATTTGATGCAATATACCTATTGAGACATTTTTTTGACTGCTCAAAACGGGTTTTTAAGTCATCAATTTTTGATGCCTTTTAGTGTTTTTGCTTCACCTCTTCCACATTGGCAAAACATTTCCCTTTGAGGACTTTTTTCATCCAAAGTAACAAAAAAAGTTGCTTGGGGTGAGATTGCATGAATGGGGGGGGGGCATAGGGGCCATGCTGCTTTTGGTCAAAAACTGCTGAACACTCAGTGGGTGTGGGCAGGTGCGCTTGTAAATCACTCATCATGGAATGGGAAAACACGCTGAAAGAGTCTTCAAAAAATTTCACTGAAGCCGAATGCAGCCTCTCACAACAATGCCAGCTGGTACACTGATACAAATGGATTCCTAGAACACTCACCTAGCAAGGGAAGCCTGTACTACAAGGGGTCTGCCCTCCAGAAAATAATCTCATTTTGTGGGGGATCCCCCTTCATAATAAGAGTCAATATCTAATTACTTAGAATAATGGAGGGGAGGATGGACATCTCTAGTGAAAAAAAAATAGCTGAAGGAGTGATTTCTTCAGACACCTGAGACTATAACTTCTTTTCTCCATATTCATCTCCTTATGAGAATTAGGAATTAGTGTAATGCTTAGCATCACAGAGAAATATGGTAAACTTTTGACCCATAAGGCTTGGAAACTAGCTCCCTTGCTAGAGACACTGTATCTCACCTTACCAACTCTTTGACCTTGAGAGTTCATAGGCAGAGCACGAATGCACCAAGCTGTGATCCACACTGCTGGCAAGTATGGTTCAACCTAACAGCTCTCTGCCAATTCCCATGGGATTCATTTCTTCAGTCACAGGTGAGGCCACAGTTGGGAAAAGCACAAGTGAGCCAAAGGTTGGCTCTTCTCTCTGCCAATGGCACCTAGACCTTTGTGTTTCCCAGAGATATCACTGGGCCAGAGCACGTCCAATGCCTCAGGTGGCCTCAGCTGTGCCAAACTCAAAAGAAAGGACCGATTCCTTCAACCATACAGGAATAAACCTAAATGAGAACTTGCCCAAGGTCATAGCTTCTAATGTATGTCTTTACATTTTCATTTCCTTTGGTGTCAGTACTCTATGCATTTTCCTATTTATTTATTTATTTATTTATTTATTTATTTATTTATTTATTTATCTTGATTGTTTTGCTCCTTTTTTTCCTCAAGAATAAACATATCTGCCTCTGGATATTACTAGCAGCAGATTCAACACCTTTTAAGTGGTGTTTAACACCCTCAACCCATTCACATCACCCATTATAAAAAATTCAAACTGCAGCCACAGCCAACTCTGGAGAGCGTGTCTGTGCCGCAGAAGGTATCCAACTGTTAGCCCTTACCTGCTGCTCCCAAGTCTGCCTGTCCCATGAACAGATGCTCTAGCTGTGCTCAGCTTTGGTTGTGGCAGCTGGACTCTGGCAGGGATGTGGAGTGTGAGGGAAGGGCTCTCTCTGAAACCTTTTAGAGCAGTGTCCTGTCCTATATCAAAAGAATGTTGCATTGTATGGGAGCACGCAGTGAGGTTACTGACACCCATTGGGAATGGATGGCAGTCCTCTGTGCTGTCCCCTTGGTCATTGTGCCTGCCCTGTGTGTGGCCACTATGGGGTCACTCCATTAGGATTCTCAGAGAGTGAGGACTTCTTGGATGGCACTCAATGGTCTTTTGTGTAGACCTGGAAACCAGCCTTGCTGAGGTTTTTATGCATGTGAAGAAGAGGTCGTGTGGAAAGGCAGTGGTGAGATGGAGTTGATTCCAAGGCCCTGGGGTCTAGACCTTTTGCCTTTAGTTTACACTGACTAAGTGCATTCAAGGGTCTCACTTGATACTGCTCTAGGTGGATCAGAGACCCCGCTGATTGCAGGCTAGCTGTTCAACCCCTTCTGGCCTGGCAGCAGCGGGCCAGTGCACATGTGCTTGGCAGCATTATCTCGCTGACCAGCAGACCCTCACTGTTCTCCTTGAGGCCTTGGGACCTTTGCTTTGGACGTATGCCTAGATGAAAGGTTTTCCCACTGGTTGCCGTGGACAAAAACAGCAGCAGGAGAGTGCCCTCTAGAAAAATGACAGCTGTCTCATTCATCCTCAAGCTGTCTCTTCCTACCTGGCTCCTTTTCCTGCAAGAGGAACATGCTACATCTCGATTTATTCTTTTCTAGGCTCTCTCTGACCTTTATTTTAAGTATCTTGTGACATGTGTACATGTGTTTTTATTGCAAACTGCCTCAGATTCATTTGGATATGGATGCTATACAAATTATAAATAAATAAATACGTGATAAAGACAGGATCTCTTCCCTGCCAGCTCATTGCTTAAAAAGCAGCCAGTTTGCACTAGCGTGACTCTGCTTTTGCTGGGCCCTATGCCGGCAGCCAACAGGAGTGAAAACAAAATCTGTCCCTTTCGGCACCACACATTCCTCTCCTGAGCGAGGGGAAGAGGTGGCAAGTATCATTTGCCAATCAGGAACCAGATAGCCTCTCCTTTACTGAATTCCCTAATGGTATTTCACTCAGTTTGGGTGAGTCTTGCTGGTAAATAAAAAAGCCACAGCTTCTCCACCCAGGTGCAGGTTCTCTCTGTCCCATTGCATCCCCACGCTTCTCTACATTGCCCCCTGGCTTGCTTTCCGGCTCTGCCCTCTCTCTGCCTGTTCTTAGGAACCTTGTTGTTCTCATAAGCAAATGCTCCACCATGCTCTGTTTATTCTACACACGAATCTCTCAATGCTTGGCTTCCCTTGCCCCCTGTCACCTCAACAGAGGGCATCTCCTTATTGTTTTAGTAGTTCCCTTATTTATCTCTTGCTCACTTCTCCTCTTGCTCAGTCTCTCTTTCAAATCATTTTTCTGTTTTTGAACTCTAAAGCCCACCTCTTCATTTCTCATTTTGAGAAAAGAACATTGGACTCACCTAGTGAGCTGTTGAAATCATTCTGGGTGCTTCATTTACATCTTCTTCTCTTTTGGCTTCCAGTTCTCCAGTCTCTGTTCTGGAAATGGTCTTCCTCCTTCCCAAGGCGACATCTTCAGCTTTTCGTGGATTTTAGCCATTCACTTCTACTCCCCTTCCTTGCCCCCTAGCAGTTTAGCCCTTCTCTTCTCATGACCTTATTTACTTTTACTCCATGAGTTTTACCCCCACATTTGTGTTTTAAAAACAGTAAAATGCAGATCCTCATCCTCCCTTGTTACCTCCACCAGCCATGTTTTCTCTTGCTGTTTTTCCTTCAATATTAGACTTTTGGAAGGAATCACCTATAGGCTGACATCCTTGCCCACTTCACCACCCTCACCGTTACTGGGTGACTCCCAGTAGAGCCACCACTAAGAAACTACTTTCTTTAAAATTAACTGTAACCCCTTATCTGACAAATCCAAGTGACTCCTCCCACCTTACATTCTATGGAATATTTTTCATTGCTCACTCCGTGCTTGCCTTCCATGTTATTCTTTAGGTCCTACCACCTCTAAAATGGTTTCTTTTCCATGTCATTTGTTGCTTCTGTGAGTCCTGTGCTTTGTCTTCTCTCCAAAGAAAGCAAATGAGTCTCTCTGAGATTCATTTTTTGAATGCTAGTGGTCTACTTGACAACTCTCCCATGTAAGGTTCTATTCCATTGGAAACTCAAACTCTCTTTTTTCTCCATCCTGTTCTCATGCCCAAACCAACTGAATTCTTTCCCAAGCACACTATTCTTTTGGTATCTGAAATCTGGGTATCTTCTTTGATTTCCCTTTCTTCCATATTTCACACATCTAGTCACTTGATATTGTCAGTTTTCCCTCACCAATGTCTCTTACATTCCTTCTCTTTCTTTCTATTCCCACTATCAACACCCTGTCTGAAATACCTCTGCCTCCCCCACACCAAAAGCTGTTCACTAAATGTCATGGATGTTTGGAGTGCAAGATTCATTTGGAGCCTGAACCAAAGACAGAGAGATGATTCTTTTCTCCACTCCTCTCACCTCAGCGTGCTTATGTTGACTGTGAAAACAATCCGCTATGTATTCCTAGTGATGGTTTCATTGCATTGAATGATATAACTTTTTTTAGCTTATGTTAGATTTTACAGCACATTGAAACTCAGGTTGTTTTGTGCCTAGCTATTTACTCAGAAAGTGCAGTTAACTAGTGTTAACTAGGAGTAGCTTGGGATAGACAAAGATCAGATGTTGAACAAATGGAGAAACTGAGAAGAAGCGGTGCCCACAGAAGGCAAGAGAAAGCAGGAGACATTTTAGCAGTGGTAGGCTTCAAATAAGATAAGAAAGAGGGTCTTAATGGCATTCATTGAAACACTGCTTCTAAGCAACAAAGTAGCATTGATGCCATATTTAACATTTTAACCCCATAGCAAAGAATAAACAAGGAGGGGAGAAAAAAATCATGAAAATATTAGAGACAATGTGATGAAGAGCAGGGAAGCCCATACAAAACATAATAGAGGCTTTATTGTAGCAAAAACATTGTTTGCCCTTTGCTCTGTGTTTATATGTAGAGTTTATATTTGTAAGTTAATTTTATTTCCATGTTGCTTTATGGATTAATAATTGCATTTCTGGATGGAAAAGAGTAAGCCATTTTATATCTATCTATATCTATATCTATCTAATCTATATCTATATCATCTATCTATATCTATATATCTATCTATATCATCTATATCTATATCTATATCTATCTATATCTATATATATCAGCTTCCTTTTTTATTGCTTTTCTTGTACTGCCTTAAAGACAACTTTGCTAGATTTAGATTTTTGCATATGCCAAAGAAGCACCAGTAACCTTCCAGTGGTACAAAATAGAAACCAAGGTGAAACACTAAGAAACATTAAACAGCCTCCTTATATCTTACCCTATGTAATCTTTTTATTGTGGTAAAATTTACATGCCAAAATTTGCCATTTTAACCATTGTTGAGGTGTACATATCATTGACATTAATTGTATTCACAATGTTATGCAACCATTTACCACTACCTATTTCCACTATTTTCCTCAACCCAAACAGAACCTCTGAAACTATGAAGCAACAATTCCTCATTTCTCCCATTCCAGATATCTGGTCTATGTGTTCTATCTCTATGAATTTGCCAGTTCTAGATATTTAATATACGTGACATCATACGGTATTTGTCTTTTTGTCTCTGACTTATTTCACTTAGCATGTTTCCAAGGTTCATCTATTTTGTCTCATGTATCCCAACTTCATTCCTTTTTATGACTGAATAATATTCTATAGTGAGTACATATCACATTTTTTAAAATTCCATCACCCATTGATGAACACTTTGGTCGTTCCTACCTTTGAGTTATTATAAATAATGCTTCCATAAACATTGGAACACAAGCATTTGTTTTAGTCCCCATTTTGATTTCTTTGAGGTATATTCCTAGGTGTGGAATTGTGAGGTAATATGATAATTTATGTTTAGCTTTTTGAAGAACTGCCACACTGTTTTCCACAGCAGCTGCACCATTTTACATTTCCATAAGCCATATTTGAGAGTTCTAATTTCTCCACATCTTTGCCAGCACTTTTATTTTGTGTTTTAAATTATAGCCATCTTAACATGTGTGAAGTGGTATCTCATGGTGGGTTTTCTTTTATTTAATCTTATTGCACATTTTTCATTACTGTATAGTTCCTGTATACCCCCTCTCCTCAGCAATCACCACACTGTTGTCCATGTACATGAGTTCTTTTTCCTTTTTTGCTCAATCCCTCCACCCCTTCACCTCCCCTGCCTAGCTGTCATCTGCTCTCCATCTATGAGTCTGTCCCCATTTTCCTTGTTAGTTCAGTTTGTTGATTAGATTCTACATATTAGTGAAACCATATGGTATTTTGTTTTTCTCTGACTGACTTATTTCACTTAGCATAATGTTTTTAAGGTCCATCCATACAGTCACAAAGGTTAAAATTTTCTTTTTTATAGCTGAGTAGTGTTCCATTGTGTAAATATTCCATAGTTGTTTTATCCACTCATCTTTTGATAGACATTTGGGCTGTTTTCATATCTTGGTGATTGTAAACAATGCTGCAAAGAACATAGAGGTGCTAATGTTCTTTTGAATTAGTGTTTTGGGTTCCTTTGGATATATTCCCAGAGGAGGGATCACTGTGTCAAAAGGCAGATCCATTTTTAATTTTTTGAGGTATCTCCATACTGCTTTCCACAGTGGCCGCACCAATTTGCATTTTGCATTCCCACCAATAGTGCAAAAGGATTCTCCTTTTTCCATATCCTCACCAGCGTTCTTATTTGTTGATTTATTTGTGGCAGCCATTTTCTGATAGGTTTTTAATTTGAGTTTTTTCTTTCTTTTCTTTTTTTAATTTTCTTTCTTTCTTTCTTTCTTTCTTTCTTTCTTTCTTTCTTTCTTTCTTTCTTTCTTTCTTTCTTTCTTTTTTTTTTTGAGATAGACCTGTAATGCTATAAATTTCCCTCTTAGGATTGCTTTCTCAATGTCCCACAGATTTGAGATTATTGTGTCCTTATTTTTATTTGTTTCAAGGTACTTTTTGATTTCTTCCTTGACCTCATTTTTGATCCATTCATTGTTCAATAACATGTTACTTAACTTTCATGTTTTTGCATGGTTTTCAGTGTTTTTCATGTCATTGAATTTTAGTTTCATAGCATTGTGGTCAGAGAAGATCCTTGATATGATTTCAATCTTCTTAAATTTATTGAGACTTGTTTTCTGTCCTAACGTGGTCTATCCTAGAAAACGTTCCTTGTGCACTTGAAAAGTTGTGTATTCTGCTGCTTTGGGATGAAATGCTCTGAAGATATCAAGTAAATCCATTTGATCTAGTATGTAATTTAAGGCCGCTAACTTTGTTGATTTTCTGCCGGAAGATCTATCCATTGAAGTCAATGGGGTGTTAAAATCCTTGACTATCACTATGTTTCTATCGATCTCTCCCTTTATGTTCATCAAGATTTGCTTCACATAATTAGGGGCTCCTATATGGATGCATAAATGTTTACTAGGGTTATATCCTCTTGTTGGATTGTTCCCTTTATCATTATATAGTGTCCTCTTTGTCTCTTACTTAAAACCTTGGTCTTAAAGTCCAGTTTGTTAGATGTAAGTAGTGCTACCCCAGCTTCTCTTTCCTTTCTATTTGCATGAAATATCTTTTTCTTGCCCTTTACTTTTAGTCTGTGTATCTTCCCATCTGAAGTGGATCTCTTGAGGGCAACATATATATGGGTTTTGTTTTCTTATCCATTCAGCTACCCTGTCTCTTGGTTGGGACACTTAAGTCATTTACATAAGGTGCTTATTGATAGATATGTATTTAGTGCCATTTTATTGTTAGAGTATTTTCCTCTGTTTTTCTTTTTTTCTTTCCCTCCTTCTTCTTTCTTCTTTCTTCTTCTTAAATCAAGCCCTTTAGTATTTGTTGCAGTACTGATTTGGTATTATTAAACTCCTTTACCTTTTTCTTGTTGGGAGGCTCCTTATATCTCCTTCTATTTTAAATGATAGTTTAATTAGGTTAATTAGCCTTGGTTGCAGGTCCTTGCTTTTCATCACATTGGATATTTTATGCCACTCCCTTCTGGTCTGAAATGTTTTTGTTGAGAAATCAGATGACAATATAATTGGTGCTCCCTTGTATGTAGGTACTTGCTTTTCTCTTGAAGCTTTTAGAATTCTCTCCTTGTCTTTAAGTCTTGCCATTTTAATTATGATGTGTCTCGGTGTAGGCCTCTCTGGGTCCAGCTTGTTTGGAACTCTGAGCTTCCTGGACTTGTGCACCTTTTTCCTTCACCAGATGAGGGAAATTTTTGTTCATTATTTTTTCAAATAGGTTCTCAATCCTTTGCTCACTGTCTTCTGCTGGAATTCCATGATGCAAATGTTGTTATGTTTGATGTTGTCCATAATGTTTCTTAAGTTCTCCTCATTTTTTAAAATTCTTTTTATGTTTTTGCTGTTGTGCCTGGGTGTTTTTTTCTACCTTGTCTTCCAAATCACTGATTCTATTCTTTGTTTCATCTAACCTACTGTTTATTCTTTTCTGTTAATTACTTATTTCAGATACTGCATTCTTTATTTCTGACTGGTCCTTTTAGTGGTTTCTATGTCTTTTGCCATGGAGTTGAATATCCTTATAATCATTACTCTAAACTTTATCTGATGAACTACTTGCCTCCATTTCATCTAATTCTTCTGGTGGATTCTCTTGTTCTTTAATTTGGAGCGTGTTTCTTTGTCTTCCCATTTTGGCTGCTTCTTTGTAGTTTTCTACCTTAGTTAAACTAATCAATGGTATAGCCTCAAGCTATAATCAGCAGTGCAGCTTAAGCTCCACAGGGTGGGGCAGAGTAATTCCCACGGGTGGGGCTTTTGCTTCCCCTTAGGTTGATGTTATTTGGAGAAGATTGCTCTGCCTGAGAAAGGTGGCCTCTGGACTATGTGCAAAGACTCAGCAGGGGGATCCTGGTGGCTGTTCCTTCAGTTCTCTCCCCAGAGCCACCAACCCCAGACTCTCCTTAAGCATCTCTACTTCACTTTGCCCTCCCTTTGCTGGAGCCCAGGGTAAATGGCTACAAATGGAATTTTGTGTATTGGTCCATTAAGAGGCTCTCTATTTCCTCAGCCTTCTCTCCCTAGAAGACAGAAACCCTGCTTCTTTTCATAGCTGAATGTTATCTGGGTGCCTTTGCTGGTTCTGCCTCTGTATGCTGGGGAGCTCACCTTGGGGTTTAGACCCCACACTTCTTAGAGGAACACCCCAGCTGGTGAAATATCCCTCCAGAACTTCAGCTGCTGCCTGTGGGATCCCAGTCCACCCTCTCATGTCTCCTCTACTCTCCCTACCAGTGTCTTTGTGGTGAAGTTTTTTCTTCTGTCTGTTCATGGTTATAAGGCTTTTCTCCAGCTAGTGTTCACTTGGTTACTCAGGATGAATTTTTTACAATTTAGTTGTAAGTTTAGATTGGTCCTGGGAGGAGGTTAATGTTGCTTTTACTTACTCCTCTGCCCTTCTGGATCATCCTTATGGTGGTTTCCATGCGCATTTTTCTAGTGATTGATGATGTCGGTCATTTGTATATCATTTTTGGAGAAGTGATTATTTAAATCCTTTGACAATATTTGAATGGGGCTGTTTGTCTTTTTGTTATTGAGTTATATACTCTGGATATGGTAATTTCATTGGTAATATTAAGTTCACTGATTCTTTTTCTGGCTTGAATCAGTTATTGAATCCCTTTAGAAAGTTTTCAGCATGAGAATATTTTGGTATCTTTTATAACTTGTGTCTTTTAATTGAAACTCTCATTTTATCCTTATATATTTTTAATGATTTTCTTTTTTTCTTTTTGTCTATGTTTTCCTTAAGGTATTTGAGTATATTTAAGACAATTGCTTAAAAGTATTTCATAATTCTGGTGCTTGGTCTTCCTCAGAGAATGTTTCTGACAATTAATTTTATTCCTTTGAGTGAGTCTATCTTTCTTGTTTCTTTGCATGCCTTGTGATTTTTTGTTGAGAATGAACATTTGAATATTTTAATGTAGAAATTCTTGAAATCAGATCAATTGTTGCTTTTGATTACTGATGCTTTTTTATTGTTGAATACTGTAGAAGTTTATTTGTTTAATGACTTTTCCAAACTATTTTTGAAAAGACTGTATGCCTTGCTGGGTGTGGCCACTGAAATCTATATCTCTTAATTTATATTTGGCTAGTATTTTGACAGAAATTTCCTTTAATGGACGAGCTGAACCAACAGACAAACACGTTTCCCAATCTTTGCAGATTGGCTCTATGGCACTCCTTCAGCACTTAGACTTGCTCTACCTAGCAACCAAAGGTGATAGGTTAGTTATTTTCCAGTCTTTTCTGAGCATTCATCATGCCCTGAGCATGCACATAGTTTTCTCAATTTTCTTGTATATATGACTACTTTTACATGTTCTAATTTACTGAAGAAACTCTCCCCAGCTTATGCTCTCAGGCCTTAGGTGGTCTATTCTACATTTTGATTGTAATTTTTTGTCCCAGTCATCTGAGGGTTATTAGTTTGGGTTACAGTGTTTTTAAGAAATGCCAACTGTTTCATGGTCAGAGTTTCTAGCTGGTAAAACAGAGATAAGCTTTGGTGTTAATCCTTTAGGTCACTCTGGTTAGAACAGAGATACACAATCAGTTGTGAGTAAACTCTATTCCATTCCTTTCTGAACCAGGACCAGGGTCCTACAGAGGCAATCTGGACTGCTGCTGCTTTAATATCACCATTGTTCTGGGAGGGCATGGAGCATGGATAGGTAAAAATGTCACAAAGCTTTCCTGTTGCCTTGAAGTTACCTTTTTTTTTTGATTCAACCTTGACTTGGTTGTTATAAACCATTCACTGTTTTCCAGAGTTCTGATAAAGTTGATTATGGCAGTTTTTGCTTGGTTTTTGGGGGGTATTTTTGTGGAGAAATCAGAGATTGAAACTATGTACTCTCCCATTTTGCTGATGACACTCCCACTCTGAAATAAATCACTTAACCTTTTAGAAAGAGAAATCTTGTTATTTCAGAACTGGAAGAAGCTTTTGAGATCATGTAGTCTTGTGGTTTACAACCCTTCTGTCCAGGGCACCAGGGGTTCCACTGAATTCCCCCTAGGGCCACCTCAGAATGTTTGAGGCTCTTTACTATGCCTCTTCCCTCTCTTCATCTAGAATTACTCAGATTTAAAAAATATATATATTATTGATTATGCTATTACAGTTGTCCCATTTTCCCCCTTCACTCCCCTCCACCCTGCCCACCCCCTCCCACCCACATTCCCCCCCTTTAGTTCATGTCCATGTGTCATAAGTTCTTTAGCTTCTACATTTCCCATACTATTCTTGCCCTCCCCCTGTCTATTTTCTACCTACTGTCTATGCTACTTATTCTCTATACCTTTTCCCCCTCTCCTCCTCCCACTTCCCTGTTGTTAACTCTCCATGTGATCTCTATTTCTGTGGTTCTGTTCCTGTTCTAATTGTTTGCTTTTGTTTTAGGTGTGGTTGTTACTAACTGTGAGTTTGATGTCTGTTTTCACTGTTCATATTTTTTATCTTCTTTTTCTTAGATAAGTCCTTTTAACATTTCATATAATAAGGGCTTGGTAATGATGAACTCCTTTAACTTGACCTTATCTGGGAAGCACTATATCTGCCCTTCCATTCTAAATGAAAGCTTAGCTGGATAGAGCAATCTTGGATGTAGGTCCTTGCCTTTCATGACTTGGAATACTTCTTTCCAGCCCCTTCTTGTCTGCAAGGTCTCTTTTGAGAAATCAGCTAATAGTCTTATGGGAACTCCTTTGTAGGTGACTGTCCCCTTATCTCTTGCTGTTTCTAGAATTCTCTCCTTCATTTTTACCTTGGCTAATGTAATTATGATGTGCCTTGGCGTGTTCCTCCTTGGGTCCAATCCCTTTGGGACTCTCTGGGCTTCCTGGACTTCCTGAAAGTCTATTTCCCTTGCCAGATTGGGGAAGTTCTCCTTTACTATTTGTTCAAATAACTTTTCCACTTGTTGTTTTTCCCCTTCCCCTTCTGGCACCCCTATAATTTGAATGTTGGAACATTTAAAGATGTACTGGAGGTTCCTAAGTCTCTCCTCATTTTTTTGAATTCTTTTTTCTTCATTCTTTTCTGTTTGGTTGTTCCTTTCTTCCTTCTGGTCCATTCCATTGATTTGAAACCCAGTTTTCTTTCCATCACTATTGGTTCCATGTACACTTTTCTTCATTTCACTTATTGTAGCCTGCATTTGTTCATCTAATTTGCAACCAAAATCAACCAATTCTGTGAGCATCCTGATCACCAGTGCTTTGAACTGTGCATCTGATAGGTTGGCAATCTCTCATTTGCTTGAAAGTACTGGCTGAGGGAATTTCAATTTTGTTTGAGTCATCCCCCTCCCGCTTTGGTCTGGTCGTGCCTGTCACGTATGAGGGGCGGAGCCTTAGGTGTTCACCAGGGTGGGGCACCTCAGTCGCTGGGTTGTAACATTGTGTGTGGGGTTGGGGTCTGAGAGGAAACAATGGCACCTGCTCCGCTCTCTCTAGGACTTCAGTCCCCTCTGCTGCTTCCCACAAGCAGATTGGGCCCTTCTGGTGCTGGCTCCTGGGTGGGTGGGCTTGTGTACTTTCTAGGACTCTGTGAGTCTCCCCGAGGAGCTCTCCTATGAAGCTGAGAGATTCTCCCAGCCTCAAACCCTATAGGTGTTTTCAGTCAGTGCTTTTAGGCTTTGTTTTTCGGCACTGGATCCCTGGGTTGCAAGGTCTGTGTTGCTGCCCGTTTTCGCCTAGTTTATCTGTGTGCGAATGTGTGACTGCGGACAGCCAGCTGCCTTGGGCCCCTCACTGGGTCTGCTCATTGCCTCCCATGCCCAGGGTCTGCCACCAGGTGTGGGAGCTGCCCCTGTGCTTCTGGGGTCCACCAAGTGCCGCCTGGGCCCTGTGCGCCCGAGTCTGCCAGTCATCGCCTTTTCCTGCAGTAAACCCTTGACCCCTCTCCACAGGCCTCCGACTCTGCTCCTCCTTACCAGTCTGGATGAATGGTTGTCAGACTTTCGTTCAGTTCATTTCTTTCTGTTCTGGATGTTTTTTTGTTTCTAAATTTTTGTTGTCCTTAGTTTTGGTTGTGTGAGGAGGCACAGTGCGTCTACCTACACCTCCATCTTGGCTGGAAGTTTGAATTACTCAGTTTTTACCCTTATTTTTATTATTATTTTTTTAATTGGCAAGTTTTTATTTGAATCAAGAATTTTGGGCTTTTACTTTAAATTAATTAATTTTCTTTTCTTCTTCTTCTTTTTTAAAAGAAACCACTAATTTATACTAAGTGCTTAGTTCAGAGATAAACAAAGAAGGTTCAGGATCCTCATTCAAAGTCATTCAGTTTCCCAACTACTCAGCTTGGTAGCTAGACTAAGACAGGTAGACATGCTTGGCAGAATAATAACTTGGTGCCTTTGTTCAACATTTAAAGTCACTGTGCTATGTAGGGGGAGGTAAGAGAAGGAAATTGTTGCAGCAATTTTTAATCCTTTTCTATTATCCTGAACAATCTATTTCTGGCTCCAAATTTGCATTCTCCCTCATCACAACTAGGATCTGTAGTTAACCAGACTGAACCTTCTCCCAGGGCAAGTTGTGACTGTATCTATTGTTGATGTAGAATGCCTCACTTCTTTCACTGTCAACTCAGGGGTTACCAAAGTGTGTTTTCTTACCATTTATAGTTCTCTATCTAGAGGAGATCTTGAAAATATTTTTTTCTCCATTTTGTTATATTTTCAGTTCCACTTATATAGGGCAACAACTCTGAAATTCATAAGAATATTGCATGGTGGTAGTGAACCTCTTTTCTATTTTTTACTGTTTGTAAGCAACAGCAAGAAACTTAAATGATTATGGAACAAGACATTAGTACCCAGGAAGGACATGGGACACCAGATTTGACATCAAGGCAGACCTAGATAGAGGCTCTTTAAGGTTGTAGAATTTTCTGCTGGGGGGGAAACAATCTTCATAGGATGGATTTCACTGCAATTTTTTTTCCTTAACCGATGCGGTCTAGTTCACCTCTTACTCTCACAGTCTCTCATAGTCCTAAAATTTCATCTCTTGTAATAATTAGTTCTCGATTTTGCATGTGTTCTAGAGATATGAATTCTATTTTCTTTGGTATAATTTTATGTATGTATACTTATATATATAAATACATAATATTTGTATTATACTTATTTTTATTAGTTGATTGCATAAAAGTATAAAAACATGGTAATAGAAATCAGAAGTTTGTAGGAATAGCAATTTTCAATCCATGTAATATTATATCTAAACAGAAAGCAATCAGCTTGGAGGCTTTCTTGCTGACTGGTATATTGACATGATTGTGATACCTCCAGCTGGCTTTTTCACACTGAATGACAATTACACGCATGCCCCATGATACTTGATGCTCACAGAGCATAAAGAGAAAGGAAAACAGTGATGTTAGGTCCATAAGGGAAGGCTATAACCTGGCACAAAAGAAGCAAAGAGAAACCCAGCTAACCAAAAGGGAGGATAGTTAAAATTTAGCAATGTTGAATTGGGAACAGCATCAATGTCAAATGGAATGTGAATTTCACTGGGTGATCGAAAAATAACATGGCAAATTGTTTCTTCCTCCGAATTTATGGCACCAAAATAAGACAAGGGTGTTCTTCCCTTTGTGTCATAAAAGGGGAGCCCCTGAATATACAGGTTTAGAATGAGTTTGTTTTCATTATGACATTGTAGGGATATAGCTTGGCATGAGCAATGATGACTTCCATTTGAAAGTTCTGAGTAAGAACTCTTTACCACCATGTAACCTCCTCACTCACCCACAGTATTAATTCTTCTAATTCTTAAGGTAAAGAATAATATGTACTTATTACATTAATAATAAGCTATGTATAGTGACATACTAAGGCAAAAATATTAAAAATCACCCTTTACAAGAGTCTCAGAGGTACCTGTGAGTGTAGTGGAAAGATTGTGGATGGGGGATTAGAAAGCTTGGATTCAAACCTGTGCTCTGGTACTCACCATGTGATTTTGTCACGTTGCTTTTCTCCTCTTAGCCTCCCCCCACCAGCCTGATTTGCTCTATGGAGACAAGAACCTCACACCCGAATCCCTGGGTATTTTGAAGTGATACGTAGGAAACCACTTGAAAAAAGCAAAAGTGTTACGCAAACGATGTGTGTGAAGATGCTCTCAACTAGATGTTAATCCTTTCAAAAATTATTATTCTTACATGGCATTTTATACATTTTTAAAGACAAAATATGGCAAATAACCAGCCATCTTTCCATGAAATAAGAAACATTTAATACCATTTTCACCTGAATTGACAACAGGGAATAGTGGGAAAGAACTGAGTAGAACCAGAGTCAACTGACATCTGTCAACTAACAGGACTTGTGTGTGTTGCTTCACACCACTGAATCTTCACTTTTCACTATTCAGATGTAAATATTTTCTGAGTTTCTTTACAATGTTAGGATTTGATCATTTTTATCCTCATTTATTCTTTTGCCCTCTCCACCCCCGCCTCCAAACATGCTTTTTCCTCCTCCTTGTTAAATTTAACAAAGACCTATGTGACTCAGCTCAGATGTCATGTCTTTCAATAATTCTTCTCTAATTTTTTCTCCCAACCTTGGTCTGGCTTAACTAGGTCTCCTCTGTGTTGTCTTAATACCTCACACCTACCTGTTTCATTGGACTTTGTTAATTTGGTTACAAGTGTGTATATGTCTTATACTTCAACTATAATCCAAGACTCTTGAAGATAGGGCTCACATTTGGGAGACTGTGTTTAGCAGATTCTTAATAAATGTTTCTTTACTGAATGAATAAATGAATTGATTAGATGATGTATGAGCAGCTCTTTGAAAATAATAAAAGACAATGTGCAATATGTATTTTTCAAATATAACTATAGAAGGAAGAAGCCCTTTTCTATTGAAATTATTCTGTATTTGGAAGGAAGAAATCAGTTATTGGGCCATTTCTACTAATTTAGTGAATAACTCCAGGAGAATCACTTAAACTTTCTGCACTCAACTTCCCATCCAGCAATGGGCCAACCTGCCTTTCCCATTGCCTGCCTCATTAGGGTTGTCACAGAAGCCACAATTGAAACAATTATATGATGTCTGGGATTCTTTTAAAAAGAATAAAGGCATGTTATGAATTCTTAGAGGTTACATTAATACCTCTATAATCAAATGCATATTTCACTTTATACTCAAAATACTCTTGAAAAATGTTTTTTTTCTAAACAATTTGAAATCAAATAACATTTTAAATGGACTGAAGGAGATTTATATTAAAAACATATTTTTGGTCTACATCAGTTTTGTAGAGTATAGAATCCTTCTGAAGGTGAATAATTATCTCTAGTTTGTTTTATAATTTAGAATTTCTTGTAATACCAGCCTCTTGATGTAGCCCCTTCTGTCCCTCTGACTATGTCTCCTATTCATCAAGTCACTGTGGACTGGCAATGGTGGAAAAGTACCCCCAACTGAACCACTGTTATTGTCCTTGGGAAGTGGGACTTTTGCTCATGAACACAACCTCTGTCCCATAAATGACAGTTTTCAGAATTGCGCACAAATATTTGTGTCTTTGAGAACTAAATAAAGGAGTGTTAAACTGGTGCTTTTGAGAGCTTTGGAAAGCCTTCCTAAACTAGGATAAAAGTACATCTCTTAGTAATTCCCTAAAGAAATGGGCATTTAGCTTTTCTTTTTAAAATAAAAGGGTTTTTTTTTTTCGTAGTGTTCCTGGGTATAGAAAGAAATCCAGAGTTAGTTTCTCAGGTATTCGTGACATTATCCCCATTTGTCAGGACACTTCCTGTCCTCACCTGGGCAGGACTGTAAATTAGGCTTTGCTTACTCTCCAGTGAGGAGACTAACTGCAGTGTTTAGATTTTCCTTGTTATGTAACGGATGTGGAGCTAGACTCGCTCGTAAGTGTTCCACTATGCTTCTGTATGAAATTCCGTTGCAAGAGAGTAGGACACTTATGTCTTGGTTGCTTTTTTCTTTTGGAGTCAACTTGATGAAAGTCCACTGTCCTTACAACGAACTGTACCCACGTGGAACCCACGTAGCCACCAGCACAGTGAAGGTGCAGGGCATTTCCAACTATCTCCTAAAAATAGCTCAGGTCTCTCGCAGTCCCTGCCCATTTCATCTCTGCTGTAGGCATCCGCAGATCTGCTTTCTGTCACTATAGATTAACTTGCCTGACAGTCTTTTCTTGAACACACCTTTCTGGGATTGTGTTCCTTTGTGGGGAGATAAACTATACAGTTGGGATAAAAGAGAAGGCAGAGCTGAGGCATTTATTCAAATACATCTTTTCAGATCTGATAAGCACTAAATTTTTTGTAAAAGTAGGGTTTATCGGAAGCCACAGGCTAGTAGTTACCTTCAGAAAATGGTTAACCAAGAACTACAAAATTGGAATAAAATTTACATCTGGATCATTTAATCCAGAAACATCCTATGAGGTAGTTCAGGGTTTTCAGCAGTGTTGATGAAGTAAGTTTTCTGTTTATTTTTTTCCCCACATAAACTTGGCCCCATGCTTTTAGCATTACTAAGCTAAATGTGGCTCTGCTATTTATTTTGTACAGATTCACCAGTTCAGAGGTGAGTTGGTGGTTTACCTTGGAGCATGTAAATTTATGGGAGTGCAGAAATTTGTTCTAGTCAAGTTTTGAAAATAGTGAAGGGATGGGGCAAGACTACTCGTCTCATTTGGCTTTAGCACGATAGGTCTGCCCACTGGACATTAGACTTCATGTGGCCAAGCTCAAGTGCTGTGGGTGAGATATTTGCAAAAGAATTCGCATGAAGTTGCCTGACTAATATTTTATGCTTGTGCCACAGTCCAGAAATAAATATTATATTTCTTTTTTTCTCTAAATCTATTTATGTCTGGGATAGCCAACTGACACTATTTTCTTTTTTCTTTCTTTTTTTTCCCCCAGCTAAATAGCAATTGTCTGGATGAAGGAATAGCACTGTTTAAAACTCTCCACACTGAAGAGTCTCCTGGGTTAGAAGGAAAATAGATTTCCAGTCTTAAAAAATCAAATGGCCCTATTCAATGTCAGTTTTATGACTTACCCACACACAATTTAAAAGTTTGTTTAATTAGGCTCTTACCTGTTTCAAAGTGAAATTGAAAGGTCCCTATGTCTAGGATTCTCCTAGACACAGGGCCTTTTCTAGTTTGTAGAAGTACCTTTTTATATTGTTTGGTAGAAGAAGTGACTTTTAACTTTTTGATGCCTAGGTTTCCTTTATTCTTTTTAAGGAGGTTAAATTGACCCATGACCTATCTCTTTTTAATTTGACCTATCGTTTAGAAATTTCTGGAAACCTAATTTACTTAAAGCAGTAAGTCAGATATTTTTCCTTAGTCCTCCCTTTTAGTCTTCAATAGATGAGAACTGTAGTATATGCAGATTATTGAGAGAGGACAAATAATATCTGAAAATGTGGCTTTCTTAAAAGGCACTAGTAGCATTAGTGTCATGTCTGAAGCACCCATTTGTGTCAACTGTACAGACCTTTCAACGGAAAATTGTGCTGTGCTACCTTTTAAAGTATGAAATGCTAATTTGGGATTTACAGTTTTTGAACTGGAGGGCTGCATTTTGCATGGGATTTTGTTTAATTTCCCAGTGAAAAAAGGCATTTGAAACACAACTGCCTACAGCCAACTGTCAACAAAAATCAACTGTAATAGCACAGAGCCTGTCACCGGTGCATGTGGTGATGTGGTAATCTCCTCAATTTAGCTGGATGTTTCTTCTTCACACAAAATAGCAGCAAGTCTTGCTCGACATTTACGAATATCGGGAGGTATTATTAGGCTGATAATGGGGCCAGATTAAGGAAGTACACACTGGTTCAAAGTGTCAGGGAGACACGAAGTGGGATGATGCATGGCCCTTCGTATAAGGGGGTCTGGTATTTCCGGTTTGCTAAAGGTCTGGACGATATAGGCTGAGTTCCATCTGCCATGAAGGTGCTTTGGCAGGGTTGGGGGGGGGGGCGGGAAATAAAGTTGTTGTGCTGTTTGTTTGTTTTTCCTGCAGAAACTCATCTTTGTTTACCAAGAGGGTGAAATTAAGAATCTCTGAAAGTAAAAGTGGGGAGGGGCAGAGTAGGGAAGCTGCCTGGGGTGAGACTGGTCAGTGTTCCCTGCTTTACACTGAGATCCAGTGGTTGAAGGCTGGTGTCTTTTCTTTCTCAGTCAGCAGTACCTAAGAGCTGGGAGAGGAGAACTCTTTCGAGTTGCTGTTCCTAGTGGTGCAACCCCTCCCCAGTCTGAATTCTAAATAGCAACTGGGAAATCCATGCAAGGCAAAAAACTAAAGCTGCATATAACCTATTCTTTGGCAAGGCACAAAGTTGGCAGTTATTATTAGCTGTCATCAAAACATGGCATTATTGAAGCTTCTCATATCAAAAGGGGATTTAGAATCAAATGGCACTTTATGTTATCAGTTACTCTTTTTTTTGTTAGTATTTAAAGTGAGCCATATTCAAATCTGGCCCTGCCATTTAGTAGCTCTATGGTAGCTCAATTCTCTGTGATTAAATTAATTCACATCAAAATTGGATTAATAATCATGCCTACCTCATAGGGATTTTGTGAGACTTAAATAGATGTCAAGAGCTTAGAACACTGCTTGACATATAATAAGCATCATATGATTAGCTATTATTATTATTATTATCATCATCAATACAAGCAACCTATTCACTATTATCCAGTACTCATGCCAAAAGAATGGAAACAGAAATATACTAGTACATATGCTCTATAAGCTGTTTTGAAAGGTATATTCATTTTTCCTAATCATTATGTTTCTATATGTAGATGGAAGGCAAGAGTGAACTGCATTACCTGAGCTACATGGAATATGTTTTCAGCTATAAATCACACCATGGCTAATAGGAACTTGACAGTGCCCTGCCCTCTTTGGTGCACTGCCTGCACTCTGCCTTTCTCTGGGCCTCTGCCCCTTCTGCAGCCCTTGCTCCCATATGACCCTGATCCATTCCCTTCCCTACTTTCCTTGGCCAATGATCATAGAACGGGGTGGGCCTCTGAGGGAGGTCTGTGGCTCCAGATGGGCATGTCAGTGACATACCTTGGCACATTGCTAAGCAAACCTAGGTTGAGCCAATCTGATTTCTTTCTCTGTAATTCTGTGATTGAGTGCTGAGGTACCCTTGTTGATTGTCAGCAGGTGCTCCAATTTAAAGACTAGATAATGGACAGGAGGGTAGAGTTAGAAGTGACCTTGGCAGTTATGCACAAATTAAAGGTATGATGAAACAATTCAGCAAAGAGAAAAGCAACAACAGGATCTCTGAGGCTGCCTGTGTTTCTGTTTCCTCGGCTCTCGTGACTGGCTCTCCAGATCCCAAGAGAGACTTCTTTACATCCCTACAACAAACTTCCCTTCCTCTTGACTTCTCACTAGTAGGAAAGCGTTTCTGTTCTTTGCAGCCAGTTAGGGTACAGAGGGTCTACGGATCCATGTGTCAGTAGGAAGTGAAGTTTTTTGCTAATGGGTAAAAGCACAGCATGTAGTAGAATTAAAGTAAAACTGAAAAAGTGGTCAGTGAAGGAAATTTTTATTATCTATATTATCTACCACTTCTTAGGGATGAAGGGATGGAAGACAAAGGGAAAAGGGCAATTATTTCTAGGTTCTATTGCACTGGTAAGGTCTCTGCACACATGCTGGTTACTTTTTACTGAAGGGGACAGATGACCAACAAGTACCTGCAAACAAACATGGCAGCACAGTGATTCTAGACTGAGAGGACTTCTGTGAAGGAGTAAAATTAGGGGGTCTGTTGGAGGTTTGGTAAAGTGTTCCTTAGATCAAAATGACTTTACTGGGTAATTGCCAATGATATCCGAGTAAAAAATTCCCATGTGATGTTGATGCTTTCCCTTCCTTTGCCTTGGCCAGTGATGATGTACTTGGGATGGATCTCTGATGAAAAAGTATGGCCCAAGACAGGCATAGGTGCAGGTCTAGATGTGTACTGTATCAACGCCACATAGATATGAGCCACTTCTAATATATACTCCAGGTAAGTATAGACCACATCTAATAAGACAAAGTTTTTCTGCCTTTTATCTTCAAAGATGACACCAAACACCATGAATATATTATCAAAGGCTTTATTCTCTGTTTGGAATGGATTTAGTTAGTGGGTAATGGAACAATTTAATGAGCCTACCTTCTACTAGACAACGTGCAAGATCTTTCCCCCAATTTTCTGATTTAATGGACAAAGCCACCCACTCTCACCTTGTAATCATTGACATTCATGAATTCAATGACTGGCTGGGTTTTGGGCTTCTATCTGAATCTGGAAGACAGTGTTTCTCTTTGGACCAAAGTGAGCTTTAATCTGCTGCATGTTTCTTCTAGCATCAAGTTCTAGCCTGAACACAGACCTTTAATGAGCAACCCACATGTAAATAATTAGTATAAAAGAGGCATTAACAGTCATTACTCAGTTGTTTTTTTTCTTTTTAGAAGTGATTTCTATTGAGTTTTAAGCTTTCCAACTATTTTGATGGAGATCCAAGTTGGAGAAAATGTATGTTTCTGTTTTTTTTGTTGTTGTTGTTGTTCTCATTATCACTTCCTGTTAAAACAGTCTAGTTAATTTCCAGAGGTAGACATCTCCTTGAGTATTTATGGTAGGAAATGGAAAGACTGTTGTTCTATGCTTTAAAGATAATACATACCTGGAATTAACCTCCTACAGGGTACCAGACCCATAATTGTAAAAGGAAAGAGGGATCTAGAACATTAGAGTGGGAATACAAGTTTGCAATTATGAAGCAACAGAATTTATTGAGCATGGAAAATTCTGTCACTAAATGGATGAACAGTTCTCTTCATTCCTTCCCAGGATGTCAGACAAATGGTCTCAGCAGAACCTTTCTCTTCTTCAGGGTTTATATATATATTTTAAAAAGTCAAACAGATAAAAGCATACTGACATATAAGCCTTTGGTTGGAGAAGTAAGGCCGGGAGCACCATGGGCTACTTCTCCAGAAGGCAATTGTTGACTTATTAGGGTGTTTCTCTAGGGCTGCTGACCTTGACATCCAAATGGGTGCTTGGGTGATGCTATTTTCAGTTCTTTTCTGTGCACTTTTCACTCAAAGGCACTAAGCATCACAGTAAAGAAATGCAATCATAACCACCCTCATTGTCTATCACAAATGACATGTCATGAAACAATTATTTCAGGCAAAGTGGTGATACTCTTTCCTCACAGGTCCATTTTATCCCAAATGAGGTCTTTATCTACTTCTCTTCATAGAGTTAGGTTTGGACAAAGTATGAGACCAGCATGCATTTTTCTTCTAATGAGCTTAGTACTCTCTGATGTTCATCATACTTTTTTTGAACAAATACTGATTCAGAGCCTACTTTGCACTGGAAACCACTGGAGATACAGCAATGAACAAGACAGACAGTCTCTGCTCGCATGAGATTACACTCTAGTGAGGAGGACAGATCATCAAGGAAATATCAGTAAACAAGGTCATTACAGATTGTGAAGAATGCCAGGAAGGAGAATAGAAAGAGTAATATTAGGGCTTTTTGAAAGTTTATCTTGTTAGTGCTAAGGGCCATCCCCTCCTCACACCACACATCCAATGTGCCTCCATAGTC
Organism: Tonatia bakeri; assembly: GCA_004024845.1. NCBI lineage: Eukaryota > Metazoa > Chordata > Mammalia > Chiroptera > Phyllostomidae > Tonatia > Tonatia bakeri. The sequence continues at coordinate 138,113 of PVIA01000398.1, forward strand.
TTTGAAGTGCACAACTGGCTTTTCTTTTTCTTTATTTTTTTTTTTCAATTTTACATACATAGCTACGTAATTGCAACTTCAACCCTTTTGTTCTTTCCAAACAAATTCTTATTTTTGGGTCTCCCTATACAGACATTTTTAGAATAGCCAATGAGCCCAGTGTTAAGCAATTTCCTTGGCAGAAAAGATCTAAGACACAAATTCTACTTTATCAGTCTGGAACCTAAAAGGACGAGCAGCTATGTGGTAGTTATTTGCATATACAACTGCCTCCTTGGAGTAGACCATCAACTCCTTGAAGGTAGACACTAATCTGGGCTTTTTTTGTTGTTGTTCTTCCATGATATTAAGCACCATGCCATGCACATAGTAGGAACTCTGTATTTTCTCACCAAATTCAACTGACTTAGAAAAAAGCACAGGCTCTTGCCAAAGGTATTAGCAAATGCATGTTTGAAGAAAATTAACTAACAATTAAGATAAAAATGTCAGTATTCACATGGATTTTGGCTGAGCAGATACATTTCCTTACGGGTGAACATAAGGCTTTTTAGATCAATGAATCTGGTATCCTACCATTTCTTGCCAGCAAGGCATGGCAGGGAAGGGGGAAAGAGTGTGGGCTGATTGCAGACTTTGGCAAGTGGCAAGAACTTAAATCTCTCATGCCAGAGTCATAAGCATTTGGCCTGAGTGGCAGGAGATATGAAAGAGACAAACTGAGAGATTTTGGGATAAAACCTTTTTATGGAGGTGCTGAGGCTATTTCTGTTTTGGCTTGGAGTTTTGAGAAGGCTGCCCTGCCTGCCCCTACTGAGTTATTTCAGGCTCTTCTCTGAGCACTCCCTTCAGGGACCTGGTACAAATGGTCTCTTAGCTGAGACCTTACAATGGGCAAGCCCTGTACTTAAAGCTGGGGGTAAAAAGATGGACAGTGAAGATCCTTGCCCTTAGGTAACCACTATTCCTATTTGAGAGGCAGGATTTCACATGTAACTAGTAAAGGAAATCAGCTGTGATGCTCTCCCTGCCCTGAGAGATCACCTTTCTGTGTACTTATGTACACGTACAGAGTGGCCCATGAAGACACATACACACACATTAATGGTGAACTAATTTCCCACAAGGGATAAATCAGATTAATTGCTTGGGGCCCCACATTTTGGTAGGGGCACTTGGGGATGGTTCCAGGCTATGGCAGGGAGCAGCTTTATGGGGCAAGTACTGATAGGAAAGAAGGTTGTGGTTTTACCAGCTGGCCCAGGTTTTATAGATCTAAGTTCTTCTCTGTGATAAACTCCTGTGAAATGAACAACAAGAAGACATAATTCATTCAATTATTCATTTGTTCTTCATTCAATAAATGATTATTGAGGATCTATTACGTGCTAGGTACTCAAGATGCCACAGGAGTGAAAACAAAGATATAATCTACAGGGAAACAGACATTAGTCAAATAGTTTCACAAATGTAAAATTACAACAGTGACAAGGGCTAAGCTCCTTGGTGCTATGAGGGATAATAACAGGGGCATTTCACCTGTCAGGGAAGCCTTTCCTGAACTTACCTAGTTTTGTTCACATGCTGCTTTGGGGAGAATGGGGTGGAAAGAGAAGGTTTGCCCTCTATTTCATGCTCCTCAAGGTTGATCTTTGCATCAGTAAGTAAATGCATGCACATAATTTAAATAGACGGGGTCTATCTTTTTATCTCTTTTCTATTTGTTTGTTTGTTTATACACCTTTTGAACTATTTTTAATGTAACCATGTTTACTCTTCATCTCAGAAGACTGTGGGAGTCACATTGAAAATGCAGTTTTTTCAGCTACTCAGTAGACATGGGAGATGTTTCCAATGAGCTGGAAAACAGAGCTGAGTGATGTATCACAAAGCTTAGCTTTGATGTTGAATGATCCTATTTTGAATTGAGTTATATTAAAATATAAGGCACTAGAGGCAGCCTGGTGTGTGGAAAGAACAAGGATTTGGCATTCAAGGGGCTCCACCACTTTTCTAAGGCATCTCAGGTAATTTATGTGTCCTGCATGAGCCTCAGTGATTCCATCTGCAAGATGGGGATTATAAGAGTAGCTCCTTTTGAGTTTTTTTTTTTTTTTGATGAGGATTAAGATAGAATATTTGAAGACTCTAGGACAGTGCCTTGCATTGGTAGGAGCTCAGTAAATATTTCTTTCCTTCCCTACTTCAGATTTGTGGGCTCCTTTGTCACAGGTCTACATGGAAATGTTAGTATATGTAGCTAGATATTAATAAAAGAGAAGGGGACAAAACTGGCTAAACTTAATTAGGTTGGAAACCACAGCTTCATACATTCCAGGAGATAGCCACACTGCCCTGCCAGGGGATTAATATCCCTCCAGGATCAGCTTTCCATTATCCCCAGGGATCCCCCAGTTCATTCCTCACAGATTACCAGGGGAGGGAAAGAACAACAAAGGGGAAACTCTTCTGGGCTCAGGGAAAGGTCCTTCTACTTTGAGGCATGACCAGTAGGAGCCAAAATGGAAACCATAAGGGTGGGGAATCTAGCCTGGGAAAAGAATTGGGTTGGTTGGGAGAGGGCCTAGGGCAAGCCTGTGAAGGATTGAGAAAGAGATTGGTGAGTGTGAAAGAGCACCTAGTCTTTCCCAAGCTGGAGGTGATGTAATTAAGGCCTAATAAACACCTGTCTCTCAGTAAGTGGCCTAGTTCCCCAGTTTGTTCCCATGTTCTCTCTCCGTGGCAGCCATGCGGGCCCAAGTGCAGGCTGCAAGCTCGGGCCCTAGCTCTGGCCCAAAGTGTGAGCCTGAGAATAGCTCTGTAGAGCTGGCCGGAGAGCAGCCAGAGACAGAGACTAGAGACAGACACCAAGCTAGCTGGAAGGTGATAGAGACTGTACTGGACCAAGCTTTAAGCTTTGGCATGGACTGAACCAATAGCACAGAATTCCTGGACCCTGGCCTTTCTTCTAGGCTTAATGAAGACAAAGCTGGACTTCTTCCACAATGGGACTGACAGACATGAGATACAGGGACCATGGGGGCAGTCTTTTATTTCTACCCCAATACATCTTACTACTATACCTCATTCTCCCATCCTCTCTTGCAAATCTGTGGAAGGACCCCCATCTCCACTGGCAACACAAACACCCTGCTGATTTCAAAGATGGTTTCTTTTATCATAGAAAGGGGAATTGAGGGAAAAATTCTAAAGGGATTTGCATCTTGATCTAGGAAAGATGAGATGCTTACACACCAGCTTATAACAAGATTACATAGGAAAGGATGGAAGATGAGTGTACAATAAAATGATTCAAAACATGAACAGACTCTGCGTGTGTTATATACAGATGAGTTAATTGTTTTGCCTTAAATATATTTCCTGAAGAACAGAAGCCCGATCACAGCACATATCGTTGTATATTTTAGACAAATAGCACTTTGAATCAAATTATAGTACATGCATAAAATATTAAAATAAGACATTTATAACAAATCTTTCTAACTTAGTGCACAGCTCTAAAATAGATTTATATTCGGATAAGCAATAGGTGCGATAAATGTGGTACAGATACCACAATTTACATTGCAAATCAGTGGTGCATCATGGGAAAAAGTAATGCAGACTTGAAGTACTCAGGGAAAATATCCAGCTATGCAATATTTTTAGGTCATCTGCCTGATTTCATTTTACAATGTCTATATCTGGTTTGGACTCTCTACATTTGGCAAATTCCAATATCTGCTTTCTAATATAGATTCTTTACATTCTCAATTTAAATGATCTAATTTAATTCTTCATTTATTGTTTCTTTTATTTATTGTTGAACTGTTGCCACAAAACAGTTCCCCAGAGTCTTCAGGTTATCGCAGTTAGTTGGGAGATGAAATGAGGAACAATATCCTTGCACGTGCTTCAGCGCTGCCTGCTCTGCCAGATCACCTTGTACTCTTCTCCTCTCTCGTGATTTGTGGGACAATGTGTAGTGAATGTGTCATCAATTTCTCTCCAGGAACGATTCCTGTCCAAGAATATTAAACTTGATTCATTTATGTTGAAGAGCTTTAGGGCTGAGATGAATGTCTACAGAGCTGAATGTTTCTAGGCTAGCAGGCCTTCTAGAATTCAGAAGGATTCCCTCCATGTCAGAAGCCCCCAGAAGAACTCTAAGGGATGAAGCTGAGCCTTAGGACTCACGGTATTCAATTCCTCTGGGGAACCCTTTGCTTCCAGCATCACTGGATGTGTGCGAATAACCTGACTTGCCTCGCAACTCTTTTGAAGTCTAGAAGCCTGTGAACAGAAGGCAGGAGGAGCTATTCCAAAGGGTCAGTGGCAGTATTTCTGAGAGCTGATCATTAAAGAGATCTCTTTTAGCCAAAATTTTCCTTGCAGTTGCAGAATTGAAACATCTTTCCTAAGCAAGGAGTAGAATTGTTTTATTTAGAAACCTCTCTTCTTTACCTGATCTGTATGCTGAAAATTTCTCTTCCCAGTAAATTTCTTCAATATTAGCTTTTCTTCACAGGGAAAGCCTGTATGGCCATGCTCCTTTTTTTGTAATGTATTGTTTTGAGTTCTTAATGCTTAGGTTTTGGTGCAATTAACTCACCTTCCTCTTTACCACTCTGCTTAGCATAATTGTTTCCCAAAGTTTTTGTTTTAAGATTTTATTTATTTATTTTCAGAGAGAGGGGAGAGAGGGAGAGAAACAGCGATGTGCAAGAGAAATATCAGTTAACTGCCTCTTGCACACCCCCAACCAGGGGCCTTGCCCGCAATCCAGGCCAGTGCTCCAACTGGGACTTGAACCAGTGGCCTTTCGGTTCCCAGGCTGGCACTCAATCCACTGAGCCACAGCAGTCAGGGCTATTTCCCAAACTTTTTAAAAAGTTGCTGCATTAAAAATAATAAAGAAATAAATTCCTTCTTATTCAAGATTTTACTTGGCAAGATTCAGTCATACTTCACGTCAGCCAGCCAAGCCAGCAGAGAAAGAGGAGCCAGGCTGTGTTCCTGTCAGAATCTCGTATCCACAGCAACATGTGTCAGGGCTCATTCCATGTATGTCAGTACAATGAGGACAGCTATTTACGTGTGTGAATTATATATATATAATTAAATACAGGTATGCATATTATTCCTGGAACTAAGGGACCAGTATGGATTCCCAAAAGTTTCATACGAGCCATGTGCAACTTTCAAATGGAGATGTGAAGAGTTAGATCTTGGCCGTCCATCACACTGGCTATTGACCACATGTGGCTACTGAGCCTTTGAAATGTAGCTCATCTTCAATGAGAAGAACTGTAAATATCAAATACATACCAGATGTTGAAGACTTATTACCAAAAAAGAAAAGTATCTCAATAATTTTTATATTGATTAATTATAAAAATAATACTATTTTAAATACATTGGATATATTATTAAAATCGATGTCATATTTATTTTTCTTTAAAATTTGGCTGCTAGAAAATGTAAAACTGTATATGTGACTGACATTATATTTCTATTAGACAGTGCTGAAAAAGATTGATGTCATGTAATATTGTAACTAATCCACTTAAAAGACTTTGGTTTCAGACAACTCCTTTTATTCTTTATAGCATACCTAAAATCCGTTGTAAGTGGAGTCCTGTTTTAAGAATGCTAGGATATCTTGCTGGCTAAAGTAACCCCATGGTGAGAACTGCCATCTTATGAGTAATCACTCCCTACTGTATTTGTTTAATAGGTTTGGATTTCAAAGGCTTTTCCTAAAGCAAAGTTCGCCAATTTTATCATTTGCTTTTCATCATTTTTTTTTTTTTGTCTCTGTATGAAGAGTCTCTGGCTTTTCATGAGATACATTTCCTCATTTATCCATCTCGCTTGAACTCAAGTTAGACTGCCTGTGCTCAGCACCAGAACTTACTGGGCAGCTTTCATATATTCACCTCACTTAGCTGAAGCTTCTTTGTCTGTGAAATGGGGCAATAACTCATAGCTCACAAGGGAGTAAAGGGCATCCTATGAGATGATTGTTATACTTGGCACATGGACTCAATGAAGTGAGTTCCCATGAGCTTCCTTTTGTTTGATGAGTATCTGGGCCCAAGTTTCTAGGACACTGAGTCTGTAATGCTGACCTCTGATTCTTTTTACCCCCAAGGGAAACATATTATTATGAGCACTGTGTACCTGTTTCAAGCATGGATCTGCTCATGACACCTGTGAAGAGAGTCACGTGTAGCTGTTGACCTTTGTGTCTTTGCATTTGCTCTCCTCCTGCCCAAATTCCCCTTCTTTTGCCATTGTCCTGTCCATCTCTCTATGTCCAGATGGAGTGCCACCCCTTTCATCAAGCCTTCTTTGACTACTCCAGACAGCACAAATTTATCAACATTACACATTTTATTTGCAATACAAGCCAGTTTAAATCAAGTGGCAAGTATTTACCTGGTGTTTCAAATTACAAGGCTTATTTTCATGTGATTTCAAGCATATTCTTTTGGTTCGATCCACTGAACTGTGAGTATTTTAAAGGTATACCCATTCCTCAATTCCCTTACATCTTGCTTAAATAATACTTATTGATTGATTAGGGCTTCACTAATAGAAAACCCTTTAATACAAGAGTATTCATTATAGAGAGGGACCTGACAAGAAATACCATGTATCATCTTTGCAGATCTCTATGTTAAATAATTGGTACACATGCCAAAATTTAAGATTATTGTCATGTAAAAATTTCTATCTTATTTAATTGCTAGTTCTAGGAGATACTTGAGTTACTAAAAAGATGACTGAAGTTTTGGTTCTAGATCCTTTTAAAGTTATGTATATATATATTTCTAAATATATATATTCCTAAATACATATGTGTGTAGATAGATGTAATCAGATTACTAACATGTACAGTTTCTATTTGTAGTCCTTTCTCAGTAAGGCAGTGGAACATTGGTGCTTTCAAGTAAGCTTAGAGATGTTGAATATGACATTCATATCATTAAAAATAGTTAGCTGTTCTTGGCTACATTCACAAAGAAGTCCCCTAATGCTCCCTTTAATTGGCAGGATCTACACGTGGTATCTATTTTGTAAATGTACTCTGCACTGAGCGTCTGGAGCTGTGCATGTGTCTGTGTATTTTCTCTGTAGGTGACACTATCCCCTAATCAGACAATTGGTGTATTGTACTAGGACATACTGTATGCAGACAATGCTTCACCTACCACTCCCCTCTCTTTTTTTTTAAACACTGAAATATGGTTGATATGGTCCATTGCAAAATGAACCTATATTGGAAATGGCAAAATTGTAATGTAAAATATACCGGGGTCAGTGGGGTGTGCTGTTTTTTGCATATATTTTTTCTCCCCTGACCCATGCCATTCCCCTGCATACAGGGGGAAAAAAAGCTTCATCTCACACAGAAATGTGATGTCCTTTACTGCCAGAGGCTGTTGCTGTTTTAAATGAGGAAAAAGCACAATGCATGAAGAAGGAAAATTAAAGCATATTCATTTTGGAAATTAGATATGGTGTCAGGAGACTCTCAGAAAATAGCCCCGTTTGAATGGAGCCCCACACTACAAGACAGTTCACTGAACTTTTGACCACTATTTATGCTACGGAAGCTTTTGAAATAGGAAGAGAGCAAAACATTTTATAGAAGCTTAATAGCTGAGTTCATTTTTCTTTCTTTCTTTTTTTCCCACCAGGCATTTATCTATCCCTTCAGTGTATATAAGATATGCAAACACCATGTAGTTTATTGGCAGGCCTTTGTGTTAATGTTTCCAGGTTGGTTCCAAAACACACAGCTACTGGATGAGAAATCTGCCGGCCAACCCAGTAACCTTCCTTACCCTCCACAGTGTAGTCTGCCATCTGCCTGTGGCTGGTCTGGAGTGGGTAGCCCCAGCCAGGGTCACACAGGCCTTGGGAGTAATAGTGACCTCTGTAGAGGTCATTCTGCAAATGCAAATAGGATATACCTTTCACAATTCCCGAGGATTCCTTATGCAAAATTGGACAGGAATGGCAGAAATGATGAAAATGTACTTTGTCTAATTTCTCCTTTTCTATTATTTGGAAGAGTAGTTCTCAATATGTGATCATCCATGTTCTGCTTCATTGCTTCCCTCCTGTGGAGCCCATTACACCAGCCAGGTTAAGTGGGCTTCCAGGGCCCTCCAGGAAGGACAGCCTAGGTCCTTCAATACTGAATTAGGGAGCACCTGCACAAATGAGGTGAGGGAAGAGTTAATCATGAGGGAAGGGTGGAGTCAGTTAGAGGTGGAAAAAGAAATCCAATTTGTATTGATATTAGTGAAAAATATGCTTTAACTTTTATGCAGATATGAAACATGAAGCTAAATATTACAAATTATAGGTTGTGAGTCTATGTCAGCTTTATTATTGTTATTACTATTAATGCAATGATATCAATCCTAAGGGGTCACTGTGTTTGTTTAATTTATTTTCTGGAAAAGCTTAGCATTTCATTTCTAAGCGAGGACCTTTTATTTGGCCTCTTGGTGACTTGCCCACACTGGCACAAACTGGGCCCCGCCTCTCTCAGGATCTCTGAGTTCCTAGCAGGCTCTCTTTCTAGTCATAGCCGGGCTTGATTCTCATTCCAGTTCTTAGTCAAATATGGGTCTCACTTCCATTAAGAAGTGGCACAACACAGAGGTTTTAATGGTGGCTTGAGGTAGTGTGAGAACAGGTGATACCGAGAAAAGTTTTAACAACGTAATCACTTTGTATCATAAAGTGCAGAGATGTGTGTGAATGATTACCTTCTGTGAGCGTCCTTAGTTTGGGAAATAGGGACAATCTGTCCCCATCCATGACTATGAAGTCTGTAAAGATTTATATTAGGAAAAACATCAACATGGTGACATGGTGCTGTTTTTTTCTGCCTTATGCTCTGTGGTTTAAACTTGAGAGAGAGAGAGCAGGAGAAAGAGACCATTGCTCTCATATCATCCCCCAGTCCCAGCATTATTCATTAGGAGACGATTTTTTTTTTCCTTTGGTGGAAAACTTCTCTCACTAGCTGGGAGCAATCCTCGTGTCGAACGTCCACAACTGCACTAATGTGATCCCAGACAATAGGAAAGGAGCTGAGAGGGTGCTGTATGGGCCACTCTGAAGAGGGGAGATGGCTCAGGGTCTTCTCAGGGCAAGAACTCCTCCTGACCATCTATGTTCTGCCAGGACTGGGAGGCTGAGATCTGGGGTGCTGACCTCAGACCACAGACTGAGAGAAACCTGAGAAGTGCTTTAATCAGAATCTTCTTGGCCTCCTCTGTTTCCTGTTCTCCCTGAGGCTTTTTGGCACTGCTAGTAGCCATGTTGCATTTGTTCTGGTTTTTGAGAGGACTGCTTTGTGCTGCATGCCCACCACCTCTAGTCTAGAGCTGATGAATGGGACTGAGAGAGGGTGAGGAGGATGCCTGGCAGGTGAGGTCATGCTGTTGGTGAAACAAGAAAAAAACACCAGGCACCAGAAATGGTGACATCAGGTAAATACTTTACAGTTTGGTGCTGGATGTGTGGGGAAAGTGAGAGACCAGGCTCAGAAAATTCTCAAACCTTCCCAGGCTGCTTTACTCCCACCCCCTTTCCGCATGACCAAGGATTTTGCTGAGGTGGACCTGTGGACTCAGATGCCCCATATTTGTTTGTCACTCCTGCCTTGCCGGCGGATTGTCCTTACAGTTGGCATGCCATTTGTGATGGCCCATGGTTCCCCGCCATTGTGGTGGTTCATGGGGATGGGCATTTTTTTAAAAGATTTTACTTATTTATTCTTCGAGAAAGGGAAAGGGAAGGAGAAAGAGAGGGAGAGAAACATCAATGTGTAGTTGCCTCTCACACACCCCCTACTGGGGACCTGGCCTGCAACCCAGGCATGTGCCCTAGACTGGGAATCGAACCGGCGACCCTTTGGTTCTCAGGCCCATGCTCAATCCACTGAGCTACAGCAGCCAGGGCTTTTTTTTTTTTTTTTTTTTTGAATGGGCATTTTAAATGATGAAGAAAAGATGAGACAATGATCAAATCCAGCAATATCAGCCATAATGATATTTTCTTCTCTCTTTTTAAGGCCTGTGACAGAGAATGAGACAGACTAGGCAGGATTTGTGTTTTGCTTACTTACCAAAGGACATATTATAGCAAATGCTAACGATTGCATTAGTTTAGGAATATCAAGTTGGAATCAAGTCTGAATATCACATTATGTTGGCCAGGCTTTAAATGTAAATCTATCTCAGAAGGAAGTTCCCATCTGGTATTCTGTTGGTAAGATGACCTCATTGCATATTGGGCATGGGACACTGAGGTGTTTTCTGGTCACATGGGCTTTGCTAGTACTTCCCGAGTATTTCTGTTATTCTTATGGTAGTCCATGAGATATGAATGTTTTTGATAGTTAAGCCTTTACTTTATAACATTGGGTTTGGGTGAAGTTTTCAAGACTGCTAGATTGGTGGGAGGAAACTTGATATAACAAAGAAAGAAAACAACTGGGATTCAAGTCCCAGGTTTATCTCTTAGTTTACTTCAGAACCTGGGGCAGTTCAGGCTCTCCTGATCTCAGTTATTTCATAAAGGAAATGGGATAATAGTCTCTATTATGCAGTATTGTTATGAGGATTGAGAGTAGTACTCACATAATACATACTCAGAAAGAATTTATTATTACTATCATTACACTAGGAGGTCTTAGAGCTGAAAGAGGCCATTAAGATGTATTAGCTCAACACCTTCTCCCATCTTGCAGGAAAAGAAACTAAGTTTTAGAGAAGATAAACAACTTGTTAAGCAACTTGCAAAATGGTCTCAGAGCCTGGCATGGTTCACATTCTCTTGATGCCCCAACTAATGCACTATCTTAGTCTGTTTGGGCTGCTATAGTAAAAATACCATAGACTGAGTGGCTGAAACAATGAACATATATTTTTCATAGTTGTGGAGGCTGCAAGTCCAAGATCAAGGTGCTGGCAGAGTCGGTGTCTGGTGAGGGCTTTCTTCCTGGTTCATAAACATCCGACTTCTCATTGTGTCCTCACATGGTAGAAGAGGCAAGGGAGCTCTCAGGGGCCTTTTTTATAAGGCCACTAAGCTCATCATGAAAGTTTCACTGTCATGATCTAATAAGATCCCCAAGGCCCACCTCCAAATATCATCACACTGGGGATTAGGTTTCAACATATATAACATGGGGGAGCCCAGGCATTCAGTCCACAGCATGAACTTACCTCCTCCTTACCATTTTGCAGGTCAAACCTTTTATGTTGTTGAAGATGAGTGCTAAATAAGGTTTTTTCTGAAGTATTTATATATTTTTTTCCTGATTGGGTTTTTTATAAAACATTCTTTTAGGTCTTGAACCTTGCATGTCACTTGCTTCTCTACTGTCAATGTCCTGATTGGTCTAGACCTCTGATTCCCTTCAGCTGGAATACTTAATCATTTGTCCACCAATTCTTTCTTATTTCAGCCTGGTTTCCCCATGGAGGGTGAAATACTTAGTCAAAGTGGCCATGCTATACATTTTATTTAACTTAGTGGTTCCCAGAGTTTTTTTTCCTTTCCTCCTTTCTCCCTTTTTATTTGTTTCTTTCTAATAATGGATGGATATTCATTTGTCAACATTTTAATTTGCCAAGAACTTTAGAAAGTCTCCTTTTATCTATTAACATCACTTCATAATTAAAAAGTTCTTTGAATACCATAAAATAGAAAACAGCATAGTATTAGACTTAAGAGCTCTCTTTAAAAATGAACTATCTGCAGAAGTGCATAGGCATTGTCCATGTGTGGACCACTTAAAATTTTGTCACAGACCAGCAAAGGCCCATCAGTGAGTAACCAGGATCCATTAGTCTAAGGGACAGGGGGTTAGTGACAATGTGCATCAGACCACCTTAACCCATTAGGACCCTAAACTGGAGACAGCTGTGTGGATCTGATGCCACAGGGCTGCTATGAAGTTCAAGTAAAATGACATGAAAATATGCTTTAGACATTCTGTGGTTCTGTGAAAATATAATGGGTCATGATTATCATGTCAGTAATCACTTATAGAACAGCTAATTTTATTTAGATAAGTACATACAAATATACATAAACAATATAAATTATATATAATTTTATAACTACCAAAATACAAGAGCTCTATAAGACAATCATACTGTTGTACTGGGAAAACAATGAGAGTGACAATAACCATGGCTTCTAGTCATAGTCTAGTGAGCACAAAGGACTTTGGGAGTACAGAGGAAGAAATCATTGTGGCCCTTTTTCGGACAGAGTTCACATGAACACCTCTAGCACCCCAATCCCCCATCTGCACTGACTACCACCAAAGTTCTTGGCCCTAATGCTAGACATTTGCTTTCAAAGAACTTTTGATCAGATGATTGTCTAAAATATGTGGGGAAGCTCCCCAGGATGGAAACTTGCCGGCGAGGCAATGATACCAGAAACTGAGTAATGGGGAGCAGTGTAGAATGATTTTTTAAAAAATCTACCTCACCCATTGTTGCCACATGCCTGAGTCCTAATCACACATGAGCCATGTTCTTGTCCAGCCCACAGATGGCTGGGCATGTGATAATCATGGGAGCACACATATGTTTCAGGCCACTGACGCTGGGCAAGTGTCATGCTGAGACATTATTGCAGATGGGAGAACTAAGGTTCATAGATGCTAAGAAACTGGCCCAATAATGCATGGAAAATAACTGGTAGGGCCCAGGTTTTAGAACAAATCTATCTGACATCCAAACTCATGGTCCTTCCTACAAGCATAAAATCATATATGTGTAAGAATTTTATGTTTTAATTAGCAAAACAAGGATATTCTGGAAAAAAATGAGCTTCTGCTTTTTCTTTCTTCCCCACAAATGACTTGCCTTTCATCTTTTCCTGGACTAGTTTTCTAACTCTAGTCACAGTTGAATTGCTTTTTTCCAAGGTCCAGAGGCAGATACTAATTTGGGGGGCAATTAGTTCCGGTGTTGTGTGGGGCTTAACTAACCTATGCTTTCTCAGATATCAGACAAGTCAGGTTACTCAATTATTTCTGAGAGTAATTACTATGTTTTTCACTCTAGTCCATTTCTACTCTTTGGCCCATTGTTTACCTCAGAGAAGAGAAAAGAATGAATTCAAGTTGCAGACTGACATTACAATGAGATTGCCAATAGAAATCAATGACTTGTCCCATGACAAGCTAGGGTTTATGAGGCAGCCTAATGGTGTCCTTATATCTTTGCCTACCTCATTGTACTGTCATTCAAGCGGATTATACAATTTTCCTGTTATAAAAGGGGTGTAGTCAGGGCAAAAGGAAGTCTAATTGAGTTTAATAAAGCTGGAAACGATAGTACAGAAGGCTTGTAGGGAAAAGAATATCACAAATGAGATATTCCAATAAGAGTGGGCTTGGTTGTCTGTTAAGGTTGATATTTATGTCCACATTTATTGACCTTAGAAAGGGAATATAATATAGACAGAGCAAATAGAGGTCAAAGAACTCACCTTTTCAGCAGCAGGAGCCTAGATCTTGGTGGAATTTAAGAGAGTTATACTCAATGAAATGAAATATCTTTTCATCCAATTTAAAACTTTTGTTTATTTGGGTAAAGTGGCTGAAAATATACCCTTCTCCAAACAAAGCAGCAAAACCATAACAGAGACAGTGAAATCACAGAAGATAAACACAGTTCTAAGGCTGTGCTACCCGATATGGTACCTGCCAGCTCCATGTGGCTATTGATCCCTTGGAATGTATAGTTTGAAATGAGATGTGCTTTAATTGTAAAATACATATCGTCTTTCCAAGACATAGTATAAAGGAAATAATGCAAAATATCTCATTAATAGTTTTGATATTGTTTCCATATTAAAATGGTAATATTTTGCATGTATTTGGTTAAATAAAATATGAAATTAATTTCACCTTTTTCATACTTTTAAGATAAGGGATACTCTGTAAGATTACATATATGTCTTGCATTATATTTTTAGTGGACAGCAGTGGTCTAATGCAATGCCTACATGCAGTTATCTGAGAGTCAAATTTCAATAATTTGGCCTTATTTAAATCAGAATGTCAATATGCATTCTGCTCGCGTGGGATGTGGATTTACATCCATGAGCGTGCTATGCATCTACACACACATCCATATTCATGCATGTGGGAAGAATCCCATCACCTTTGAAATGAGAGAAATCATCTCAATAAATCCAAAGGTGTTGTTTTCACACATAGAAATGATGTTTTCCTGCTTCTCTTTGTTTTAATAAAACCCCCAATCCCAAAGAGCATGATTTGAAGTAAGCTACTGGAACAATTTATTCTTTCCTCTCCATGGATTAGAGAGGTGGTACTTGGAACAGCTTGTTAAAGAGAAGAGCTTGGCCCCTGCCCTTGCTCTGTGTTTAATGATCCTCTCTTCATGTGCCACCTCTCTAATCTGCAGAGAGATAGGTACAAATTGTATCTATAATGTTATATTACTTAACAGTATAATGTATGATAAATCATAGAATTGCATCCCTACCTTGTAATTGGTGAGATGTGTTGCATGAGAGATCCCCTAATTCAATAGAGAGTGGCTGCTCTTATGCATAACTGCCTCTCTGGATCAAACCAATTCAGCCCACAAGTGATGAGGGGAAAGTTAAAGCTTTTTTAATTAAAAAAAAGCAAAAATATGACTTAGAGTGGCTTTATAGGCCCTGGGATTCAAAATACTGCTTAATAATCCTCTACTTGAATGGAACCACCTTTTCTCTTTCTCTGTAGGTGGCCAGGGTGGCCCATGGGTAGGAAACAGGTACTCGAAGGGGCAGGCATTGCTAGGTGAATTTGTGTTCTCATATGTAGTAATCATAACTTTCGATATGCTGCCCTTAGCCAGGTATGTTTATTATGTTTGGAAACTATTGTATTTTTACTCTTACCCCCACACATATGTGTTATTCTCAACATTCTGTTTGTTTCAAATCCATTCTTTTCACCTAGAGTCCACTCCCTGATTCTTCAGAGTTTTTATTTTTTCATAGTATTTTGTTTCCTCTTCTATTACCTTAAACTTCTGGGCTTCTTTTCTTTTTTAATACCTTCTATTTTCATGGCCTCTTTCCCTAACTTCTGAGCTTCCTCACTTCCCAGGTATTACTGGCCAAACGACCAGATCGGGGAATTTATCACCACAGGAAGGTGGAGGGCAGGTGGCTCCACTGCCCTTCCTCAGAGTGCACTCAGGGTGTAGGTGCAAACCACACTCCTACAGAGATGAGTGGGATGGTGACACCCAGATCATAATCATAGATAGTCACACTTGTGTTCTTGGCCACCCAGAAACCTCTGGCCAACACTGCAGATAATTTGATCATTGACTGTTCAGAAATTAGTTATGAAGACAACTGAGATATAAGTTTGACGGGCAAGTTTAATGAAGTCTGTTGCAGTTGTTATGACTTGTACAAATTAGAGCGTTCCGGCTGGATGGGGCCATCGACATAGCTAATCTCTCAGGAAGAGCTGAGGAAACTTGGGTGAAATAACTAGTACCGGGATCACTGATGCCTTAAAGGAGATCTGCATCTAGAAGCTGAGTTTCCCGGACCTTATTCAGCCCTCTTCCCATTCCCTCATAGAAGCTGTTCTCAGAGAGCTTCTCTTCAGGAGCTGAATTCTATGGTGCATGGTTTGGGGCCAAAATGATTCGATTAAAGTTGCCACATACTTGCCACTTACAATTTTCTATTCATCATTCAGAAAATTAATGCAACCCAATAACCTGATTTTTCTTATGTATTTCCATACGTATTTTCTTAAGAAAGATAAAACGTAAGAAAGATAAAACGTCTTACCTTGATTTGATCACTTCTCAAGTCTGACTTTCTGAAAAGAGCAGAAGGGCGACTTTTTGACATGAGTCATTTGGTTCTGTCCAAATAGACATAGGAGTGTCTCCAAAACTGCAGCCTCACCTAGGCTTCTGGAAAAAGTGGTGCATTTAGAGGTGGGGTTGCTTTATGGTTTTTGATTACAACTGCATTGCTTTTCCTGCACTCTACTGTTTCACATCTTAATAAAGAGAAACAATTCAGTTGGTAAATAATCTATAATACAATTTCCAGAGATTACCCTGCCATTTCTCAACTGCCAGATATATTTTATTTTTACTCTGTTTGTAACCAAGAAGAACAAGGTCGCAAAATGATGCCAGCTTATGCTTTTCAGCGATGAGATATCAATAGCCCTTGATTTTGTTGTTGTTGTCACTAATTTCTGCAAGTTCACAAAAAAGCATCCTAGAAACAGACTGCTTTTAAATAGGCTATTGTTATTCACCCAACATTTTTATGAGATATAAGAATATATTTATCATGGTCTGTGGAATCACTTTTAATCACTAATATCCAGGGCCTGAGAAGAGACTACCTAGGCTTTATTTTTTTTATCTTTTTATCATGTTATTTTTTCCCTTCTTATGTTTGAATGCTGACATTTTTACTATGAAGTTGCATTTTCATCTATTACAATGGCATCTTGTTTTTAAAGCAAACGAACATGAGTCAATTTGTTTGGAAAATATGTGGGTTGATGACAAAGTCATAAGAATTTCAGATAAATGTCAGCGCTAGTGTCAGGAGAGCCAGTTCTCATGTGTTTCTTCCATGAAAATGGAATGTGGTGCCTTATGCACCGACACCCTCCGCCCAGTGCTGAGTCTTTGTTTTTGCCAGCCGTCGTCTTCCTCTTTCACTGTGAGCCCACTTGATGGTTTTGAAAGATCAATTCTCCTTTGCAGTGAATGTGTCTCTTAACCTTTTCCCTAGAAACTGAAACAGTATACAAGCAAGTCCCACAAAAGGGGGGACTCTAAGATGAACAGCAAGAAAGCAAAGGGTTCTATTATAATTCTTCTAGAAAAAAGTATTTTCACTAATCAGTACCCATATCATACATTTGTAAAAATGACTGCCTGACAGGTGAAAAATCTGGGGTTTTTTTTTTTGACAGCTTACATTTAGTCTTAAATCAATCCAACACAATAGTTCCTTTTTTTGCTTTACACAAACTCTCTTTCACCTTTTGATAAACTGCACCCCTGTGAGCCGTAGAATGTCTCAGATCCCTACCCTTTTCTGTGTTGCAGCAATATTTTGAAGGCAACGTAAAGCAGATTCATTTGGCAGAATGTTTTTATATGCATATCAGTGCAAAGGTAGGATTTAATGATTTTGAGGATTAAAGGCTCTGTCCGAAACTTTGTAATGTGCTGTGAAATACTTGCAGTGCAAATTAGACTCCTGACCTGCTGAGGCCCCTCTGAGGTATTATATTTTAACCTGGTGCATAGAATACAATAGCGATAAATCTTGAAGCAGATTAAGTAATTTCCCCATAGTGGTGTGTCTATTGGAGTTTCAAATAACCTAGCGTGGGGATTCAAATTCTTGATACATTTGGATATTCCAAACTGGAGGCCCTCTGTGTAAAAGTTTCTGGCAGAGCAGCATCATGCACTTTGACCCCCTTGTAAGAGTATAAATGGGTGCCCTACTGAGCTGAGAGAATGCTAATTATTTTGCTGCATCTGAATCCTTAAAAATAAAATAATAGAAGGACAGAGAAGAAAAGATGGCCCATTTGCATGCTTAAAATATGCCAAAGATTGTATGAAACAGAAGCGTGAGACGTTAGGATACTCAGGTCTCAGGGTGGAACTGGGGATTTGACTTACTTTTCAGTTTTGCTTGGAGATACTCACGTTTGGTCTAGGCGATTTTGGCTAGAAAAATCTCTGAGGCTCACCTGAGACAGAATTCGTGAGCATCAGTACTCCAGATCAGCCAGGAAAGTGTGTGCAAGGTTCAAACTTGGGATTTGCAATGGCGGTGCCACTCCATATGAGCCCTGTTGAATTAAACTTGTGTAAGGGAGAAAGTTTTTGAAACCAGAAAAGACAATGGATTTCCGGCTGCCTGTCACTACCAAACCTAATAAGCAATGAAAGTGATTGAATCTTTGTGGGCACTTTATTCAAATGGCCGGCGCTCTGAGAAGATGGCGTGTTCATATCCTAACAGACCATCTTGTCTTTTCTTTCCAGGCCAGCATTTTTATACCAAGGAATAAACAAGGTGCAGTAAGGGCTTTGAGATGCAGGGAGGATTAGATGAAAGAAGCTGCAACATTGCCATCCTAGGCAGTTAGCTGTTCCCAGGGGTGTTGGGGTGGTTGTCTGTCTCCCAGGAACACAAAGGCCCGGATGCTCCACTTGTCCTCAGGTGGTAATCTTTAGCAGTGCCCCAGGAGGTCAGCTGTTTTCCCAGGAACCAGGATGGGGCTTGTCTGTAGTTTCTGAAACAAAAGCTTTAACATGTACATTACTTGGTAGGCTTATAACTTTTTATCTTAAGCTAAAATTTTCCAACTCTTGAGTCCCCTATCATTTTCATGCTGTCTTCTCAGTGCCAGCACCTTTGTGAGGTAAAGGCCAGATCTACACGATGAAACAAAAGCAGGGCCCAGGCAGGGAGAATGGGACTTGGTTAACCCAGGAGACCAACAAACTTTGGAGATTTGATTGAGAACTCAAATGGTTTCCCTGGGAATGAGCATCTAATTAGCATGGAAACTCTAAATGTGCCTTTGACTTCTTTTATTCCTTTCTACAAATCACAAGTCCCCTCATTAAACACATTTTAAGAAGCAGAAACTATGGGCTCAAGCATAACACTATATGGCTCACTCGTTTCTCTGTTCTTTTGAGGAAGAGAATTATGGGCAATATTGTCATTATAAGGAGAGAGCACTTGGCAATATCATGCTGACAGCACATTACGAAAAAATAAACAAGAAGAATAGCTTGGGAGACCACACTTCAAGGATCTTCAACCACTTTCTGCTTCCCAGATCAAACCTCAGGGTCTTTCTAGTGTCCAGTGCATTGGAAGGAACCAGGGTAGTGGGAGGCAGGGAAAGCATACAGTCTGTGAAGCCCAAGCAAAGAGAAAATGTGCCAGGATGTGTGTGGATAATTGTATGCATATGTGTGGTCATGAGGGTGTGCTTCTGTGTACATGTGTGTGCACATGTGTTTGCATGGGGAGCATAAGTTCATATAGCTATGTATGTGTGATGGGTATGCAGGTAGTGTGTGTGCTTAAAAATATGTCACTACTCCTACTTCAGTTACAGACACCTTTCTTCTCCCTCTGTTTTTCCTGTAGTCTCTGACTCCCTGATCTTAGTTATTGCAGTCTGTCACCATGAAGAGCAAGAAAAAGAAGAGCTTACTGTTTCTTAATGGTGAGAAGATGAAAATACAATTATTCCTTTCATGGTTTTTGATGGAGGCATTACGAGGCAGGGCACATTTTGGCCTAGGAACCTACTTGTGCACATTAAGTTGGGAAAATGGGAGCATTTGTTAAATGGATCTGAGTCAACATGATGTTTAAATAATGTATCCAGCTCCTTCTGCTTTCCAGGCTTCCTTATTCCTGTGCTGGCTGTGAGGTCTCACCATCTCAGTGATTCTTTCTCCATTGAAGCTCTTTCCTCCTGCTACCATTTTCCCCTTGGAGGTTTCTAACATGGTCCATATTGTTTTTTCTTATCTGAATCTCTAATTTACAAATAATGTACTAAAAATTCAACATCCCAACATCCCAGGGACCTCAAGGATGTTGTAATTCAGTTTCTTTATTTACAGATGAGAATTTTTAAAGCAGTCTCTGGGGGCAGCTGGCTATGAACCTGAGTACCCAGGCAATGTCTTAGGAGTCACGTGGACATTTCACTAGACATTGCGCAACTGCCGTGGCAGTGACTGGCTGCAGTGCAGAGGGCATTTCCTTTAGAAGATCAAATGTGGTAACTTACGTTTGTGAAAGTGCTTTGTGAGCTATAACATGGTACATGCATGAAATGTAAGATGATTCTCTTTGTTTTTTTTTCTTTTATAACTAATAATAATGTTCTAGGTGAAAGTTGTACCATAACTTTTGAGACTATAAAACCTACCAAAAACTAAAAACTTGAAGTGTATATTCCCAAGAAGCCCTTTATTGCATTTCAAAATTTTTGGTATTTAGTTTCAAGAAAGCTGCTGTGACACTCAGGCCTTTTAGGCAAGAAGGAATCATTTGTACAGTTACAGAACAAGCGCACTTGCTGGGGTTCTGCAGTCCTGGATTCCATTCCTGACTGAGATTCTGCTGTATATATTTGCGCTGTGACTTAAATGACCTACATTAGCTATTTAACTTGTCTAAATGGGCTCATCATTTTCTTTTACCCAAAATGTAATCCCATCTATTGCCTACTGCAGTGCATGGAACCCCCAAGCAATGCGTTGTCCCAATCAAAAATGTGGGAGGCACACTTCTCTCCTGTTTCTTCCTCATCTCCTATGCCATCACCAGGGTATGTCAGATTTGCTCTCAAATATCTCTCTAATTGTTCCCACTGCTATTGTCCACATCCTTATCTCTCTAGGCTAGTTTCAGTTTTACCTGGTCTCTCTTTCTCCAGTCTTGCTCCTTTCTCCTTTAAGTGCTAGCCAGATTGATCTTATAAATTTGATTAACTCACTCCCCTGTTTAATACTGTTAATGACTTTAGAACACCCTAAGGAAGAAGTTCAAAGCTGTTGCCTTGATTTTCAGGCCTTTCATGACATGGCCTCTGCCAGCTTTGCAATCTCCCCTTCCCTCACAGCCCACATGCCAGCCTTCGCGACCTTACCTCGTTTCTTCAATGCGTCATCTTACCTTTCACCTCCAAGCTTTTACACGTGCTACGTCCTTGGCTTACCACCTAATATTAAACTCTTCTCTCCAACTGTGTTATCTTTACATGCTTAAATCCATTTTCTCTTTCAAGTCTGAGTTTAAATGTCTCTCCATCTCCAAGCCTTCTCTGATCACTCCTCTGTCAGGCTGCCAGTACCTTGTACTTCTCCTGTTAGAGCACTTACCACAAATTATTAAACAGTCTGTGGTGCCTCATCATGCCATAAACTTCATAAGATTGAGGATAAAGTTTATCTAATTTTTTTAAAGATTTTATTTATTTATTTTTAGAGAGGGAAGGGAGAGGGAGAGAGAGAGAGAGAAACATCAATGTGCGGTTGCTGGGGGAGATGGCCTGCAACCTAGGCATGTGCCCTGACTGGGAATCGAACCTGAGATGCCTGGTTCGCAGCCCGTGCTCAATCCACTGAGCTACGCCAGCCAGGGCAAAGTTTATCTAATTTTTATATCCTCAGGTTTTACTCTAGTACCCCATATATAGGATGTGCTCAGATAAATGTATGTTGAATAAATGAGTGCATAACTGTCAATGACTTATTATGTGACCTTGAACTAGTTACTTATCTTATTTGGGACACTATTTTCTTCATGAATAGCATGCAACATTGAACAAAAGTATCATGAAGGTGAGTTTCAGTTTTAGTTATATGAATTTATAATTATATTTTTATAGAAACACAAGAAATGTAATAGAAATTTCAAAATAGCTATCAACAACTGTACTTAAAAACAAAAGCAAAAATGAACTAAGCAAACAACTAGAACAGGAAGAGAATCACAGAAATGGAGATCACATGGAGGGTTATAAGCAGGGAGGGGGAGAATGGGGGAAAAGGTACAGGAAACAAGTAGCATAGATGGCAGGTACAAAATAGACAGGGGAGGTTAAGAATAATATAGGAAATATAGGAGCCAAAGAACATATGTATGACCCATGGACATGAGCTAAGGTGAGTGGGAATGTGGGTGGGAGGGGGTGTGCAGGGCAGAGGGCAATAAAGGGGGAAAATGGGACAATATAATAACATAATCAATAAAATATATTTAAAAAACAAAACATTTATGAGCAAATGATGCATTTCTATTTTTGATTTGATCTTATGCACATTTAAAAAGTTAATAAATCCTTGTTAACATCTAGATCAGTGATAAATATCTTCCTTGTGGTAAATATCTTTTTGATAAATATCTTCCTAATTCAGGAAGTGAGTGGTCTCCATTAATGCCAGAGATTAAGAAGAGTTTGCACTCTTACACTTTTGAGTTTTGTGAGCTTTGTGGACATGTGAAAGAAACTGTAAGTCACACATTTTTTCTTGAATTTTGGTCCTATTGAAAAGAGAGTAAATGGCTAGGAGTAAATGCATTTTCATTTTTTCTCCAAGTTAATGAAATAGTTGCTTAAATGTAATGGACTAAAGATGGGAGCTAGTCAATATTTCCCTCAACTAAGTTGAACCTTTGGAAGTTGAATCAAAGGTTCAATAATTACATGGTGACTAAGTCTTAGGTCTTTCATTTCATTCCTAAATGAGAAAATGCAGTATATCTCAGTGAGTCTACAGATTATTCATGTGAGGAAGTAGTTGAGCTGAGATTGTGCTGATGGCAAAGAGAAGCAACAAGGTAGTTGAGGATAAAATATGCAGAGAAAATTTTGAGCTTCTTGTTCTTAGTTTTTGGATGATCCCAAAGGTAAGGAATGCACATAATCTGTCAGAGTGAGCCAGTTTGGGGGAGCCATAATGCAAATCCACAGGCATCGACACCACATTTTCTCCCCAGAGAAGCTGAGAAAAGGTCAGAGCTTTATACCAGGAGAATGATCCAATTAAATATCAATATGAAGCCAGAATGCTATGTGCCCCCAAAACAAAGCTACCTATGCATTCTTATCAGTGTCTCTTTGAAGACCACCTCAGCTGGACCCTGTACTCCTTGTCTTTGCTCCTCCTGATTCAGAAATGTTACTAGCTTTCCAAGTATTTTGTCCTTGACTTTTCATTTTACTTCTTTTTTGTCTTTTTTTTTTCTTCTTGTTTTAACATATCTTTCTGTGGCATTGTGGTATTGAAATGAAACACTCTACATCTAGGATTACTTTTCCAATTGACTGCCTTCTGGGGCAAGAATTTATTCCTTAGACCTGCCAATCTGCAGTTGCTAGTAAATGATATACCGATTTGAAGCTCTGGATACTTTTAGATGGGAAACTAAAATCACAAAAGAAAAATGTTTTTGATCTGAAACTGAAATTTAGACAAAGGATCAGCGGTGATGTTTGGTAGACAGTGCATCAACATGGCAGTACCTTAGATGGGAGTGCCAGTTTACAGCAAGCAGGAGAGGGCTCAGAACAAAATAAAACTAGGCCTACCTCTGCTTATTCCAATACCACCCACAACTTTCTGGAAGAAGAACATATGCAGAGCATATTTGAAAACATTATAAGGCATGCATAAAGTACAATATTAGTCAATTTTATATGCTCAGTTGCATGAAATCTGTGTGTTTAAAAAATATAATAATTTGCATTTCATGGCTTTTGATAACCTCAGGAGTGCACTTGAAATTCAGCACATGCCCACAGCACCTCCCAGCTCACCCCATTTTTAACTGAAGACCAATGGTTTCTATTAAGGGATCAGGCAGGGCCTCTGACAAGCCAGTCAATAACTATGTGAGGTTACTTCATTAATGCTATAATGGCTGATAGAGTGAGAGGCAAAAAACAGGTTCCTGACAGCAGCAAATGAAAATGATAGAGATTCCTGAAGCAATGCGCCTTTCCTTTGTCATTGTCTTTTGCTTCGCTTATTCAAAATGTGGCATTTATGTATTCAGTCTTGATGAATGTTGCAGGCTTTAAGTACTTTTTCCATCTCTAATGCAGTGCGGATTGCACATTGTTCTCTCTTCCTCTCTCTCCCTCTCTCCTTCTCTCTCTCTCTCTCTTTTCCTATAACCTCTGCTGTCAAGGCACTGCAGGCTGAAGGGTTGCAGGCACTGGCTAAATAGCTTTTGTGCTGTAAACGGTGAAGGTGATGGGACAATGCATCATACGTGCTGGCTGGGTCATAGAGCAGAGAGGGTGGCAGGAGCTCGACCCTGCAGCTAAAATGGTGCAAGTCCCCCTGGTCTTGCCACTGTCCTGCCTTTATTTGGAAGCCAAGTGGAAATATCCAAGGAAAGTAAAGACCTCTCTGTGAAGTTCAGACAGGGATACCTTCAGGAAAGAAAAGCTCATCACTTTTCAGGTAAATCAGGAAAACAAGTTGTACAACTGAGGCACTTCACTGAGCCACGTTCAGAGCCATGCACAGAACTGGCAAATGAGTGGTAGTGTGAGTGCATAGCTTCTGCAGGATGAAGTTCTTTCCAGTTTCTTGTTGCTTTCATGGGCTCAGGCTGCCTTCTGACCCTTGAGGGGATCGTGTATTCTGTTTGAATGGGTAAGAAGGAATACAGGCTGGGAGGTCTCTGGCATCAACAAGGAATCAGTGCAGTCAGAGAGTGAGGTACAGCATTTCTCTGATGCTGCCGGGTGCCATATTTGGGGAGGGTTATGGTCAGGCGACACACAAGGAAGCCAGAGTCAAGAGCTTCCTGGTGCCCATTCCAGTGTGGTTTTGTGCAGCAAGACAGGCCAGATTCACAGCCGCTTTTGCACCTCTGGTGGCACAAGAACTATGGGCTGTTTTGGAAGGGGAGATGTGACAAATTGCATATTTGGATTTCCACAGCCTTCCCCAGGGACTTGGTCTGCTGTGTGGGGTGCTTGGCTGCAGCTGGCAGGGCATGAGAATGACAGCCACGTGGTCAGAGACAAGGCAGGCAGGAATAAAACATGCGACAGGCTCTCTTCTCTATGGCTTCTCCCCACACAACTTGGGTGGTAGGGCACAGCCTCAAATTGCCACCATGTGTTTTAAAAACTGACTCAAATTCTTTGCGAAAGAGTCTGTATGCGAATATAACCAAACAAAAACCAACCAACCTGCAACTGAATGGGTAATTGTGGTGTACAGGTGACTGCCCGGCCAGAAGTCCCTTAGCAGACAGGACAGGCCTTTCCTTTTTTGTGGTTGTGGCCCAGAACGTGGTGAGGCTCTTCCATCTTTGCTCACTGCAGGGGGCCTGCGCAAGAACTTTTTGTCTAACTGAGGACCGAGCTAGCCTGAACTACCTAGTATTTTGCTCTGGGTAGCCTCAGTTACTTTGGTAATTACAAAATTCGTATTTCCATTGTACCTTTTTCTCATTTGTTTTTATCAATTACTTACATGGTAGATATTATTCTTTATTTTTAGTAAATGTTATGGGTTGAATTGTGCCCCCACCCAAATTTATATGTTGAAGTGCTAACCCCTAGTACCTTTGAATGTGACTGATTTGAAGATGGGGTTTTTATAAAGGTAGTTAGGGTGAAATGGGGTGCATTGGGTGGACCTTAATCCAGTGTGACAGTTGTCCTGATAAGAAGAAGAAATTAGAACACAGATAGGTACAGACTGAGCGCCACGTGAGGACGCAGGGGAGGGGCTGCTGACGCCTGGCCTAGGGCTGGCCTCCGGAACCGGGGGAAAGTGAGTTTCTGTTGTTCCATCCACTGATTTCCTGTCATCTGCCATTAACGTGATCAGCACATTAATGAGATGTATGTACTCTGTGCCTATGGTGTTTTAATTTTTATTGGTAAGTTAGGGGTCTATAAATAATATGTAGAATTAAATTGTGTATTTTGAAAAGTAGATAAAATTTTCATATTACCTTGATGTTCTATAACCTACTTTATTTTACTCTGCATTATACTTTTAAAGCTTTGATAAATCTGAAATCATCCATTTATTTTAACTGCTGTGTAGTACTCAGTCGTGTAAATGTAGCACCATTCATTTATCCTTTCCCCTACTGAAGAAATCTGGATTGTTTCTCCTTTTTTACAGGGATGAACAGGGGTGTCCTGAACATTCTTACATGCTTTCTGGAGCACCTTGTGAGAATTTTTTAGGCCACGTTCCCTGAATAGGAAATGACTGGATCACAGCACATGCAAATTTTCAACTTAACTGTAAGTTTTCAAACTGTTTACTTACATAGATACATCTGCTTTTCTTGCCCCCAACAGACCATGAATGTTTTTATCTTTTCTTCATTTTACCAACACCCACTATGGTAAGGGTTTGTAATTTTCTTCTAGTCAGAGGGAGTGAGTGTACCTCATTGTCGAAGTGCCTTCTCAGCAACCACAATGGAAATGGGCAGCGTTTCTTGAACCCTTACCCAATGACAGGCTCTGTATTACACTAGTGCCTGCTTATCCTTGGCTCTGCTTTTCATGGTTTCGGTTACTCTCATTCAACCAGGGTTAAAAAAGTGTGAAACGAAAATTCGAGAAATGAATGTTTCAGAAGATTTGCATGGTGTGCTGTCCTGAGTAGCATGGCGAAACTTCGTGCTACCCTGCCCGCTGTCCCTCCATCTGGCGTGTTGTTGCTGCCTACACTGCCAGCCTGTGGGTCACTTACCAGCCACCTCAGTTATCAGATTGACTGTTGTGGTGCCACAGTGTGTGCGTGTAAGTAGCCTTCATTGTAGTTAACCATCGCTCCAAAGTGCAAGATGCTGGCCGTTCTGGTACACCAAGGAGATGCCATAAACTGCTTCCTTTGGGTAAAAAGATGAGTACAGTACAGTAAGATACTTTGAGAGACAGCACATTGACAAAACTTTGAGCACAGTATATTGTTGTAATTGTTCTATTTTATCATTATTTACTGTTGTTAGTCTCTTAGTGTACCTTATTTATCAATTGAACTTTACCATAGGTATTTGTATATAGGGGAAAACAGTATATATACTGTTCAGAATATACAGGGTTCAGTACTATCTGCAGTTTCAGACATCCACAGGGTGTCCTGGGACATATGCCCCACCTGCCAAAAGGCGAGGGGGGGGGGACTACTGTATTTGTTTTACACCTTATTTAATCTTCACACTTATTGTATGAAGTTGGCATCATTCCTATTACCTGTATTTTGCAGATAAGGAAACTGAAGTTTAGAAAGATTAAGCAAATTGCTTAAGGCCATGCAACTACTGAGTGATTAAACAAGGATTAGAATGTATCTGATTCCAAAGCCCATTGCATTAGTTTGGATTTCCTCAAAATCAGACCTTGAGACAAGGGACTTGGGAGCAAGTATTTTACTTGAAAGTTGATCCTAGAAAGCACACATGAGAATGATGGGGAGAGTCAGACACGTCTGAAGGGGTCAGTGCGGGGTGTATGAAAGTACAGGTTGTATTAGCAAGCAGATCGCAACTGTGGGGAATTGGAGCTCCATCTTTCTGGGGATCCTCTGAGGATTGGTGCACCTTAGAATGATCTCACCTGGTTATGGGGAATCTGGGTTATTCATTGTCCAGCTCTTTCTTCAGTGGCTGAGTTTTGGACTGCTCTGCATAAGGACTGGCTAGCTCCCCCAGGCCAAAGAAACCCCTCAGTCAGAGAAGCAGAGAGATGTGGGTCCTTGAGACTATCCATCAAATCTGCAAGGGAGAGTAGAGATGGGGAGTGGTATCAGCACCCACCTTGCCTCCAGCCAAACTGCCATCTGCTAGAGCAGGAGAAATCTCTGCACTAGTTTCTCCCTTTCATGACCTATGGAGAAGCAACTGCATTTTAATCTTTGCACTGTGGGGTTGATTTATAATTGATGAGACTTTTCCTACAGAAGTTGATGCACAGTATTGCATTTCACCAAACTGTCTGACTTGCTATGTGATGGGTATTTTTTGTCACATTTATTCTTCCTTGGTTTTAATTACTTTGTATGTGATAGCAAGGCTCATCACGTAGTTTTGATAAAGTAGGGAAAACATCAATTCCCTCACTGCCTTCTTGCAAAATAAATAAAATAAAACTCATCTCTAACCCTGAAGTGGTTTCTATATTTATAAAGATCCATTTTTTTACTCTAAAAAAGCCTCAGTAAGGTCATGGATATATAAATGGCCCACAAACAAAAAATTACCAGAAATCAGACTGGGAACAATGAAAACATGGCAATATGTTTAAAAGAAATAGTAACAGTCACTTAGATTTGTATAGTACTTTGGGGTTTCAAAGCATTTTCATGTTATTTCACCAGAGCTGCTTAATAAGAAAGTAATGTGTGCTGGAATCTCATTATTCCTTTTTATAGATGTGAAAACAAAGGCTTGGAAAACAAAGGCTTTGCCAGGGTCATGCAGTGAACTGGTGACTATGGTAGAACTTGAGAGCTCTAGATTGCTAAAACCCAATCTTATGCTTGTTCAGTGACATCAGAGTTTCAAAGTATGTGGTTTACAGACAACCTGCATCAAAATTGCTGGTTTACTCTTTAAATGGACAAGTCCTGGGTCTTACCCCTGGGCAAAGGCATCTGTTAACATTGCCTGTCTACCCATATGCAAGTGTGCAAGACACTTGAATGAGCACATGTTGACACTTGGATGTCACGATGGTGATGACAGTTTCCACCACCCCTAGGGATGGTCTGGGGAGCATGCAAGCCACCCACAATCTGCTACTCATGGCCGTGCCTTCACACACCAGATAGCACTGTTCTTAATAGCATAATGTTTTTGTGCCCACCCATAGTGGTCATCATCATGTCCATGTGAAGATGCCAAAATTTCTCTGAGAAAGAACATATTTGTGGCCATCCTTTCTTTGCCAATAATATCTTTAAACAAAACAGATTTACCCCCAGACATACAGACAGGCTGATTCATGCAATCTGGGTAACCTTCTACTTTTTTTCTCTTTCTCTCTCTTTAAAAAATTAACAAATGAGTCCCAAAAGCATGTCTGCAAGATAAAGAATGACTTGTGGCATTGATGAAGTGTCACTTAAGTGAGTTTTAAACACTTCCTGTAAACCTAGTATCTTAAGAGGCCCAACTATTTGATTATATTTTCTCTGCCTATCAAAACTGTACTGTGGTTAACATGTTCTCCAAAATCTTTTGGGGCAGTGTGAACCAATTTCTGCATCATCAAAATGAACCAGACATGAGATGCTCATGGTGCTGCCTTGATTCCAGGATTGTCGCCAGGGATCATGGCAGTTGTCCAATCCAGAGATGATGGGCGGTTCGGCATTGATGTGGCAGTGGGAGTGGTCAGAAAGAATTTGATTCTGTGTATGTTTTGGAAGTGGAGCCAACAGAATTTCCTGATGGATTGTGTGTGAGGCATAAGAGAAAGAGCACAGTTAAGGATGACTCCCAAGTTTTCTCCCTGAGCCACTGGAATGATGAAGTTGCAATAAATTGAGATGGGTAGGCTGTGGACAGTGTGGGTTTCATGAGTAAGGTCAGTTTGGGGCATTTTATGTTTGAGACAGCTTTTTGACATCCACGTGGACATGTTAGGTCAACTCCTAGATATATGAGTCTGGACTTCGGGAGACAAGTCTGGACTGAAGACATAAATTTGAGAATCATCAGCTAATAATTAAAATTTAAGGCTATAGGGCTACACTCACTGATAGAAGGAGTTGTAGATTGAGAAGAGGCATAAGTACTAAACTCTGGGGCACTTAATAGAGGTCAGGAAGAAGAGGAAGAGCCAACCAGGGTGACTGGCAAGACACAAACAGTGAGACAAGTGATGTCTTTGCTATCAAGGGAATAATGGCTATCAAGGCAGAAGGAGTGACTTCCTGTCAAATTCTGCTGATAATTGACCACTGGGTTTAGTAAGTCACTGGTGGTCACTGGTCTCTGTGACCTTTTTAAGGTCACATAGAAGTCACATAGAAGTCACTGGTGACCTTTTTAAAAGTTTCTCTAGATGGGAGAGGCATCGGATGAGGAGAGATGAGGGAGGAGAGGAACTGGAACCTGCATTAACTTGGTTCCTATTTAACACCTCACCTGCACCGTTAACTCCACAGGATTGCCTTCTCTTATACTAGTCCAGCATCTTGGACACATGATTATAAAACCACAAATGTAACCAGTTGGATATTATGCCAACAACCTGCCGAGGACTCAAATGACCAGTTTTCACCAGCCTGACAAGTCACAGCCATCATCTAGAAGTGCCTCCCTCTGTTTGCAGGGAAGATGATTATAATTGGTCCCAAAATAGCCTATCGGGTGCCCAGTGCAGTGCCTCATGCATAGTAAGTATTTAATAGCTTTTTGTGGTCTGAATGAATTTGTAAGAGAATGAATGTGCTTGGGTATATTTGGAGCAAATTATCTATGTTTGGTCAATGTTCTTTTTCAAATAAAAGATCTGCAAATGATTGCTAGCAAAAATAAATAAATAAAGCCAGAGTGAGGGGGGAAAAAAACAACCTGTTTGAGACAAACACATTGTGTCCTGAAAGATCTATTCTGTCATGCCAGCAGTCTCATTGGCTGTGATTTGTATATTAAGAAGATTTTAATTGCTCAGGTAAGTGCCTGCACCTGCTAAGACATTGTGTA
This sequence comes from Tonatia bakeri, assembly GCA_004024845.1. Taxonomy (NCBI): domain Eukaryota; kingdom Metazoa; phylum Chordata; class Mammalia; order Chiroptera; family Phyllostomidae; genus Tonatia; species Tonatia bakeri. The sequence goes on from PVIA01000398.1 coordinate 168,449, forward strand.
TAAGAGCACTTTATTACAATACAGGGCGCACTTCACCCATAAAATTATTCTCTGCACAATTATCACTCCGTTTTGCTGAGGTAGAAAGTGCAACTTAACACTTTGGGTTTCACTCATTATTATTAAAATCATGGAAATTAGGATCATTGGGTAAAGCTTGTGCAGTTAACTGCCGACTTGCACCGTCTTGTCTGTTTCCCTTTTGCTTGCACCAGTGAGTGGAACTTGAGTGAGTTTTTACAGTTATCCATAAGCACTCGGGGGCTGCATTGTTTTCAACACAAAAGGGGCTATGAACTCCCAGCAGCGCTTTTCTGCTGGGGCTCAAGGAACACATGAGCTAGCTGGTTTTCTTCTTTATTTTTGATATAATTTTTTCTGATTATAAGAGAAATGCAGAGTGAAAATTAAAAAAATACACATAGGAACTAATGGACAACTTAGAAAATCCAGGGAAAACAAAAAATGTTCATAATTATCAGTATTCATGTGTTTTTGATGTACTTTTTTCCAGTTTACATACTGGGTGGGGATAAAGTACGTTTACAGTTGTGAATAAATGAAAAAGTTTATTCTTGTGTTATTATTTATTATTATTGCATTATTTTTCATACAAACAAGAGATGAACCTCTTTTGCCCCACCTTGCTTAAACCTAGAGAATGCGTAAAGCACAAATGCACACTCACCCATCCCCAGAGGCACGCAGTTTTAGATTGGAATATAAGCAGAAGAATCATCACACTTTTGTCTTCCTAATATAAACTATGGCAGGGGTTCAGACACTACAGCTTTCAGGCCCCGTCCTGCCTGTTATTCTAAAGGTGTGTAGGAACATGGTCACGCCCCCTTTGCCTATGGAGTGTCTGACTGCTTTCCTGCTGCAACAGTGGGTGGAGCTGAGCAGTTGTAGTTGAGGCCGAATGGCCCAAACAGCCTAAAATACATACTTATTGTTGGCCTTTTACGGAAAAATGCCTGTTGACCCTGAATTACCAGAGCAATACTTTGCCATGCATCTTGCACTGACGACCAGGTATCTTGTTGCTAATATAGGTAGCATTACAATGTCACTTCAGTGATTGAGTTATTAATTTATTGGATGGCCAGCACTTCGATACTGTATTTCAGTTGTGATGTGGTTTGATCCTGCTCATCTGTACTATGGGGGGAGGCTTTTTAGGGGGATGCCTCGTTTTTACCTGTTTTTATCCCACTTTTCCAAGGTTTGGCAGCTCCCTGACTGGCTGTGCTCCCAATCAGGGAAGATACCAGAATCTGCCTTCTTTTTTTTCTTAGAACACCAATCAGCAAGCTTCTGAGTGCCTTAATATATGCCCCAACAGATTCTGAGGCTGTGGGCCTGGGAATCTGCATTTCAAACAAACACCCCTTTGTGATTTTGGTATAGGTTGTTTATGCAGCCTCATTTTCCAAATATTGTCTTAGGCCCTTTTCCTTCTCTCTGCCTGCTCTGCCAAAGTTACCTGCTCTCCCTGCCAACCACTTAGGGCTGTGATCTGTTGGTTAGGAATTGAAAAATCTATTGGGAGTTCGAAGGTTAACATGTAGTCACTCAAGAGTGTGCTTTCATTCAGTTAGGACTTCCTGGAGACAAAGCCTTAACCTGAGAGGTGGTTCTGAAAATTTCAAATCAATATCAAGTCGATGTAGGAGAAGTTTAGACAAGTGGGTCTTTAGATGCCCCTAATATAGGGCCATGAAATTCTGTGCTGGGCCAAACCCAGTTGAAAGCTCTTGGCTTAATAAGGGCTATAAGTTTGTGAGATATCCTAATTACTAAGCAAACAAAACTAAGCAATGAATTGACACATATGGCAAATCTCATTGGTCAGAAGTAGTTGATATTCATCTTAGTTTCCATGGTTCCTAGTTTATTTCACTTTATCCATTATCTTCTATTTTCAGCACTGCCACCCCTCAAAACCTCGGACACAATGCAGACTCCCACTTTGTGAACATTGATTTGTAGTTGCAACAGTGCTCTTTAGTTACTAGTGGAGTAACTTTTATCAAAAGCCTAAATAAGTTTCCTGTTTGAGAGTTCCATCTCTGTGCATTGACTGCAAGTCTTAAATAAAATGGTTTCTTTTCTCTACTAACTCTCCAGCATGTCTTTAACAGCTATTACAGATTTGTAAGGATTACTGGCCCTCAGGTTAATGTTATTTCCTCCATTGCCCAGCCTTTAGGTAGCATAGTCCTAGAAAGCATTTGAACATTTACTGTTTTTTGAGAACCTGAGATACCCAGTATTGGTTTAGGTGCAATGAGGGAATGCACAGTTGCCATAAAACATAGTTTCTGTCCTAGAAATGCCTGTAACATAATTAGCAATAAAAATAATTAGGTAACTTACAATTGGGGCACAATCCAGGGCATAGAGTTAAACCCTTGGTGTTTGATGTTTTAACATTTATTCAATCAATAAGTATTGATTGATTACCTACTATGCATAGGTACTATACTAGTAGTGAACAAGAGACAAAAACCCTTGCCCTTAGGGAAATTATTCTAGTTGAGAAGACAGATGACAAACAATAGCACTTGAGTCATAAATGCTAAGGGAAACACCAGTAAAAGAGAGTAGGGCTTCAGAGAATATGTGTTTAGGGTTAGCGGAAGGGATGGTGGTTAGTCTAGTTGTAAACTACTCAAAGTCTCAAAAATGAATTTCATTGACTTGAGACCCTTAGATCGTAGCTTTTAAGGCCTCACATCCAAACTCTCCAGGCTGCTGTGCTGTTATGGAATGCTCTTCAAGTACATAGAAATTCTAATCAAGTGATAAAATTCTCATTTCTTTACAAAACATAGCCTTAAAACAGAAGATATAAGTCAATGGCATAAAAATGTTTGGGAATTTATAAACATCTAAGTATGGAACCCAGCTCTGGGGGAGGTTTCTGGAGGCTTTTCTGGCCAGAGTTTCCAGTGTTTTGCTCCTTATCTTTCCAATCTGAGCCCATTAGGCAGGTCCCTGCCAACCACCCACCTGAGCCACCCGCTCCTCACCAACGCATTTCCTCCTTTCACTTAATTTTTCTTCGTAGCATTTATCACTAATTGACATTTCTTTATCTACCTGATAATTGCTGTCTTCCTATACTACAAAGAAAGCCCCAAGAAAGTAGGGAGCTTGCTTATTTTGGCCCCGGCATATAGTAAATCCTCAAAACACATTTATTGAATGGAAGAAAACTGCCAGAAATTAGATACAGCCAATGTTACTTGAAAAAAGACCACTTTACCCTTAATAATGATCTCAACCTGATTTATGATTCTAGTCCACTCTATTTTAAAACATAAACTTCTAGTTTTAATTGCAATAATTTTCTAATTTGGAACAATTCAAAATAGTGCTCTTATTAGTGAAACTTTTGAATTATTCCATTCATTTCTAAACAGATAAGTATACTTCTATGAGCCTGTTGTGGGAGGAAAAACTGTAATTAAGGTAAAATTTTACACTTTTCCTAAAAAATAATGTGTTTGCATTCTTTTTTCACTTAATAAAATGCACAAAATGCATTACCTTGCATACAATGTTTTTCTTCAAACAACCTAATTTTACACGTATCATTCGAAACTATTGTTTTCCTATATTGTGAAATAATTCAAGTAAATGGAAAATTATTCAGAATAATATAATAGGCACATACGTGCTCACCAACCAGGTTTGTCAAATCTTAACACTTGTCTAATTTGCTTTATATCTTTTAGATACATAAAAAACATTTCAAGTAAGTAGAAATCCCCTGTACAATTGTTTTTCCATTCCATTCTCTTCTTCCCAGAGGTCATAATTATCTTGATTTGGTTTTTAATGTTTCCATGCTTATTTTTATAATTTTATACATATATATGATTTCATAAACAAGATAGAGTTGTACATGTTACTATATAAATATACTACAGGTATCATTCTGCAACTTGTATTTTTTTACTTAATAGGATTATTTGACATTATCTATTTTGATACATATAGCTAGGGCTTATCACGTGTTGCTACACAGGTTTCCCAGTTTACTTCATGATGCCATCCTGGCTGCATAGGTTTGCCAGTTTACACTCCCTCTGTAGTACATGAACATTGTCATTTTACGTTTTCACTGATACTTGCTGTTTCTGGGTTTTACATTCATCTTTGCCCTTCTGATGGGTAAAATGTTACTTGTTGTTGTTTTGTCAGGCACATCGCTAATTACTAGCACAGTAGAACATGATTTCTTAGGTCAACTGCACTTTCAGATTTGCTCTTCTGTCAATTACTTGTTTGTATCCTTTGCCCATTTTTCTTTAGTTTACTTACCTTTTTGTAACTGATTCATAAAAATTCTTTGAACTCTGAGTACAAAAATTTTTTAGTTAGTTGAATTACAAATACAATAATTCAGACTGTGGTTTATTTTTTACTTATATATGACATACGGTGATGCACAGAAATACTTAATTTTTATTTAGTCTTCAAATTTATCAGTTATTTTTTATAATTACATTCATTATATCTTATATAAGAAATTCTTCTTTACTCTGAAACCATAATGACTTTATCTTACATGTTCTCTTAAAAGTTTTAATATTTTGATACATACATTTAAACTTTCAATTTACATGACTTTTTTTTTTTTTAACACAACTTCTCCTTAAGTGTGGTAGCACTTGTGACTACCAGGAGATTTCACTCCCTTGATTACTAATGAATTGACTCCAAGGAATCAAAAGTAGTCAGACTCATTACCCTGATACTAGTACTTGAGGGTGATCTTCAGGAGCTGGGAGCAAGCCTCTCAGAGACCTCAGGAAACAGGGACCTCAGTCCTATACCGGCAAAGGACTGAATTCTGCCAGCTAACTGAATGAACTTGAAGAGGCCCCTGAGCTCCGTAGTTGAATACAACCCAGCTGACCCTGATTTCAGACTCGTGAGGCCCTGAGTGAAGAATACCTACAGAAATGGTGACAAAATAAATGGCTGCTTCTTCAAGTAACTAAAATTTATGGCAATCTGTCACACAGCAAGAAAACGAAGATGCTATATTTTTGTATTTAATGTATCAATTATTAAGGAAGGTGTGTCAAGATACTACATTGCGATTATGCTCATTAACTTCTACTAGTAAATCTGCCCATTTTTACTTTTCCTACTTTAATGCTGTGATACTTTATATAAATTCAAAATGGCTGCTTAATGAAATTTTCTTTTTTAAAAAATATTTTTTATTTTAATTGTTGTTGCAGTATAATTTTCTATCTTTTACTCCCATCCCAACCCACCCACTCAGCCCTTCCCTCCTGAAATTTTCTTTTATTGTTATGTAGTGACTCTTACTACTTTATCTCCATTTTTTGTTTTCTTCCTCTGAATTAGCTTTATTGTGAAACATATTTCCTAATATTAAAATAGTTATACCATTCATCTTTTGCATAGTATTTTCCTGTTATGTCATTTTTATCCCTTTATTTTCAATCTTTGTCTTAGGTTTTTAGAAGTATCTTTAGCAAACAGCAGGTAGTAGATTTTTAAAATCCAGTTTAAGACTGTTTATATTTAAATAGTGAGTTTTATCAGTTACATTTACTGTGTTTATTATATTATTTTGATTTTTTATCATTTTATTATACTTTTTATTTTACAAAAGCTTTACTGTCTTACAAAACTTTGATCAAGCTGTCCTCTCTCATTTTCCTTCTCTGTTAGTTTAGGATTAAACATTGTATTTTCATTCTTTTAGTGGCTACTTTAAAATTTTAACAGTCATCTTTTGTTTAACAAGCTAACATTAATCAGTATTTTCCACTCCTAAAAAATACAAGAACCTGACCTTTTGAAGATTTGTGCATGCCCTTTTATTTCCTTTTATCTTGTACATTATGTCTTATATTTAGTTCCACTTTATTTTTATAACATTCCAATTAATAACTCTTATAAATATTGATCTATACAGTCAATGCTTATTTAGGTTCTCAAATTTTCTTTGTCATAATTTGTTCTTATACCTTAATTCTGTATTCAATGTCTTCTTTCTTATGAATATTCTTTAGTGGTGCCATCTAAATGTTCTTAATATGTGCCTGAAATGAATTTATTTCGGCCTAATTCTAGAATGATAACTTAATTGGGTATAGAATTATATATAACTTGCCAATTTTTCTCTCTCGGCACTTTGAAATTATTATTCCATTATTTTGAGATTTTTTGATCTGGAGAAATCCTTGACACTCTACCTTGTAATAGGTGTGGTCTATGTATGTGTCTTCCCCTTAATAGTCACTGTGACTGATCAATAGAATATGGCAAAAGTGACCCCATGTTAAGTTGCAGGGCCAGGCCTTGAAAGATTGGTAGTTCCCTTGTCTTTCCTCCTCACATTCTCATTCTTAAGGAAGCCAGATTCTGTCTAAGAAGTTCAGTTACGCTGATACTGCCATGCTACTAGGTAAAGCAGGTGAATCACTTGGAGAGGCTACATAGAACCGATAACCCCGGACTAGGTGGCAAACATGGGGGAAAGAAAAACCCATCTCGGACATTTAATTGCCTACCCATGTGATGTAGAGAAGGTCCAAGGCCATAGACATGTGGCCCTATTCTCACTGTCCCAGTCTTCTCAAGCTCCTCTGGACACCCTGAGGCCTGTGTCATTCTGCAGCAGAGACTAGTTGTCCTTACTGGGCTCTGCTTGAATTCCTGACCCATAAGTCATGAGCATCATAGGATGGTGGTCGTTTTACACGATTAAGTTTGAGGTGGATTGTTACAGCTTAATAGGTATCTGGAATAATAGCATTTTCCCTTTATAATACTTAGATAAAATTGGGCAATTAGACATTTAGTAATGTGAATATTTATTTAATATTTTTCTTCTCTAAATGAGTACATTCTGAAAAGTAGAAAAAAATATAATGTGTTTTATATTTTATTCTCCAGGTCTAGCCCACATAGGAGTTCAATAAATATTTGTGAATGCTTAAATATTTTGAAAAATGTATACTGCTCAATTTTTAGACTAATTCTTGCTTTAATAGAATAATTTTAAAAAATTATTTTTTACAGTGTTATTTATATGGTCTTCTATAATCAACTAAGCAAATCAATTAAAATAATAGATGAAAAATGTTCAAAAATTCTATTTAATCTGCAAATGCAAGATCTGGTTCTTTTTATGTTTTTAGGGCTTAGTTATACCTTCTATACTGATGATTTTCCTGACCACAGAGACTGGAAATAGTCAATGAACCAAAAAAAGCTGGATTGAGTAAATAGAGTGCACATTGAGAAGTTTAAGGTTTAATTTTAAAGATTACTTAATCACTTTTATTTTAAAATCTGGGAAATATCAGAAGGCCTCCCCTGAATGGGCCCTGGCTCCACTGTGAGTGAGTGGCGGTGGGGCTACTTCATGGTTCCCTGACATCTGTTGCTTGGTGCCTTCACGGACAGCTGCTGAGACTCCGATCTGTTTATTCTCCTTGTCACTTGGTTATTTCTGCTTTCACCCTCCAAAGATAAGTAATTCCTTTGTAATGAGAGCCTCTAGAAACAGAGTTTGGGGAAAACACCTATTCGTTTGTTTATTTTTCAGAACCACCCCCCTATGTTGTAGAGATTAAAGTCAGCTTACATAGATACATAAAATATAATAGCAAGATGAACTTTAAAATACAGAGGAGAAAAGGAAATGAATGAAGTAAAAATGGAAAATAAAGGGCAATAAAGATCCTGGTAAAAGACTCAGACAACTCAAACCAGAATGACTTTTCTTCCTGTTTCTGGTAGGTCAACATTTGTCCCTAAGCATCACAGGAAGGGAGAAACTGGGCAGTTATATGGTTCTAAGTGTCCCTAACTTGATTGCAAACCAATTGTTCAGAAATACAGTTGTTTTAGTTCTCATACCATATAGTAATTTCTCCCAGTTTCCTCATAAAGGAGACCCAGGAGGAACAAAATAGTTTCAGCTAAGCAGTAATTTAGACTAAGACAGCATTTAGAAGAGGCTGTAAGCATGTGAGGAATTCAGAAGAAAATAGGTTGCTTTCATATTTGTATTCCTAGTTATTAACAGTTCCAGGCAAACAGTAGATGCTTATTAAATCTTCCTTAAGTGTATGCTCAAAAGAAAAGAAAAACAATTTGTGAATTCTTAGACTTCTATAACAGAAAGTTCTCTAGAAGAGGAACTTTATTCCAGGAGCCTGATGCATTGCCTAGCACGACTTCCATCATCATCCACATCAGGGTTGCTATGGAAAAAGCATCTTTTTTGAGGGAAGTGGTGGGCACTCTCCTCAGTGAGTTCAGCAAACAGTAACTGCTCACAACTGAGAAGGCCATTGAGGATGCCTTAGAGGAACTGTCTATGTAGCCTCTGCAGTTGTCACTATAGTTCTGAAAACTTGGGAGGTGAACACTAAGAACCAGTGCTATGAACTTATATGCCATCCCTACTACACAGGGCAACTGGTCAGTCCCTTTCCTTTATGCCATTGGGCTCTGCAGCTCCCTCCCCACTGAGTTCTGTTTAATTTAATAACATCTAAGGACTGACCAAATTTTTTCCCATTTCTTCATTTTTCTGGAATAAATCTGTAGTTTTTCAAGTCATGGTTTTCTTGTCTTTACCGACCTTTATGTCCACTGAACAATAATTATACTGTGGCCTGAAAGACACAGTGTCATTATGTGGGTTGAAGTCAGAGTATAAAAGGGGGTACATAACAATGAGGCTATAGTATTCTTTGCTGTGTTGCAACTGTCCACCTAGGTTATGTGAGAAGGCCCAACGGTAAAGCCAAGTCACAAAAATAGGTTGCTTTATTACCACACGGCTCCACCCTCGGAAGCACTTTGAACAATGCTACACATTTGTGTTGGTAAAGAATGAGGCAGTCTTTCCCTTTATTTTCTTTGGTCAACATTTTCTTTACTTGGAAAAGCAGTCTCTGTGTGAAAGAGCAGGAAACAAATCTCCACCGTCTGGACTTGACTTTTACCCCTGCCAGCGAAACACCAAAATCCTGCCATGGGCAAGGCTCCTGTGATGGCATTTCCACCATTTCCAATCCAGCCATTGGCTACTAAAATAAGGACTCTTGTTTATTTTCTTTCTGCTATTTTTTAACCTCAGCATTTGCTTCTGTCCAGGGCTAGTTAACATTTCACTGCCAAAACAGAACACCTGTACAATAAAGGGGAGAGAAAGAGAGCGAGGAATGCAGACGTCTCCCACTGTTCCACTGACTGGGCTGTGTGCCTGATGCCAAGAAAGTCCAACATGTCCTCCTGGGGCTGTCCGAAGGCAAGCCTTGCATGGTGGTCCTCCAGGGAGCAGAGTGTTGAGGGGCCACCCTACCAGCCTGTGTTTTTTTGGGGAACTCACAGTCCCCATGGCTTCATAGTCACAGACCTACACACATATGCAGCTCTTGCCCAGTGTGTTGCTATCCAAAACACTTACATCTGGCAAGCCCAAAAAGTAGAATTTGATATCCTTTCACATATATGAGGGTACCAGTTTGTAGGGTGGAAAATGGCTTGCTGGCGGCAGGATGCAACACGCATCCTAATTTGCTTTTATGAGCAAGTTGCCTCCACCTTGGCTGTCCTTGTGCACACAGAGGGGAGCTCAAGGAGCTGGGGCAGCTGGGCTCTTCTGTTAACCACGCACACCGCTCTGGCCAGGTGGCCCCAGAACATCCCTCTGTACTGAATTGGAGTTCAGAGAATTATACTGGTTGGTGGAACTGCAGAATCTAAAGATAGTGAGAAGAGTCAGAGAAAGATGTAACATCTAAGTTTATGGTCTTTCCTGGCCTACATTTGATGGGAAAGTGCACCCAGGGAAAGGCAGGCTTCATATAGTCAAGGCTGCATAGGTGTTCCATAAGCACTCTCCTACAGAAGTAACTGAGCGGCTGTGACATCAGAATAAAACAGGAGTTTAAACTGTCACTGGCTCTGTCACTTTTCCTGACTGTATCACCTTGGGGAACTTGCTGAACCTTTATGAATGTCAGTTTCCTCATCTAAAAAATGAAGATGCCTGAGACTGTGGTGAGAATCAAACAAGATAATGTACATTTAAATACTTAACCTAGTCCTTGGCACTATTGCCTTCCTATTTATTTCATTATCTTCATCATTATGCTTATTCATTTTGTTCACTAGGCACATGGTCTTAAAATGTCATCATTGTTATTAAATGTCATTGAGAATGCTCTGTGTGTCACTGATACACAATAAAATCAAGAATAAAATGCACTTCCTATATAGAACGGAAACTCATTTTCTTTCCAAACAGTCTAGATGCAGTGGTGTCCAACCTGCGGCCCATGGGCTGCATAGGTCCCTTGTTGGCTATGAATGGGGCCCAACACAAAAACGTAAATTTCCTTATAACATAAATTTCCTCATAAATTATGAAATACTTTTGTGATTACCTGTCACAATGTATTTAATGTGTGGCACAAGACAACTCTTCTTATTCCAGTGTGGCCCAGAGATGCCAAAAGTTTGGACACCCCTGGTAAAGAAATCGTATTTTGATTTATTCAATACTTAATTTAGTTGAATTACTCAAAATAGCTTAAATTGTTTCTTTAGGAAGTATTTTTTTTACAAGGTCTAGCCTCTCAAAAGCTAGCCATTGGTGTTTGCTAAGCCATGCATCTTCATTGGACCTATTTTCCTGCTTTTATGAATTAGTACCTAAGGTCCTCTCCGTTCTCACCCATGTGCACAACTCATGTGAGCTTCATAAAAATCCCAGTGGGTTTCTTAAGGTGGGGATTGCTTCCCTCATTTTATAGGTTAGCCAAAAATATTCTAAGAAGTTACAATGTTTGTCCAAGGTCACTTCAAATAGGCAGAGAGGCTAGGAGTTGAACTGAGAACTTCCAGGCCTAAGACGAGTGTTCTGCTCACTGTGTCTTCAGTCACATGAAGTGATGACAGTGTCTCAGATAATTAGGACACATTAAAACCTATAACTGTACTCATATTGGTTTCACAGGCACTTCAGAATTTTATAGTTCTTCATGATTACCATTATAATAGCACCTATTACTATTAAAAATCAATGACCACCATTAAGTCATCTTGGGATTGCTTTGCAAAGTTTAAAGAGATTGGGCAGGATCTGTATTGACCCCTTAATATTCTCAGGATATTGCCAGTTGCCACCAGGTAAATAATTATTTGTTATGCAAAATGAGATTTATTCCCTTTGATGTTATTATCTCTTTCTCATAAATATTAAGTGTTTAAAAAGTGTAGCAATTTGAGTTTTATTGTCAGCATTTTTCAAAGATGATTATGGTAGTGATCATAATATTAATAGATAATGTTTGGTGAGCTCTTACTGTCAGGCTCTTTGCCTAGTATTGAATACTTTATGTGGATTTTCCCATTTAATCCTCCCAGTTAAGCCTATGGAGTTGTTACATCTCTTACTTTCATTTTATAGTTAAGGAAACTGAGACAGAGAAGATAAATGACTGCTCATACACCTAGCAAGCAGTAGCACCAGAAATTAAATTTGGATAATATATTCTTATGTATTTTTGAAAGCCAGGTGGGCTTGTATCTTTAAAATGCTGTTGAGCAGAAGGCTTGTAATGAATTCATTCAGTCAGTATCTGTCTAGCACCTACTATGTGCCAGGCACAGTGTTGATGTCAGAGAGACATGCTGAAGAAGGCGCATAGATAGTCTTGTGTGTAGATAGCAAAAAGGAGTAGTCTCAGATGAGAAGCTTGGCAGGTACAATTATTCAGTTGCTTTCACCATCAGTCTGTCTCTATCTCAAGAAAACGGAAGGTCTGCCGAATACCCAAGATTTGACTTTCTCATGTATAATAAATTATCTGTTAAACTGTTGGTCTTTTTAGGATCTTAAAAGTGTTTATTAAAGTAGTTGCCTCACCTCCAGGTCACTCAGGATTTGATACTCCGTGTTGACTCTACCATTTTGATTCTGAAGACAATGAGATACTACCATTCTGAGTAAGCATATTCAAATCAGAATTTTGTCAGTGTTGATGAAATTTTGTTGAGAAAGTTTTAGGGAACACATTCCAAACAGCAGATTTAATTCATTGATCAATTTTCAATAAGACTCAGCTAAATCATTTTTGATTTTTTCTATTTATCCACATTATTGAAATTATTTTTATCAAAATCAATTCTTTTTCCATTGAAATTTTAGAGTGAAGATTTGATTTATTGATCAGTTTTGTGTCCCTAACAATTTTTAAGGATTTTAGTGGATCTTCTTTCATGAGCATTATTCCTGTTAAGCTCATTTTTCCAAAGTCTGACTTTTCATATTTTGTTAAGTATTGACTTATCTATCAAAATTCATTTGTTTAAAAAAAGATTTAGGTGTGCATTTTTGGCTGTTACATTTCATCTTATGCTGATTGTTTTTTCTCATGATATTCCTTATAAACAATGATATTTTGTATTTATTTCCTAGCTCATCCCTGAAAAAAGATTTAAACATACATTTTGAAATGCTGAGATGGAAAGGAAAGAAGGCTGTGAGGAGTCTGGGGGATACAGACGAATGAACAAAAGAACAGAGAGACACAGTGAAGGCGAGTGGGAAGACAAGGGTAATGCAAAGGGTCGAGAAAGAGGAGGAAGTGAGGCGGTAGGGGCGAGGAAGTCCAAACATTTTCATTTTCTATACAGAGGCACCGAAACAATTGGCTCTAAGTAGTGCAGGCACTGCAAACAACAGTGACCCTTTTCAGATTTTTCCTTTCCATGTCTGCAAGACTTTGTTGTACCTTGACAGAGTCACCTATTTTCTTACTTTTTCCTCTTTATATTAACTAGAGGATGTTCGAGTTGTCTGTTGCTGAGCAAATATTGTCTACAGTCCTGTGAATGGAAACTTGGCCAATGGTACTGTGTTTGGATGAGCCTAGTAAATCATTTTGAAAAAAATGCAGTATCATGTAGAATGGGTGTGCTCCTCCTAAGAGAACACCTTCTGAGGAGGTGGGAGACTTGCTCTCCCCATAAAACCCCACGAGTCCTCAGGACAACCCCCTAGAAGTGAAGCAGAATGGTTTTCAGAAGGGTGTTAGACCACCTCAAAGCCACAGAATTAACTGAGGCTGTTAAGGTCACATACTCAGAGCTGGCAACTAGAAATGAGTCTGGTTATGCTTGGGAAAACTGAATAAATTACTCTCTCTCCACAGCCACTGCCCTCAACATATTCTCTTAACAGTCTCTAATCTTATTTCACTTTTTTTTATTGTTGTTCAAGTACAGTTGTCTCCATTTCCTTCCCACCACTTCCCCCCACCTCAGCCACCCCCACCTCCCACCCTCAATCATACCTCCATTTGGCTTTGTCCATATGTCCTTGATACATGTTCCTTGAGAACTCTTCCCCCTAATCCCCTCAATACTCCCCTCCCACCTCCCTCTGGTTACTGTCAGTTTGTTCTTAATTTCAATGTCTCTGGTTATATTTTGCTTGTTTGTTTGTTTTGTTGATTGGGTTCGACTTATAGGTGAGATCATATGGTATTTGTCTTTTACCACCTGGCTTTTTTCACTCAGCATAATGCTCTCCAGGCCATCCAAGCTGTCCTAAAGGGTAGGAATTCCTTCTTTCTTTCTGCTGCGTAGTATTCCATTGTGTAAATGTACCATAGTTTTTTGATCCGTTCATTTACTGATGGGCACTTAGGTTGCTTCCAGCACTTGGCTATTGTAAATTGTGCTGCTGTGAACATTGGGGTGCATAGGTTCTTATGGATTGGCATTTCAGTGTTCTTAGGATATAATCCTAGCAGTGGAATTGCCAGTCAAGGCAGTTTCATTTTTAGTTTTCTGAGGAAATTCCGTACTGTTTTCCAGTGGCTGCCTCAGTTTGCATTCCCACCAATAGTGCACTAGGGTTCCCTTTTCTCCACATCCTCTCTAACACTTGTTGTTTACTGATTTGTTTATGATGGCCATTCTCATCAGTGTGAAGTGGTATCTCATTGTGGTTTTAATTTGCATGTCTCTGATGGTTAGTGATGCTGAGCATCCTTTTATGTGTCTCTGGATCCTCTGTATGTCCTTCTTGGAGAAGTGTCTGTTCAGTTCTTTTCCCATTTTTTAAAAAGATTTTATTTATTTATTTTTAGAGAGAGGGAAGGGAGGGAGAAAGAGGGGGAGTGAAACACCTATGTGTGGTTGCCTCTCACACACCCACTACTGGGGACATGGCCTGCAACCCAGGCATGTGCCCTGACTGGAAATCGAACCAGCGACTCTCTGCTTTGCAGGCCCATGCCCAATCCACTGAGCTACAACAGTCAGGGCCATTTGCCCATTTTTTAATTAGATTTGTTTGTCTTGGAGTGGAATCCTATGAGTTCTTTATATATTTTAGAGATCAAACCCTTGTCCAAGGTATCATTTGCAAATATATTTTCCCATACGGTTGGTTCCTTTTTCATTTAGCTTTATTTTCTTTGGCTATGCTGAAGGTTTTTATTCTGATGAAGTCCCATTTGTTTATTCTTTTTTTCCTGTCCCACTTGCTCTTGGGGACATATCAGTGAAAATATTGCTGTGTGGAATATCTGAGATTTTCCTGTCTATGTTCTCCTTTAGGACTTTTATGGTGTTGCAACTTATATTTAAGCCTTTTATCCATCTTGAGTTTATTTTTGTGTATATGATTTATGCTTTTAAATTATAAAAGCATTCTGTGTTCTGATCAGACTGTGGATTGAAAGGTAGCAAGAATGGCATCACGAGACTGGTCAGTAGGCTACTGTAGTCACACGGGGAAGAGATATGAGACAGGAGGCCTAGGGTGTGGCAGCAAGTCTGGAGAGAAGTAGGCAGGGTCTAGTCCAGTGCAACCCTGCAAACCACTGCCAATCCAGTGGAATGGGCTGGAGGAGGTGAGCTTCAGGCAAGTTACAGATCACCATTTAACTAAGGACTTTCTACAGTAACTAATAGAGAGAATGCCCTTTTTATTAACTTTGTCTTCTATTCCTGAGAAGATATCTGTGAAGATGATACAAACATGGAAGTTATCAAATTGGTCATCTAATATCACCTAAGATATTAAGTACTGAAATGAGGGCATGGTGTTCCATTTTTCTTAATCACTGTGGTTTTCGTAATCCTGCTTATAGATAACTATATTTTACTTAGATGAGGTGTCTAAACAAGGCAGATTCACAATGTTAAACTTTTTCTTTCTTTTATTAAATTACTTTTTTTATTTGCTAAAACTGCAGCACGTGTCCGAGTCAAATTTCAGTTCACTCTTTTCTCCTGAAGAAACCAGGAGTTCGGAGTCCACAAACTGAAGTCTAATTTGAATATTGCAAATCTGAGCCACCAGGAAGTGCTTTTAAAAGGAATTTCCTAATGACTGTAAAACAAATATTATCAACTCTTTCATTACTAATCTGAAGATAAATATATATAATGTGATCCAGCCATGGCTCAGAGGAACATAGAATTTTTGAGGCTTGAAAGGTTGAACACCCTTCAGAAGGAAGAGGAATTGTTTTATGAGATCTGATTGTAAATGTTAGAGTGAAACTGAGTGAGGGGAAAATTTGAGCTGAACATCAGAAAACATTTTCTTCAATAAATGGCAAACCTTAGAGCCTTTCTAGACAGGCTTAGCCATCACACGCACTCTGCAAGACAGCCGAGTCCTGACCTGGCCGGTCCTTGGCCCACGCTGGGAAGAGGTCCTTTCCTTCCAATGCTGTCTTTGTTCAGGAGCTGTAATTAGATGAGAAATGAATTTCAAAAGTGATTTAGAGGATTTGCGCAGAGCACCCCAAAATGTCAAAGCACCTCTCATACCTCCATTGCTGCTTGACAGCAGAGGTGAAACAGAAGGTGGCCAGTGATCACCGACAGGAAACAAGTCTTTTGTCATGGCAACAACCTATTTTGAAGGAAATTATTACCTTTATAACCATAATTTATTGACATGAGATGTAACAGCTTTATTCTAAACAGTGTCTGGCTGATTGGTGGAAAGTCTTCATTAACAATAAAATGGGTCTCCTTATAATATAGTAGGGAACACATTATGATATTCATAATTTGATATTCAAATTCATAATATGATATTCGAGATGATATTCATAATTTGCCATGCAAAAATGTAATTTGCCATATTAGGAAAGAAGGAGTATATATTTTAAAGTATGTTTGTGTTTCTTGTCTTGATATTTTATATCTAAGGCTAGATAGTATATAGTTCTGACATGTTTTGACTTTTGTGGTTAGTTTCAAAGGGAAAACAAAAACTTTGCAAACAAGCTGTGTAAATGAATCCATTTTCCCTTATTCCAATTATTATTTTCAGAGTAAGAGAAAGAGAAAGATACATATTGGAGTAAAGGTAAATGGAAACATACTGTTGGTTTTTACAAAATTCAGAAGACTGAGAAAAATAAGGATGCTTCTGCCAGTGATCACTTGTGCACTAAAAATTACACGCTGGTGAGAAAAAGAACAGAGGAACTAATGAGAGGAAAGATATACTTTTGACATAGTTCAGAAGACTCAGTGGTTTTTGGTTCCAAGTCTCCCCTGATTGATCCATACATCTAATTCCATCACAATTGAAATCACAGTGCATTCGCTTTTTATAGAAATTAAAATGCAGGTTTCAAATTTTTTATGAAAATTCAAAGGTTCTACAATAGCCAAAACAACTTTGAAAAAGGACCAAGTTATAGAACTAACAGTATCTGATTTCAAAACGCGGTATAAAGCTATAGAAATTAAATCAATTTGATGTTGCTGTAAAGCAGGGATAGGAAAACTTTATGTATTAAAGATCAAATAGTAAATATTTTAGTCTATGTGGGCTATACTATCTCTGTCACAGATACTCAACTCTCCTGTTGTTGTGTGAAAAGAACTAAATGCAATACATGAAGGAATAAGTATGGCTGTCTTTCAATAAATCTTTTTTTAAAGACAGTAAATTAAATTAATATAATTTTTAAATGTTGTAAAAAACTATATTTTGAGCTTTTTAAAAGCCATTTTGAAATGTTGGAACCATGCTTAGTTTGTGGCTATACTTGAACAGACAGTGAATCACACTTGAGCTGTGGGTCATCGTGAGCTGACCCCTGGTATAGAGATAGAAAAAAAGATGGATGGAGCAAAACAGATTGTCAAGAAATAGGCCTACACAGATACAGGCAACTAGTTATAAATAAAAGTATACAGGGAATTCTGTGGGAAAGGATAGTCAAATGGTCATGTAATATTCATATACAGAAAAAAAAGAATTTTGTTCTACACCCCACAAAATATATAAATATTAACTCCAAGTAGGTAATGTAAAACCTAAAACTATAAACATGTTAGAAGAAAGGATACAATAAAATCTTTGCAACATTGGTTTAGAAGAGGATTTCTTAGACAATATCAAAAGCATGATACTTAAAAGAACAAATTGATTAATTAGAGTTTATCAAAACAACAAGAACAAGAAAAAAATTCCTCCTCTTTGGAAGACATTATTAGAATTAAAAATCCATGAATACATGAGTGGACAAGCGATTGTAGTATATTCAAACAATGGATCAATAAAAAAGTAGTGAACTATTGATGTTACAATATAGATATATCTTAAGATACTTATGCTAAGGTAAAGGAGCCAGGCAAAAAGAGTATATACTGTATGATTCTTAAAATTGAAATGTATCTATAGTGATAGAAATCAGATAACTTATTTCGGGGAGTCAGGGTGGGTACAGCTTGGGTCACAGAAAAGAGTGACCAAAGAGCATGAGGAAAGTTTTGGGTGTGGGGGATACATTCATTATCTTGATCATGCCAATGGTTTTTGAGCATATATAGATGTCAAGACTTATCAGATAGTACACTTTAAATATATATAGCTTATAGTATATCAAGTATATCTCAATAAAAAGATTATAAATGTAAAACCTACCTACAGTAATCTAGGTATTATAATTATTATACAGTTTAAAAGTCTGTGGTTAATGTGTTCAAGAAAATAAATGATGTGATGAAGACTGTAATTGAAAAAGTGAGATATATAAAATATTACTAAATATAAAATCTAAAAACTGATAATATGATCTCTAAAATTAGAAACTCAAGAGTTAGGTTTAACATAAGATCAGACTAATCCAAAGAGAGAATTAATTAAAAACTATTGTTGGTTATTTACTATGTGAAGAACAACCATGCAAACACATTACCCTTCATTTTGCTCACAGGTCTGTAGCTCACCCAAGCAGGTCTCCCTTGGGCTGCAGTCTCTGGGTGCTCTGCGCGGGCTGCAGGTCTGTGATGAGTCAGGTTTCCCTGGACTCTGTTCGCCCATGTTGAGTGGAGAGCAGCTTTATGACAAAGAATTTTAAAGTTTAGATGAAATGGACAGTTTCTTTGAACCACACAATGACAAAGTTACCAAAACTGACACAAGAAGAAATTAAAAAATCTGAATAATATTAGATCCATTGTAGAAATTGAATATACAATTGAAAACAGCCACAAAAATCCAGGTTCAAATGGCTTCTGGGTGAAGTCTATTAACTGTTCAAAAAAGAAAGAAAGCCAATCTTATATCAATTCTTTTAGAACAATAGATAAAAAGTGAGACATTTTCCAACTCATTCTGAAGCCAACATAAATTTGGTAACAAAATTATACAGCAATCTCTCTCTTGGACATTGATGTAAAACTCCTAAAAATGTTAGCATTGAATAATATATAAAAAGGAAAATATGTCATGACTAACTTGCGTTTATCTCAAGAAAGCAATGTTGGTTTAACAATTGAAAAATCAATCAACGTGAGTCATGGTATTAAGAGAACAAATGAGGAAAATCATGTGGTTATAGAATAACCACATGATTTAGCTGCAGAGATAGCATTAAGAAAATCTAGCAGCCTTTTATGATAATAAAAAAACATTTCCCTCATCTAGTAAAGAGTATCTACAAAACATCTACAGCAACCTTCATTCTTAATGGTGAGTTATTGTAAGATTTCCCCCAAGGCTGGGCGTGAAACAAGGAGGTCTGCTCTCACCAACTCTTTCCAACATTGAGCTAGAGGACCCAGTCAGTGCAACAAGGCAGGAAAGAAAGAAAATGCATAATGATTAGTAAAAGTAAAACTGCCATTATTCACAGGTAACATGATTTTTTTATGTAGAAAATCCAAAAGAACTGAAGACAACTTATTAGAATTAATAAGTGAACATAGCAGAGATCAATTGAGTTTTACATGCAATGTAATAAAGCTTCACAGTTCATAAAGTTCTGAATGGTGAATGTGTGTATGGTTACTGTACAAAAATGTTGGAGGCAGATGCCAATGATCTCTAAGGTTCAGGTTTTCTTGCATGTATTTGTGACGGATCCTGAAATTTCAAATCCCAAGCAAGTGGAAACAAATCATTAGAAATTAAAATGTATAGAATGATGCCACTTAACAGCATCATATAGTCAATTGCTTAGCAATAAATTTGATGAAAGATTTGCAAGACTTCTATAGAACATATTCTAAAATATTACTGAGAAATTAAATAAAATGTATCATGCTCTTGGGTTAGCAGACTCAACATCATAAAGATGTCAATTCCTCCCAAATTAACCTATGAATTCAGTGCCATTTCAATAAAAGTCCCAACAGATTTTTGAATGGAAATTGATAAGGTGATTTCAAAATTTATATGGAAATGCACATGGAAAGAATAGGCTAGAAAATAATGAAATTTGAAGACTCATACTACCAGATATCAAAAGTTATTATACTTATTATTATTCTTATTATAAAACAAAGGTGCTACTACAGTGCAATGGGAAAATAATTGCCTTTTCAATAATTGGTACTGGAATACTTGGAGATCCATAAGGGAAAAAATGAATCTTCATTCCTACAATATACCAAATACAAAAATCAATCCTGGCTGTATTGTGGATTTAAATGTGAAAAGTAAATCTTTTCAAAGATAACATAGGAGAATTTCTTCATGAACTTGGGATGGGCAGGCAAAAATTAATTAATAGAATTTTGTGCCCAGCTCCACTCAGCAAGAAACTAGCTCAAAAGTGGGAAACAGAAGCTATAAAGTGTGCTGCTCACCTGACCATCTCACTTTAGACCCCTGCATCTTGATTTTAAATAGTCAACTGGAGTCCACTTTTATAGACATGTCTCTGTAACAATATCTCAGATGTTTGGGGGGACTTTATAAAGACAATAAATGGAAAACTTGGGAAAGAATGTGGAAACACTGAACTTGATTTGGTTTACAATGCAGTAAATGTAAGAATAAATCCATACTGCAAACTATAAACAATATATAGGGTTATGATATTTATTTGTAGGTCTATCTCCAAGGACTTAAGGAAAACTGTAGCCCGCCGAAGCCGAGGGCCTCTCTGTCTTTTCCACTCTGATTTAGATTTCTCCTCTTCACCATTCAGGTTCTGGTCGTGTTTTGTATTCCATGCTGGCTGCAGGGCTTAGTTATGATAAAAGCTACCAATGCAACCATTCAGCCAAAGCAATAGGAAATGTGGTAGAAACATGGGCTTGAGAGAACACTTTCTCTGGAATTCCACTGTGGATGCTTACTGTCGAAACTTGGGCAACGTGTTACATCTCTCACAGCCTGTTTCCCCAGTTGAGGAATAAGATGAGATCCTCAGAAGGCTGTTGAGAGGACTAAATGAAGATGTTTGTGAAATGCCTGACCCGATGTCCATTCCATAAAAATTGCTTAAAAACAAAAGCTGGTTTTTCACTTCTTTTTAGTAAGACTCTCATTGCTAATTGCAACAAATTCTTAATGTCTGAAACAGTAATGGCTCAAAATTTAGACTTGAAATAAAAGTCCATATCCACGAATTTTTAAAGAGGCCTTTGCTTTTTATTAAATATGTTCTATAAATCCCATGTAATCAATTACTTGACACTACATTTTCCCCCCTTTCTTCTGTAGCCAGAACTTTTTGTCTCTCTCACCCCATCTACTATACCCGGCCCTGTGATCCAAATGCAAAGGTTTATGTGATCCAAGATTTTTATTATTTTTTTATTTTTCAGTGAGAAGGACAAGTCCTAGGTTGGCTCCGAAGTAAAAATGGGTTCTCCATTGTGCAGAATGATGAGTCCCCTGGTACTTTTACACAGCTCCCTCACTGCTGCAGGAGTCCAAGTTTTACTGTTTAAAAACATGTGGCACAAATTATGTCATAGGCCAAAGTTACTCATAAGCAGAACCTTGCCTTTTTTTATAGGACTTTATCGCAGGTCCTTCTTGTTTTACTTGTGGATGCTGGTATGTACTGCAGTGGGTGAAATCTTTCCTTTTAGCTAGACCATGGGTACCAACTCATACTTCTCTTTTAGATGTCCCACTATGGAGGAGTAGGGTATTTTTTTATGTCCAATGTGAAAACCTGCAGCCAGGCATATCTCCTTTACAATGCAGTGAACCTTCCAAACCCTTGTCTTAGTCTCTCGGAACCAAACAAATTACAGGCCATCGTGTGCTGTACATCATGGCTCGAATGTTTATAATGTCTGGCTGAGTGGAGGTTGAGAATGGGCTTCTCTGGTGAGCTGGAGCAGATTGTGTCTTTGACTGACAAGCTGCCATTTTCTTGAGATTTGATGATTTGGGGTCCTTCACCTATCCATGCAAACAAACCTTAACCTCAGAGATCTTTGGCACTTGACCCCAATATTTTTATTCAGTAACCATACATACATTTATCACTCAGAGCTTTATGAACAGTGAAGGTTTATTACACTGCACTCAAACCTCATTTAACCTTTTCTCTTGAAGCAATACTTTAAAACAGAGTTGAGAGTGTTTGTACAACCAATACTGGTTCATTGACCCTCTTTTGTGCTTCCAAGTCTGAGAAGCCTTTGGCATGGATGTTTGTGGTCAGTAGATGTTTTCTGTAACCTTGAAGAAACCTACCCTTCCATTTGAATGTATTTTCTTGGGGCCTCTAAGTCCTTGGAAGCTTTTGAGCTGGCAGAGATTTTGTGATAGGAAGACCTCAGCATTGCTTGGTTGTTGGTGGAAGTGATCAGATCTGTCCTTTGCATACACCCTTATCACTTTCATCGCCGAGAATTTTGCTTATGCTTTTCCTCATTTCCAATCCACATGTGAGCCATTATATAAGGGCTACTTTACACCTGGTGATTACTATTTCTCCTCTTACAATTCTGGCCCACATGAAACTCCATTCTCTAAAAGTTTCTTCCTGCCTGAACCACAAAATATAGCATTTCATTACCATACCAATTTTATCATGATCAATTGTATCACCATACTATTTTGGATTATTTTCCGATTTTTATTTGTATAAATATTGCTTGCCTAAATTTCTTGTAAGTTTCCTGGAACTAAAATTGTATGCAACTTCTGAACTCCATATAAACCTAACACCTAACCTAAGACATAGTAGGAGCACAGTGTAGGTTGAACAAACACATTTCTGACATAGTCTCTTAAAATATATCAGTATTTCTCTCTGAAGAAAAAAAATCCCTTAATAAGCAGGCAATAATTAAGGATGGGGAAGAATTTCCTGCCTTGGATATTCAGAAGGTCCGCATGGTTATTTATTTATTTATTTATTTATTTATTTATTTATTTATTTGAAATAAACCTATTTGGATTTGGTGTCTGAGAAGGGCTTTATGGGTTTACAGGCAAAACTTTGAACCCTTTTGTTCCTTCTGTGTTCCAGCTCCTGTTGATGGGTAGGGACTGGCAGTAGCTCGCTGGGAAAGAGGGCCATGTCTGCACAGGAAGAGTGAATGAAAGTGCCCGTGCCATCTGGCACTATGCATATCTCAAAGCCAGGTCTGAGAGCTCACTGACTTGCCAGCTGCCGTTGATGTTACTCTTGAATGTGCCTCTTCGGTGTCCCACTGAAATCAGTGCCAATCAATAGCCATAGCGCTTCCCTCTCACTGGGGAAATGAAAGATGCTGAGTCTTAACTTCAAGGAGGTCTGTAGATACTCAGTAATGACAAAGTCGTTCATTTTGGTTTATCCTTTCAATTTTGCTCAACCAAGTCATTGTTCCCCTTGCTATCCTTGCTTCCAGCATGAGGTTTCAAAGCATCTCTACTCTTTATGACCCTGTTTGGGCCTTATGTTCACATTGTCTTTCATGTGGTTTAAGGAAAGAACAAACATCAAATGGAGCTTCTCTACCCTTTAACCAGCTGGTGGATCTAGGTTATAAGACCAGGAAGTGTATTCCTGAGCCCCAACATCCTTTTATTTATGTGCCACTTGTTTGGTGCTTAACACCTGTCAGATACTATTTAAAGTGTTTCATAAATATCAACATAGTTAACCCTCATAAAAACCCCGTGATATAGGTCCTATACTAATCTCTATTTAATAGAGGAGAAAACTGAGGCAGTAAGAGGTTTCAACTACTTTGCCTAAGGTCACACAGTGAGTAAGTGGCAAAGCCAGGAATTGAATCAAAGCAATCAGTTCCACAGTCCATGCCTTTAATCACTGTGCCTCATTTCCTGTGTTCTGGGTATTTTAAAATTTTTGTTAAAAAGATACTTGTGGAATACCTATGCCCAAGCATTTTGTAAAACCATTTTGGGAATATGGAAAAGAAGGGGACCCAGTACTAACTACAAAGGACATCAGCACTTAAGGAGAATGAAGGACGTGTATAGCTTTGCACAACATCTGTGGGGTGTTCCCACCGCCCTCAAGGACATCTGATTTTTCATCGATGATAGGAGAACAGCTTAGATGTTGGGAGGATTGATGACTCATTTTACAAGAAGAGCAAAGTTGTTGAAGTGCTTGTTTATTAGGAGACCTTTCATATGGGTTGTGTGGGAGTGAAAAATAGAACCCCTAGTCATTTACTTAACAAACTTTTACTAAGCATCAGTAAGTGCAAAATATTCTATTGAGAAATGTGAGAACATTATGGTTCTTACTTTTAAATATTGTAAAACTTCACCAATTTGAATTGTGTAGACAAAAGACAGAATAACAAGTGATGCAAATTTGCAGATTTCATGTTCAATTAATGAAGTGCTATCCCTGTACATCTATTTTTATAAAGAAGGGCAACAACAGTAGCAACAACAACAACAAAAAGGCAGAAGCAGGAGAAAACAAAGGATTGGGCATCTGCCAGTAGTTCTAGCACATTTCAGTTACCAGGGCCTGCCGCTCTTCACTCTCCCTGTCTGAACACTGACAGTGTGGGTACCTTTGCTTGACTTTTTTTTTTTAATCCATAGGCAGCATGAACTTGGCCAGTGTACCAGCCCCTTAGGAATACTTAATGTACCCCATTTCATTTATAGGAAAGGAGCAAATTAAGACAGAGTACTTTTGTGTAAATCATAAACTGCCTTTAACAAGGCAGGAGGCTTGGGAACCCATGCTCAGGCTGCTTGTTTTTCCTGGCACCTTGTTAAACATGGTTGAAAGTTCGCATGCTGGGGAGCAGCCCACTTTCCCTTTGTTCCTGGAAATGGCTCTAACTGACCTGGCAGACCTGGTGGATGGGCTGCAATCTCAGATCCTGGGGCTGGAGGAAAACAGGGAGCTCAGTGGGCCTAAACGACCACCTTCAAGCAGTGCCCATCTCCATCAGGCCTGATGGCCGGTTCTTGAGTCCCCTCTTTTGCAATCCTTCCGATGAACAGGGCTGCCTCGGACACTGATTCCAACATCTAATAACACTTATTATCAAGCCACTTTTTCTATCAAGTCTAAATTAAATCCTTCATCCTGCAGTTTCATGCATCATCTTTTGTTCTGCCCTGAATAAAGATGGAGAACAGCTGGTCAGCATTCCCTATAGAATAACTCTTTAGACACTTGAAAGCTATTATTAAGTTCCCTCGCAGTCTCCTCTTCTTTGGATGAATACTCAAGCCTTCTCCCACTTGTTTTCTCCACTCACCTTTCTCTTTCTGGCTTTAGGTTCTTCTCCAGCTGCTTGCTTCTTGA
The DNA here is from genome assembly GCA_004024845.1 of Tonatia bakeri. Lineage (NCBI taxonomy): Eukaryota > Metazoa > Chordata > Mammalia > Chiroptera > Phyllostomidae > Tonatia > Tonatia bakeri. Next base: position 193,504 of record PVIA01000398.1, read on the forward strand.
CGCCACCTGGAAATCTAACTACATGTTTTCCTAACGGTATTGTTACAGGGAAATGATGATGGTGGAGGATTTGGTTTCTCTTTCTGTAATCATTTTCTGGTGGACTTAGTCTTTAATTATCTTAGAATTTCATTCACTGGCTTGAAGTAACTGAAAAATTCCCCTGAAAGTACTCTGGGTCTATGGAGATATTGCTAGTAAAATAATGTGTGTATGCATATATGTGTGGTTTTCTCTGCTTTTTATTCATCTCTACTTAAATATTATATAATGATATAATATGTACTTCCCTTTTGAATGTGGTTCCAAGTCACACTTCTTTCTAAATTAGGGATGGTATATTAGTGTCTGTGTGTGTGTGTGTGTGTCTGTGTGAGACAGAGGATATGTGTAATTGTGTGTATGTATACTAATTCTCATTAATTTTGAATTACTGCCCAGAATTCAATGGCGAGAAGAATTCTGGGGCTCTGTATGGTTAAGAAGGGAACAATAATGCTGAGATTAATGTTTTTGTAGCATTGACTGTGGGTGAGAACAGGTGTGTGGCATTATAGCCAAGGAGTATGGTGCCTGAATAATGGTTGACAAGTTAAAGTAATAAATAATTATATTTTTTCCTTCCTTCTCCTCTTCCCTTTAGGAAACACAGCCCTTTTATTGATCTATGTGGGGGAATATTATTAATTAGTTTCTTACTTATTCTGATTCACTAAATCCCAGTACATTTTGGTGTCTCCCTCACTGCACACTCTATATTCTGCTGGCTTACCATTCCCATTTTCTCATCACATCCTAGGAGTTTATCAACCCATTCATGGCTTACCCCAACAGCCTGATAATTGCTTGCATCTTTCCCACCACTTGGCCATCCTGCCAACATCCTAGGTGGACACTTTATCCATGGCAGCCCCTTGCTCAAGAAGAGTCCGTGGCTTAGTATTGCTTAATGTAACCAATTTAAATGCATCTTCCTGTTTACTGACTTTTGTGGCTTTTCCAAAGTGAGTACCATTCAGTAAAATTTTAGTTTCCTACTACTTCCTAGGAACTCTTTTGTTTCAATATCTTTAAAATGCATTTATCACATTCAAAGTGTTTTTACCACTTCACCTAGAATCTCCTGCCCTCTTGCTAGCCATCTAAGTCTCACTCATTGTTTGAGATCCACCATCTATGAAGCTTTTCTAAATGTAGATTCCGGTCTTTTTGATATCTCCTTTCTCTAACCTCCTACTACAGTTATACTCTGTCACTTAGCCCAATCACGTACAGTTTGTGTACTCTGCTAATTGCTCTGTGTGAATCGACTCATCTTGGCTCTGTGGTTATACTCTAATGTTCTTCTGAGGAGAGACCATACCTTCCTTTTTATCTGTTTCACCCTTCTTTTTTTCAGTTTCAAACTGCCCTGTAGTAGTGCTATGCTCAGAAACAGTAGTCCAAAAGTACGTTACGTTACCCTCCAAATAACCAGTTTGACTGCTTTCACAATGATTAGATAGATTAAAAAAATAAATTGACCCGTCTTTATGGGTTTGGATAGATAAATTAATATTTCAAAAGGTATAGTTACTAGTGACATTAGTAAAGAAAAATGTATTTGGGGATTACACATAGTTAATAAATGATTCTCTTTGGGGGAAGAATAAAAGTGATTTCATTTTGACAGAGCTCAAAGTATTATTAATTACACAGATGCTAATATGGTATTGAGGAATAGCATAGGGAGGCATTGAAATGTAATTTCTCACCTGGCTTGCATAAAGGGTGATGAGATGTTCAACATAAGATTGTCCTCTGGCACAGTGAGCATATTAAAAAGTGCAGACAAAATCCAAAAGTAGAAAAAAAAATTCTTAATCACTAGTAAATAGTATTCACTAGTGTAGTCAAGAAAAATCAGAAAGGAACTTATTACCTGTCTGTGGTGGGTACATGATGTTTATATAGGGTGCACTTCAGCCACAGAAGGTTGTAGAAACCCAGGAAAGATACTGGAGGACCTCAGCCTGGCTGTCATTCTGTTCCCCATGCGATGGTGGAGCCACCCGAACGTCACCTGAGAGGCAGAGCAGACCTGCATTAGGATGGCATTTCTGAACCACAGCATAATGGCTTAATTGATTTATACTTTCTTCTTTTCAAAAGACAGCTGAATGTCAAAGGTCTTTTTTGTGTAGTACTAGAAAACTCATTGTCAAACAACCTCTACTCATTCAATAATTCATCCCATTTTGTAAAAGAAAGGCAGCTGACATGCAGTAAATCTACTCCGTATTTAAATTACTACATTGAACAATAATAAGGAGAATGAAAAATCTAGTCCATTATTTAAAATTAAACATATATGAAACTGTTTTTTCCAAATAATCACCAAAGGCTATAGTTTAAAGGCAGCATGGAAGCCCTGAGTGGAATAAAAATGCCTAACAGTAGTTTGCAAATGGCAATGGAATTATTTATTCTATTTTTTATATACATAAGGAATTGAGCTAAATGAACAATGTTTAAGCATGTCAGAATTTCATCAATTTTACATGAGCATTCTCAAATATCCTGGTGGGGGTAATTGCTTGCAAATACATTTAAACTAATGATATGTTATATCCTTACTTGATATAAAACTATTAAAAGATACGTTATTGCATTTGACAATGCCAGGCAACTGGGTCAGATCTTAATGACAGATTTCTGCATTTGTGAATTACGATATACTCTGCTGGAAGCAAATATTTTGTAAAAATACAAGCTATATACTATGTAAGTTTGATCATATATCTAAAATTTCTATTTCTGTTTGTTGGGAGCTACAAGAGTTAAGAGAGAAGGGCTTGTCACTTTCCTAAAATTGGGAAAGGAATTCAGAACTATAATCGAATCCTCCTCATACCCCACTCCCCTCAGCAGGAGCGAACAGAACTTGTAAAATCCACCATGTGGTTTTAAAAGTCCACTTAGAGTGTGGTTTTGCATCCCTTGCAGGCTGAAGTGACTGACATGCCTCAGACCAATTAGAGAGAAGTGGCCCCTTCCTCCCACGACAAAGGCATGTTTATTTTAAGGGGACCTAAACCAGGCTGAAACAAAACATGGGATGGGAGTAATCGTTCAAGAAAAAAAAGACCAAAAAATCCTCTTTCAAAAATAGAGTTATTAATAAGAAAGTGTAGTGATCTGCTGCGAGGATTCTTTGGTCCTTCCCTTCCAGGGGATATTGGCTTTTTAAATGTTTTAGTTTTCTCTCACTTTTGCCTGAGGTCAATACACTGAGGGTCCAGTCTGTGTCAGCTCGGGTTTCATTTGCCTGGATCTCACCCTAGGCTCTGTGATTAACCCCAGTGTGATTTCCCTTCTTGACAGTGGGCTAAAATGCATATTAATTTGTCTGCCGTGCCAGGATTTGTGATTCCAAGATAGATTGTGAAGCAGGCATTAGTGCTCATACGTGATTACAGAACTTGGGGAGCTTAGCTTGGCATCCCACTGGAAGTCAGATGATGTTGTGATTACAAGGGAAGTATTGATATACATCCCTAATTGTTTCTTGGGACTTGGAGTTCTATTTATGATGTCATTACAAAGCTATGCATTATCTGCATAATCGCCAAGGAAAAGACTCTCATGAAGGAAAATGCATCCCACTGAGATAATGCCGCGAGCTACTGCTATACATCCAACAGCACATGTATGGTGTTGAAATAATAAGACAGCATGGAATAATGATGAATTCTCATTCCCGTCATGACAGAAAGCTTTCCTGAAATTATCACTATCACTGGCTTAATTGATCCATGCTCAGTGAAAGGATTTCAGCAAATGGATGGCTTTGGGACTCCATCCCTACCCCATAGTACAATTTCTGATAGTATCAGCCTAAGAAAGGCCAGTTACTTTTTGCAGAGGATGCATGCATCCTACACAGGATGCATGCTGCATGTCTGGAAGTGTGTGTGTGTGTGTGTGTGTGTGTGTGTGCGTGTAAGGATACATACACATGAACACACAATTTGATTGATAGCTTAGGGTTGATAAAAAAAAAGTAATATAAACTTGCCTGTGAAATAAGAGGAAGATAATTTTTCTCAGTGAACATACTTCACGGAGTGAAAAAATGGCATATTATTGTCACTTGGTGTTATATATGTGAAGCTCTCTCTTTGGCTCAGCAGCCTAGCAGGACTAGATCTTTTATATGGCAAAGCACAGTACAATATACCTTTACTGTAAGGTTTTCAGTTACCCGGTAATTCTGATACATATTCTCTTCCTCTCCTTAAAAGGTGCATATGCTCTGATTTTCAACACCATTGAAGATTATTACAACTTCACTTCATAATATACTGTAAATTTTATTATAGAGCACCAATTCCTTGGCTCCTAAGAACAATCTTAGAGAAAGAGTGCACTATACTTCTTACTCTTTCAGTAATGTGAGAGGAGACCTAATAAAGCGCTTTATGCAAATTTTCTAGTTATCAGGTAAAATCTTCACATAGAAAGTCTGTCACATGTTGTAAAATTTCTTTATGTTATCAAATGCTAATGATGACTCAGAACTCAGCCCACAGAGGATCTTTGAAATCCTTCATAAAAACTGTATTCCACCCCAATATCAGAGGCCTTGGAAATTCCACCACTCTGAAGACGCAGGTTTGTAATTAGCATGGTGCAGGCTTCTCTGCCCTCTGAAACCATAATGTTAATTACAAAAATTACACTGTGTTTAAAAGTGCAATTAAGAGACTCCACCGCACAAAGGGAATCTTGGAACCTCTTTTCACACTTTGAAGCCAGGTCATAATGTAGCCCATAAAAAGGAGGCCAAGGCTCATTCCCTTTTAAAGGCTTGAGAAGATCAGAGAGGCGAGCTCATCAAGAATGAGCTCTACTGAGCTCTGCAGCACTCTTAATGAAGTGTTCTACCTGGAGCAAGGGAGGAAGCAAAAGGAGAAAATTAGCTGAAAAATGATGGCTGTTCTACCCCCAGCTTGGCGATTGCCAACATCAACGCCCAGCTTGGGTCTACTTCGGGCCAATTCTGGAGTCATTTGCTTGGTCCTGGTGTTTGCGTGGCTCCCACAGTGGGACACGTATGTTTGTAAGTAAAACTCTAAGATGGAGTTTTGGGGATTCAGACCTATTTATGTATTTCATTGAGAATGGGACACTGTAAGATCTATTTGAACAAAAATTATGCTGTGAAATAAGTCCCCCATCCTGCAACTTCTTGGAGGAAATAAGGAAGAGGAATTAGAGAATTAAGTGGAGCACTTTCTTTGGTGATTTAATGGTAGGTGTCAAGACACATTGTTGGTGCTGGAGTGTGTTAAAGGTTACTACAGAGCAGGCAGTGCAGTCTAGTGGGCACAACAGGTAGGCAACGGAAGTGTTGAATTAGAGCCCCAGGTCTGCCGCTCCATGACATGTAACTTCTCAAAGCCTCAGTTTCCCTACCAGGCAAGTGAAAATAATGTAGATCTTGAGGAAGATCCACATAGAATTATCTGGAATACATTACTGGAAGCAAAAATACTTAGCAGTCTACAAAAGACAAAAGCATATACAAATAAACATTACTTCAGATATGCCTTCAACTAACAGTATGAGAATTTGGGTAAACTCTTAGAGGGAGTTTTTCCTCTCACCCTGTGTTTTATGTGAAATTGCCCCCTACCCCGCAATTCATACATTTAAATCCTAAACCCCAGACCTCCAGAATGTGATCTTTCTTGGAAATAGGGTAACTGCAGGTGTGATTAGTTAAGATATGATTGTGGAGGGGGCTCTAACCCAATGTGACTGGTACACTTATAAAAAGGAGAAATTTGGGCACAGAGACAAATCTATGCATAGAGGAAAGCCCATGGAAAGAGAGAGAAGGAAGTTTACCACTGTGAGCCAAAGAGAGAGGCCTGAGCAGATTCTCCCTCACAGCTCCCAGAAAGAGCCAGACCCGCCAACACCTTGATCTCAGACTTCCAGCCTCCAGAGCTCCGTGAGACAATAACTCTTTGTTGTCTAAGCCACCCAGTTTGTGGCACCTTATTACAGTAGCCCCAGGAAACTAGGATACTCTAGAATTGAATATGTCTTCCTTGGGGTTATTTTTCTCTGAAAACTTTGAAACACCACACCTGCCTTTCAGACACATACATGAGATCACACAGCCCCTGTGTCATTCATTCCTCCTTCGCTCACAGCCAGCCTCCAGGTCGCTCTTCTCCAGCACCGGGCCTTCACGTACACTTACGTACTCTAGGCGCTTCCCTTTTGCCTCTCTCAGGGAATACCTTGATGTGGCCAATCGTTGCTATCTGAGGCACTCTACACAGACATGAATCAAAGAGTCGCATTCAGTCCTGTTTCTGCGAGGCAGCAAAAAAAAAAAAAAAAAAAAAAGACCTAAGATTTATTTATATCCCCCAAATTTTCATTTTTTGCCCAAACAGCAATACAAAATAGAGAATGAGGAAATTGATATTAGCTAGACACTTTTTTGTAAGGAGTTGTGGAATGCAACCAGCATGTTCGAAAGTTAGACAGCGGTCTTTCACCAGAAGGCCCCAGAAAGAGCACAGGCTGTGGGAGGGGCAACTCGGCGCTGGGGCGCTGGGGTGCTGGGGCATTGGGTAAGCACACAGTGGAGGGAGCTCTTCCTGTCCTGGCGGGCCTGGCTTGAGCTTTTAGGTATGGCGCTCTCCTGACGTCACAGAGATTAGTGGTAGTTACTCTAGAAAGAGATGTATATGTGGCAGACAAAATGATTTTTAAAACTCAGAAAGGCATTTTTGCCACTTTTTTAAATCTGCCAATTCTCTCTATCTCTGACACACATAAACCACAACACACAGAGACATACATACTAAATCTTAAATGAGGGATTTTGCATCTTTTTTTTTTGTAGATTTTGCAAAATCTGCAAAAATCCATTTCTCAGGTGTCTAGAACATCCATGCACATTGCTGCCTAAGTAATTTCCATCAGGGGAATTTCTGATTCTCTGTTCTCTGAAGACCCAGGACGTGTTAACCATGCCATTTTGTACTCATGAGCCCCTATGTGGTCTCTGAGCTGGCGCACTTCACTTAAGCCTTTCTTCCATTTACAAATAAGTTTCTTGTGAAGTCTAATGTGAAAACACCCAACACTGCTCCATAAATCACCATCCTGACCTGAAACATTGAAGGTTGGTGGTGAAACTGACTTAAAGATGGGGGAAATACCCAGTCCTCCCTCCCCACCCCACCCCGGGACCCCCAAAGTCCTGCCCAGTGTGCTGCCCATTGGGCTGGGTCGCTCGGCCTCTGTGTCTGGAAAAATTCACTTCCTCCTCCTTCGTCTTCTACCTGCCTGACTCGTTACAGAACCAGACAGTTTACATATGTGATCCTTCCTATTTAGAAAATTAATGGTGTTTTCTGGCTCCAAATCACAGCTTGTGGTGCTCTGCAGGCGATGAAAAACTTGGCCAGCTTCAGCAGCAAGGCAGCCATTAGAAAATTAACCCTTGGTGACCAAGGAGCAAAGGTAGGCGAGCGGGGTCCCGGCAACGTGGCAGGCTGTAGCTTTCAGGTGTCGGTACATATGTTAGCCGTGTAGGAACAGCACACACGGGACCCCCTGAGAGCTTCTAGCTAGCATGTTTGTGGTTGGCCACTGTGGAGAGGGCACGGACATAGCACTTGGCAGCCAGTGCAACCAATATGCCACGCTTTTTATTAGAGCTCAGGAGAAAGCCCAGGGCCCAGCTTTGGAATGCCAGCCATTGCTGTGTTGGCTCCACCTGATTAAAAGATGTGCCATTCATTGCCATCCCCTCATGCCTCCATTTCATACTCCTTTGCTGTGCATTCCCCGCCTTCCTTGGGAAATGCTGACCTCAGAGAAACTGAATCATAACCATCAGGCTGGTAGAAAACTCAAAAGTGGTTAATTCCACATTAACTTAAGTCATCCCGCTTACTTTCTTTAATGTTTTTTTTTGTTTGCTTTGTGCATGGGAGCCAGAAGGGACTATTTTCTTGTATAGTTTTGAAACTGCTGTGTGTGTATGTGTGTGTGTGTGTGTGTGTGTGTGTTTAGGGTGGCCAGGGTCAGGGTATGGGGCTCAGAAGTGTTGTCATTTGGAAGCATCAAGTCTGTCTTTGGGAATTTGGTTTCTTGACGGCAATGTTCCTTGGAGCATTGTCATAGCTTTCTCTTTTCATAGTAAAGACTGAGTCCATGTGTTTGGAAGGGTCAGCTCTGTCCCTGGATTTATTCCTGATGAATGTGAATGCCATTTTCCTTGCCCTGCCCCTATGGAACTGGCAGCAATGACCCCCAGGATCAAATGCATTGAGGCATGCTTTTCTCTATTTATTTCTTAAACTGATGAGATACAAGGGCTCTGGATTCTGAGCCGTCATGGATCCCTGAGCCTACCACGGAGGGGAGAGAAAGGGCAGCCCAGAGTGCAGCAGCACGGCCACTGCAGGCTCGAGGCTTCCTGGTCCCATCCCCTGCACACCTATCCTGCAGTCCTGAAGCTGGTTTTATTTTTAGGTCCCTAGTGCAGGAAAACACAGCTGCTTGTTTTACAGCGTCTGAATGCTGTGCTCCGTGGCGTTCAGTGAAATCAGGCTATATTCATCTCTAACGCTGTGTAACACCAGCTTTAATACAAACAGGGGTAAATAACAGTGGCACATTAATTACTCCTTTCTAGTTTACTCTGACAAAAATGTACCAAAATGAAGACTAATATAATTATAGACGATGCATTTTCAATTAGCCTTTGTTAATACTATTAATAAGATTAATAATATATACTAAAAATGTCAATATGCTTATCTAAATAAATTTTTAAAATCACCCTTTCAAGTCCCAGCATCAAACATTAAAGCACAGCGTCTTAATTACATGTGCTCATCAACAAAGTTAAATGGAGAACATCCCTCAAGTGAGGCAGAGACAGACAGAGGCAAGCCCCGAAGCTGCCTGCGTGCGTGTTCACCTTTCCCAGCCCCACTTGGCTTCTCTGCACACCACCAGCGTTTGTGGATAGAACGTCTCCAAGTCAGCACAGGGCTCTGCGAAGTTCTCACACAGTGAGGGCTGCACACGGGGTGGCTTATTCTCTAATGTGCGCACACATGTAAATTACCCCTTTCCGAACTGAATGATAAAATGTGGGTTTTGCCTTTATAATTTTAATAATATACAGCACAATGGTGACTGGTGTTAATGTATAGAATTAATTGTCCCAGTGAGACATTTCTTTCAAAAAAGCAATAATAGCTGGATTCTCCTTGAGAATGTGAAAACCCTCTGGTACACTAATAAAATGAAAAAGGTTCACAAAATAATATCCTAAATAATTGGGTTCCTGGTACCAAAGACCCCATGTAGTTTCTCTTAAGTGGTCTGAAAAAAATTGTGATTATTCCTTTGGACCTAATAAAACATAATTGAAAAAATATCAGTGAGGATAACAGAGAGATATCCATGTCCCCTTAATATTTGTAAAGGTGAAATTCTTAACGCCTTTCCATTATTAAGGAGAAAAAAATGTTTTACAAGTAAATAATGATGTTCATTTGGCTGAAAACATATTGGTAACATGCCCGGTCCTCCCTGTCCCCCCCTCCCCCCGCCCCACTGTGTGTGAGTGTGTGTGTTATGTGTGATCATTAAAACTTTTCAACAGCTCCAGTTTGTAAATCTACTGGCCCTTTCCTCCCCAGAAACTGGAAAACTGCATACTCCTACTGCGCTGCATTCATAAACAAATTAGTGTCCTTTGAATAGATTGAGTATGAATGTGTGTATGGATGTACAAGGGGGGTGGGAGCACAAAACTGTTCTCCTTTCTGGAGAGGTATTTTCATTCCAGTGCCTTTTCTTTTTTTCCCCTTCAGACATAAAGGCTTACCCAGACTGAAAATTTTATCCCTTATCCTTGTTTTTTTACTTATCTTTACCTGTTTATTCACTTGTTCTTTAGCTACAATACCAGAACAAAACAGTGGCTGGAAATGAACATAATTTTCCACAAAGAGAGAGAAGCTATGGAGAGTGTTGGGGACCTGGAGGGAGACTGGGAAAATGCAAAGGGGACTCAGGACAGAGCCAGGGACGCTGGAGCTACAGAATGCTGAAGATAGTTGTCCCAGCTACGAGATAAAAGCTACATTACATGAAATTAATGGAGGCTGTCTGCGACATACATGAATCACTGTTTCAACACCAAGAAACCAGCACAAAAGAATAAAGAAATCTGAGTACTAACTACATCTTCAAAGGTCTCCTATTTACCCAGCTATACTGGGTACTGACACAAGTGGAGGGAAATATAAGAAAAAAGCACTGCTGTGATCGAATGAATGCGACCATATGAGCTATATTGGAGCCGTATGCATCCTATTTAGCTGATATCAAACACAGTTTAATGAAAGTTAAATAGTTTCTGAGGAGTGCATGAGCTGGAACAGATTAGATTCCACCGAGGGGTCTCTCAGCATATTGTTGCTCACATGTATTCCCTGCTCAGGGCTGCTACAATTCCAGCACTCCATTAGCAATACACAAAAGACTTATGCAGATAGCGGGCATAAGCTCCTACCGCCATGTTGGGAAATAAAAACACACACACACAGACACACGCACACACGGATGAAGGTTTTGTTCAATGTGTTCATCTCAAAATAGATCTCTGTAATTCAAAACTGATAAGCACATTTGTAGGATGGAGGAAGTAGCTGCCTATATTTTTAAATAGAGAAATATGTAAACTGCCTCAAATAGAAGATATTGCATCTGGCATATAATGAGAGTTTGATCTCTCAGAGGACAATAGCATGGGTGAATGTGATACCCCTTTGATCCATAAGCTACATCTGGGCTAAAGGTAGGCTAGCTTTCCTGTCACCACCCCATGAAGTTAGAGGGGTGTATGCTTTTGCAAATCCTCACACAGGCAGTCCTCCAGCAGTGCCTCATTTTTAAAATGTACAATCCCTTCCAGAAATACCGCCGCACAGCCTGTCCATCTATTTGCATGGCTGTTGCAAAAACTGACACGAATTGCAATTAATAATTTCATTACTTGGCAAAGATTTCTTTTAACTTCACCACAATTAAATTGTCTGTCGGCTTTATTCCTTCCTTCTGTCCAAGCACCCGTGTTCTGTCTTTATTGAGCTGACTTTTCATGGGCAGTGACAGTGGTGTTTCTGTTTAAATAAACGGGATCAATCTTACCCATTGGTCTTTCTATGGAAGTGGCCAGAGTGGCTGAATAGACTGGCAACATTTGCTCCTTTCACGTGGAGAGTAAAAGACGTCACTTCCAAACTTAGCTATGGTCACTTTCTCACTCTCACATAATTGCAGTCAAACTTCATTCCCGTATGTCCAGCATTTTCCCTGAGCACAGCTGGGTCATAAAGATGAATGAGATACCCTCACTATAGTTGAAGAACTCACTGTGTAGAGTAGAATTTCTCATCTGGGAAGTGACTTTGACCCCACCCTTAGAGAATATTTGGCAATGTCTGGAGACATGTATTTTTAATTGTCCCTATCGGGGGTATGCTGCTGGCACGAGTGCACAGAGGCCAGGGGATGCTGTTAAATACCCTACAATGTGCAGGACAGCCCCCACGACAAAGACTTGTTTGGTCCCAAATGTCAGGACATCTAAAGAGGTGATTGTTTCCTAGGATGGAGCAAGGTGACACTCCCAGTAAACACTGCACCCTCTAGTATATCTCCACCTTTCAACGATCTCCTATTCCCAGGAAAGTCTGATCACTCTGGTGTGCTGTCACCTGGTGGCACCAAGGGGCTGAATGAGGCTCCCGTAGCATTTTGCTTCAACTTTGAGAATAAACTCTTAACTATTTGCAGTCAGGGACAATGCTACAAGTTTTTCAGTTTCTTAACTGCCTGAGGTTAGGGGTAAGGGCTCTTTCGTACACTCAGCCAAAGAAAAAGAAAACAAAAAACACCATGCAGCTGTCCTACGTATATTTTTTCTTATCTATGGAGAGACTTTTCTATTAATATTATTCAATTCTTTCTAGAAAGGAAGAACTTTCCCAGTCATTTCTTCCATGTCCTTCTATTATTATTTCTAGGAATAACAATGAGCCAACATTAGTGAGCTGAGTGCCCATTGAGGGTGGCCTGTCAGATGCACTAAAGTAATTGGCTTTATTTCTTCACCTCTGTGCCTAGGTATGATAATGTCATTAAGAATCGCAGTAGGTGTTGAAATTCTCACCAGCTGTCTGTTCTGGTCAAGAAGGATTTCCCCACATAATTCCTGCTGTCCTTGTCACTACATTACGTAATCACATTCTGTGTGACATCATGTCAGAAGTGGTACTCATGTTGAAAGTTGCCTCCGTCTGGTGGTGACAAAATGAGGGGTGACTGTCCTGTTTGGCAACATCAACTAGCCTAGAATCTCTGTAAAAATATTGATGGATCTGTTCTTCACTTCCTGTTAGATTTGTGCTCTTCAGATAATTGGAGCTACAACATCACTGTGGCTAGAAGCTGAAGCATGATTTATAATGAACTGATAGCAAAGTTTATCTACTATGACTAATAATCATAATGTAGTAACAGTAATGTCAGTCATAATAAGAAGGAACTAATTAGAATAGAAAACAATATCTCTCCTTAAGAAACCTTACCTAGCTGAGAAAATAAGACACGTAGGTGGCACACGTGTGCTAATTCATTTAGCACCGTGAAGGCAAATAACAGCACTTGCATGGAATGATTGATTGACTCAGGAAATAATTCACATGGAAACTAATTAATTGAGGATAACTCTCATACCACCTTAACCTGTGACATGAGACACTTTACAACGGCACTGGGCTGCTGTTGCATGAAGTAGCCCAAAGCAATTATTTCCTAGAAAATGACTCCTTACGTGTTCCTAGATGTAAGTATCAGCTGGCCGGAGTGCTGAGTGAAGAAGGCTGGCTGGCTGCAGTGGCGGTTGCAAAAGCATAGTTTTCATGAAGGACGTCATCAGTGAAATAAGACTACCTTCCTGCTGATTGGCAAGGTTTGGGGAATAGTTTGGAGGGACTTATTACAGTGTGCTGTGAGGATTTCAAGAATCTTGCAATAGTTTCTCTTTAACCTGCAGGTGGCATTAGTAGTAAAAATGTATTTTCTATCATTCTTGAAAAAATATTCAGCAACAGAGTGAGGGAAACAGTAAAGGGCTTCGCAGCATGACTCAATTAGAGGAGCAAGCCCGATTCATTGCAGATGGCTTTTTGCTATGTTTAATAGTCCAGGGAACTCAATGATCCAAATCCAGAAATAGTAAACTACGATTCTTATAGGAATTGAAAAATCTGGGCAAGTTTTTTCTTTCTCTTGAGTTTGGAATACAAGGATATGTCTATATGCGCGCGCGCACACACACACACACACACACACACACGTCTTTGTGATTCCATTTCCACGTGGGAGGCCAGGAATCTGAGCACTGGGAGCAAACTTGGTTCTTTACTTACAGAGCAAGAATGGAAACTCAATAAAGTGTGATCAAAACTCTCTTTCTGAACCCAATCCTCTAAGATTCTCTCCCATGGGTGTTGGCCCTATGTCTCGCCCCAAGAAACTTCGCATTGCTAATGTAGCAGTTCCTATGGCTACAGTACGTCTTTTTCACTTCTTTATGGTGCAATACCAACTTACTAACTGTACTGGCTAAGAAAATCTTTGGACAAGATGAAATGCCTGAAACAGAGCCAGTTTAGGGAAGTCTTCCCCCCTGACCTCTCCAGATAGCTGCCAAACCAACTATTACTTATACCTGGTAATGGGAAGGGAAAGCTAGGTTAATATAAAAGATTAAAAACCCCAAGGCATCAAAAAGATTACAAACTCTGGAAAACACAGAGAGAAGGTATGAAAGCCGTGGGGGTTAGAGGCTGGGGTCTTATTCTGTATTAGATGGAGCAGGATAACTAAGGGGGAGCGTATATTACATAGTGTGGCCCCCCATACAGCCAGCATGTGCTCAGTCCCTAAGCATTCGTTGAGGAGAACATGGCCTTCTAGCAGGAAGAGGCTGCAGAGAAATGACAAGCACTGATTGAAACTCTTGTAAATATTACAACTCAGATTGACAGATAAAGATTCTTCAAATACAGGCCACTAGCTACTAACCAGTAAATATAGAGGTTGCTCTAAACTGGGCATTTTCTAATGTTTCTCACCTTTAAATGCTTGATTATTCATGTCTCTTCTTCCCTTCCAATGGACATTTGACTATTTTGTTGCTTTCTAACAGTGCTGATCAATATGTCAGAAGCAGATCTCTAGCCATGGGATCTATTTTTCAAAGTTCTTTTTTAGACAAACTAATAGGAAGACCATTATCTTATCAACATTTAGTACTGATATAATGTGAAGCAGTATATCAATGAATCAGTCAAATCACCAACTTTTACTGAGCCTACAAGTTATAATATACATTTTCCTTTTTCTCGTTAGCCGCTGTCTGGCATTGCTATTTCTCTGGCTCTAGTACACAGGCTTTCTGCCTCCCAAGAAGCATAGCTCCTTATGCCACCACCATTGGTGGGAGTGTCCATCCAGAACTTTGCTTCCACTGGAGGGTGCCAGTGCCTTCACCTGCCTCCGCAACCTGAGCTTTGACCGGATACTGCTGTGCCACTGAGCTTCATTGCCTCCTGCAGTGGGTGAGACCCCGGAGCTCACAGAGCCCCAGGTTGTGCAGTGCAGCTCTGGGGAAGTGGCAAAGATCCTTCCTCTCCGTGGGTTTCATCCACTGTCAGAAGGGATTGAGGTGGTATTTTCTGCACCCAAAGACTTAGAAAGTATTTAGCAAAAGAGTACCTCCAGTTATAATTTATACCAGAGACAAGGATCCTGGAGGCGGGACTGGCACACAGAGCCACCATACCTATGGTACAGGCAACTCAGTGCCAGACTGGGGCTTTCTTAGGCATACCATGTGTCAGAACCTGGGCTCCCCAATAATATGACACACTATGCTCAGCTCAGACTTCATACACTCAAAGTAGTTTTGTGCCAGTGCCCATTGTTCTTCCTTCCTCCTGGGTCTTGCTGGGGACCTGGGCACCTTGATTTCTTCTGTCTGGTCTTCTTAACTCTAGATTTTGGGTCTTTTAAGAGATCCACTAATATTTTTATTCAGATTAAAATATCTGAGCCAAGTTTGGGACATGGGGTTCTGTACAGGATTTTTCATCCTTTCACATTTGAAAAGTTATTTGAAAATACTACATGGGCTGAATATTGGGCCCCCATCTCAAAGCATATGTGGAAACCTCGTCCCCTGTGATGTTGTTTGGAGGTGGGGCCTTTGGCAGGTAATAATGAGGTCACGAGGGTGGAGCCTTTGTGATGGGATTAGTACTCTTATAACAGGGGACCCAAGAGCTTGCCTTCTCTTTCTCTCTCTGCCCTGAGAAGACACAGCAAGAGGGTGGCCATCCACCAAATAGGAAAAGTGTCCTCACCAGAACCTAAGCTGCCGACAGCCTGATCTCAGACTTCTTAGCCTCCAGGGCTGCGGGAAATAAATTTCTGTTGTCTAAGCCACCTAGGCTATGGTATTTGTTACAGCAGATCGAGCAGACAAAGACACACGGGTACAAAATGTTTCACAGTTGGTTTTGTATTTAACAAACAAACTTTTTAAAAATCACATGAAACCAAGATGATCTTAGAAAATCCAGACATGTGATTGCCTCCGCTTCAGCTTAAGCAACAGTGATGATCTCAGCAGCTGAAAAAACATTATACTTAGTCACCTCTACTTGCAGTTCTTTTATTAATCACTTCATTCTGTCAGGGTTTCTGCTCCTGTATACTACAGAGTATGCATGGGATCTGTATGCAGTTTATGAGAGCCGTACTATTTAATTATGTTGTATAATGATAATCTCTCCCTTGACTGTGTTTTCTGTGCCTGGCCTGCCACCTGAATGGGCCTCCGCCCCTTCAGAGTCACCGGCACAACTGTTGTGTGTGCTTCAACTCATTTGCGTTTCAACAGGTTTGGTGATACATTATTTCACTTTCATCAGATTTTCTTTACAGATCCTTTATAGATAAGATGGGGCCTTGGTCTTGTGATGTCTCATATGCTTCCCATCTGTGCCCATTTCTAAGATGAAAACAACCACTCCTTATAAATCCACTAATGTGTGTTTGACCTTTGCTTTCCTTGGACTTGTTTCCATTTTTACTTTATAAATGCACATTGGACTAGCTCCACATTGTCCCTAAACCCTACACTCCACAGTTCCTCCAAGACATGTGCATACACACTCTCCTTAAGTATATGCAGTTGAAAGGGTACAAACTTCCCGTTGTATGGTAAGGCGAGTAAACCCTGAAGATCTAATTCACAGCATTGTGATTATAGTTAATAATACTGTATCATATACATGAAAGTTGCTAAGAGAGTAAATCTTAAACGTTCTCACCACAAAAAAGAAATGGTAATTATATGACATGATGGCGATGTTAGCTAATGCAATGGTGGTAATCATTTTGCAATATATAAGTATATCAAATTAACACGTTATACACCTTAAACTTACACAATGTTATGTGTCAATTATATTTCAGTAAAGCTGGGAAAAAAAGTATATGCAATTAAATTCAATTATTCATTTTTGTGTCCTACTCTCTGAACAATTTGGAAGAGATTTCATGATTATAAAACAACGACACTGTAGAGTTTTGGAGCAGAGAGGGTGAGGAGTTGGTGAAGGCAGGATATGGAGTATATGGTAGGGTATGAGAGATGGGATTAGGCCCTGGCTTTGTTATTTAACCACTCCATGCTTCAACTACCTCATCGTGGAAATAAAAATCCTATACTTGTTCTACATGTTTCAACTGTTGTCAAAGCAAATAAAACCAAGGAAATACCTTAAAACCATAAAATTTTGTTATGGTGTTAGCTGCATTGCTGCTTAAAACATCTAGATCACCTTCAAGACACTCAGCAATGCCCAGGAGTCCTGCCCAACATGGGCCTGGTCTAATACCTGCACTTGCTAAGCCAAACTCGTATCCCTAGGAGACACATACCTGTGGACTGGGGCTTTTTGGGCACTGGTATGCTAGGCTGTGTCTCATCCTTTATGACCATTCTCATTTCTTCATTCATTTGACAGAAAAAATAAAAACATGTGAGAAGAAACGATGGTCTCAGATGTGAAGTGAAGTAGACAGAGTGGGTGAAGCGCAGGGAAATGCCTGTGTCAGAAGAGAGTACGGGGGAGGGCGTGGCGAGTGCTTTGGATTCTGTAGCTGGAAGATTCAGTGAAGGGAGCTAAGGAGGATTTTTTTAGAGTGATAGTCCCTTAAAGAAGGGAACACTGACCCAGTAAGTCTCAGGCATTTTATAAAAGACTTTAAGACCCATTTGTTTTGACTAAGGTATACATATTTCTGAATTTCTGCCCCTTTATAAACACATTTGTTCTCACCATATTGCAACAGATCTGCATTCCTAGCCAATTCGCTTGAATTCTTAATTCTTGTTAACAGCTCTGGCAATTAACCAATCACTCCTTCCACTGAAGGGCTCCGGGAGGAAGGGACCAATGATTTATAGCAGCACAGCATCCTTGCTTGTTGAATTGAACTCGATTGCTGGAGTACTTCATTTAGAGAATAGATGGGCAGGTGAGTAGCCAACAGGCTGCAGCCAACTGAAAGACTAACACTGCCAATAGGTGACAGGTTGGAAGTGCTGCTTCCTCTGACTCTTCTGCCGCCTGTTTCTCACTTCCTCTCCCTGTTCCCAAAGCTCACGTGAAAACCCAGTGCTGCCTCTGGGGGTCAGCCAACTAATCTCGTGCTGATGGTTTTAGAGAATGATGCAATCACAGTGTTTCAAGGGCCCTAGACATGGTCTAGCCTACAAGTGCAGGTTGCTGTTCTACAAGGTCCTAGTGAATGGATATTCTCAAATATCATCAGTAATATTTTGGAAGGCAGTACCTTCCACTGCCAGGCAACACGGTTGGAAATTGTCCCTTAAAGTGAGAAAAAAAAATTTCCTCTTTTGGAATTGATACTCAACCCTGATCCTACTTTTGTCCTGTGAAGCAATCCAGAATAACTACTCTCCCTTGTTGAAAATGCGCCCCCTAAACTTGAGAACAGCTTTCATGTCTCCATCCTCTTTCTTCACTGCAATTCCTTGAATGCTTGGGGAACATTGTTTCTTATCTTTTTCCAGAGCCTTCTAAAGACATCATTTATTTTTCAAGGTTCTTCTTGTATTGTACCACCAAAATTTTAATGTAATTGCCCATACTGCATTTCTTGTGAGGCCCATTCCTGCTGCTTTATATTCCCATATTATCTCTGGTCCCAGATTCTGGGGCAACTCTTCAATTAAAGCCAATAAAATGACCAGGAACATTCTGATGACATTTTCTAGTTCTTCCCTGAAATAACTTCGGAGTTATCATTTCTGTTTCAAGAACTGTTTCTAGGGCCACGTGGCATGGCTTGAACTTTTGATGTGCTCTTTAAGAGAATCTAAATTTGCTAAGTTCATAAAACTGTAGACACTGGTAAAGGCTATAACAGAGCCAGTGGAGGTGAGGAATCAGATGTGCCAGAGGAAGGCATGGGAAGGCTGCTCAGGGGAGAGGAAGGCAAATAGTTCTTGCAGAAAAGGAAGCTCTTTGGCGGTAGATACTGAATCACCCCGAAGGGCAGGACTGACCAGATGTGTAGACATGCCAGTGTGTACCCTATGTGAATTGAGGGAGCAAAAACACTACCAGTTCCCACGTATTTGTACTTCTTCTAGCACCAGAAATCCTCTTGTGGTTAACCCCTTTTACTTAAGGCCACCATAAAAATGTAAATGTTCTCTGGATGAATAAATTAGTAATCCATGATCAACCAGTAACATCTTAGCTATACTTGAGCAAATTAGTTTTTGCTGGTCACTGAGTAGTCCCCCTGAGGGAACTGGCTACAAAACTGATATATTTCAATTGGGTGAGAATAAAGAATATAAAAAGACAGCTTCAGGACTTGGTGGTACCAGGAGGGCAGTGAATAGGAGGGCTAGAGAAAAGGATTTGGTGGGTATCGAGCTGCCTGAGACAAGTAGGGCACTTCTGTGGAGGCCTGGAACTGGGAACTGTATGAATATAGGGAGGATGCTAAAGAGCAGCTAAAAAGGAATATTAAGAAATTCAGTAAGTTGAAACTCTATGGAAAGAGACCCTGAGGAAATATCTATAGAGCTTGAGCTCAGGAATTGCAAATTAGTTGAAAAGGCATGATGTCTAGTTCTTTGATTTTAAATTATCATTTCCCACCTCCAAATGGAGCTGTAAATGACTTCAGAGCTGTAAACTGTAAATATTGTTTAATTTCCACTTTTTTTTACTTTTTATTTTATTCTATTTGATTTTCCCCATTTTGTGTGTACTATTTTTCTGGCCAAGACCCCAAAGAGTGATGAATTAGCAAATGGAAAGGAGGAGGGGGGCAGATCTAAAATGGGAAAAAAATGAGGGAGAATAATTTTCATATTCCTTATGATCCTGAAATAGAAGGACTAGAAGGAACAGCTGAAAGTAACTTAGGCACAAGAGTGTAAAGGGGAGAGTTATCTCGAGGATGCCTCGATCCTGAGACTTCAGTACTGCCATCTCTCCATCTCTCCATTCCCCCTGTTTCTCATGTGTGCTTCTTTTCCTGCCTGTTAGGTTAACTCTTTTCTACCATGGAGGGACTTTCTCCATATTATAGGCTTATTTCTTTACAGCCCTGTGACTGTATGAAAAATAGTTCCTTTTTTAGTTTAGTTATAGAGAAATGTAAAACAGATAAGGGTTTTGATTTGTTCAGTGTGGGTCATGTGCTTGTTACCAGAACAATCACCAGCCAAGGTTAAAGGTGCTATAATTGACTTATTCTGCATTCCATGTAACTCCCATGACCAGGCAGCTGGTATCTGTTAACAGACAGGGAGAGAAGAGGTGTGGACAAATGAACTAAGAGTCACATAAGAGCGGAGGAGGGAGGTGAGGACTATTTGAAGGAAGGTGAATGAATTAGTCAAAGAATATATGCGAAGGCCCCATGGACATGGACAATGGTGTGGGGAATGACTACAGAAGTGGGAGTGGGCAGGGAGAGGGGTAAAGGGAAATTGGGACAACTGTAATAGTATAAACAATAAAAATTTAAAAATTAAAATAAATATTAATAAAAATAGAAAGATTGGGGGAGTCAGTAAAGAGCAGTGTTTCTATATTCCTAATGAGAATTAAGACCTTGGGGGGCAGTGTGCAACCTGTAGACTACTTACCCAAGTTTGAAATGGACTATATTTCTCTGCTAAGGCTGCCATAACAAAATACCACAGTCTAGGTGACTGAAACCACAAAAATTTAGTTCTGGAGGCTGGAAGTTCAAGATCAAGGTGCTGGCAGGGTTGGTGTCTCCTGAGACCTCTCTCCTTGGCTTATAAATGGCCTCCTTCTCACTGTGTCTTCACAAGGTCTTTTTTTTGTGTGCACAGCGCAGTGTCGCTCCCTCTTTTTGTAAGAGCACCAGTCCTATTGGATTCGAGTATCATCCTTGTGTCCTCACTTATCCTTAATTACCCCCTTAAATGTCCTCGCTCCAAATACAGTCACATTGGAGGTTAGCGATTCTGCATAGGAATTTTGAGGGGACACAATTCAGTCTATCACATGGACTAATCAAGGTAATGCTAAGGGGATGGGCCCAGTTGAAGAATGGTGTTTTGAGTTTAATTTTTCACCCTAAATCTTAGAGGTTAGGTACAACTCAGGGAGAGTGAACCCAGCTGGAACAAATACATAGAATATTTTCAAATAAGGATTGGGGAGATGAAGAAAATATAGCTATGACTGATAAAGCCACTGAAGAAGAGATCTAGAAAACAAGCAAAAGATAATGGACTAGTATTGGCTAGGAATTCTGCCTAACAGAGAGACTGATGTTAAGTTCCCCAAACGATCTTCCTAAAGGGGAGATCCCTAGCCTTGGAAGAGGCAAGGATTTCTGTGCCAAGTTAAGGAATAATTTGTTTCTGATCTCATCTGATGTAGAAGTTGGCTGTATTTTTTGGCAGTGCCATCATCTGAAAGTTAAGTTTTAAAAAATGTCTAGGAAAATATAATGCTTCTCTGCAAATGTGAATGCTAATGGAACCCTATTGCTGGCTGATTTCCATCAGAGGAAATACAATAGTTACATATTCGAAGTATCCACGGGTGGACACAAAATTATCATTGCTCTTAAAAAGGCAGTTTATACCAGAATTCTTGTTTGAACTGAAGTGTAAATCTAGTCTCTATACTGAGAGAATAATAATCTGGTAGGTCCCCTTATTTAATAGGAAGAAATAAGGTTTGGGGAAAAGAAATAAAAGCATTTTTAGAAATGGCCTAGGTCTTGGAGGTAATTACTATTATGATCTATTGAATGGCAGCTATGTGTGTGTTTGTTCTCTTGGTGTGAAGTTTATTTATAATCCTCCTACCTATGTACCCTGACTACATCTAGAGAGGGTGCATGCATGTGTGAGAGAGAGAGACAACAAGTGAAGAAGAATGAGATCAATGTACAGCTAGCATCATTTAGATATTTATCTTTTTTAAATAATGTAGTTTGAAAAGTAAGATAAACCTGGCAATGAGTTTTCTTTGTAGTTGCCAGGTTTGCGTTGAAAAGGAAAAAGACTTTCCAATATACAAATGGAAATCCACATATCATGCCCCTTGCAAATATAAGTGAGAATGTTGCACATATGTCCCAAATTAATTCTGAAACAATTTCAGACCCAGACTTGTGTTAATGTGTTTAGCAAGTAATTAGTTGTCCATTCATTCATTAACAGCATATTTAAAAATTTCTTGCAAAACCTTACCTCCCCCCTCAATAAAGTGGCACTTCTAAGAAGACAGAAGGGATATAAAATATGTCAGGTAAGATGGGAAAACAAATTGAAGAAAGAAAATTACATGTTAGTTGTAGAAGAACATTAGTCATAGAAATGGGATTTGCAAAGAAAACACTTTGCTTCCCTTTACCTTTTCACACAAAAAGGGTGAAGTTGTGAATTGGAGCTGCATCAGTGGGTACTTTAGCATTTTATGATTCCAGTTTAGTATAATGTTTTCTCTCTTGGACATTATAATTTTTCTTCCATTTGTAAAGTGCTTTATAGTTTTCTAAGCAGTTTCACATAGAGTAGTTCATTTGTGGAACTAATAGCATTTACATGGGATAACAATATTCTAATAGAATTGTACAATTTGCATAATGAGTTTAACTTGTTATTAAAATGAATGTCACTTGGATAAGATTGAAGGAGGAACCATACTGGTCAACAATCTTGAAGTAAGTGCTGACCGTTCTGATTTGTGAGAGGCAGGGGTTCGTGTGTCTTTTTTCAGCCTTCTTGACTCTTCCTGCATCGGTGGGCTGCCTGTCCTTCGTCTCCATTTTCAGTTAACACAGAGGATGACTTAGGGCAGAGCGAGTGGGACTTGAAGCGTGTAAAATCCTGCTCTGTACCTACTGAGGTTACAAGAAGTATATTTGTATTTTTTATTTGTTTGCATATATTTCATTAAAAAATACTGATGTTGGGATCTAAATGAGCATAGCTGGCCACTTCTTAGTAACTGGAAAAGATGTGGAAATATTTTATGCAGAGGTGAACAGAATCCCAAAGCAGTGTTTAGGGTGAGCTAACAGCCTTTTGCCCTATTAAAATGCAGCTCTAGTTTTAACAGAGAGAACATGTATTACAGTACCCACTGAATCACCCCATCTATTCTTCCTATATCTCTTCCCTGCTCACACATTGGAGGCCTGATTGTCCTCTTCCGTAGCTCCATACCCTCTTAAGATTTTATTTAAGGTAAAAAGGAAGAATCATCTGGGATGGGATAATTAACTGGTAGTTACCAATTTTGAGGTATTCTTGGGAAAAGGAATTTGAGGGTCTGGGACAAAGAAGAAATGGGGAGAGGGAGGTAAGAAACAAAATTACTTTGAATGAATATGACCATGAATAAAACGTTTCAGTATTTTAATGGGAAGTCTAAAGGCACAAAGATACCCTGTCCCCACTTCACATTTTCTTTAAGAGTTGTGACAGAGACTTCTGGTTTTCATTCTCCTCATTATTTCTGCCTTTTAAACACATCCCCGGCATTGTTGAATGTGGCAATGTGCCCAGATAAAAAACAAAAAAACTGCATGACCCAGCCTCTCATTCTCCTTCTTGTTTCTATCAACCTACAGTTTTTGCAATATGGTTAGAATTTCTGACCACAAGTTGCTATAAAGAACGGAAGCTACAGGCTAAGAGTGGAGGAAAAAGAAGATGGAAGAAATCTGAGATGCTGATGCTCTGTTGAACACCTGTTGTGCACACCTATTATTCCAGCCACTGCTAGGTGGTCACCTCTACTCAGGTACCTCTCCCTGCCTGATCCATAGAACCTCCTGTCATTTGTCTTCACATGGGACACTAGTAGGAACTTCTTTGAGTCTCAAGGAAGCACACAGGAGAGTTAATACATCTTGGGACCACAGAGTACTCTTACCAATGGGGAATGGGAAACAATGGATCCACACTTTGCTCTTTTTCTCTGTTTCAAGGCCCTGGGATGTATTTCATAAAGCTTCTTCAACAGCCCATGGAATGCTCCAATAGGTCACCCACAGTGCTGGTGTAATAAAGCAGTCTCATACCAGCAAACTCTTCTCTTCATATATATGTCCTCTGTACTCTTCTCCTGCCCATAAATAAACTACTTATATGTTAGCCTTTGCCTAAGTCTGCTGTTTCCAGGCATTCTAGGCCACAACAGATAAAATCATGAGTAAGAAACCAGTCCTGGATTGTCTAACTCTGAACTTTTCCTTTTTTTAGCAAGAGAGTTGTCAGCTCAAGAATTTCTTTTTGGGTCTTTTTTTAAAAATATGTTATTTTAGAGGAGTTTTAGGTTCATAGCAAAGTTGAGAAGGCACAGACATTTCCCATGTATGTCCTGCCCCATCCCATTCGTAGCCTTCCCATTAACAATATCCTCCACCAGAATGGTACGTTTGTTACCACTGATGTGCCTACATTGACACATCATAATCACCCATGTTGCGTAGTTTACCTTAGGGTTCGTTCTTGGTGTTGTACATTCTATGGTTTGGACAGATGTATAATGACATGTATCTACCATTATAGTATCATAAGTATTTTCAATGCTTTATAAATTCTCTATACTGCATGTTTTCACTACCCCCACCCCCCTCAACTCCTGACCCTTCATTACCTTTGTTGTGCCTTTTCTTTCTACAATATCATGTAGTTGGAATCATAGAGAATGTAGCCTTTATAGATTGGCTTCTTTTACTTAGTAGTACACATTTAAGTTTGCTCTATGTCTTTTCATCGGTTGATATCTCATTTTGTTTTAGCATTAAGTAATATCCCATTGTGTGGATGTACTGCAGTTTTGAAAATTATGAATAATTCTGTTTACAAACATTTGTGTGCAGGTTATTTGTAGACTTTAGTTCTTTTACAAAATTTCTATTACTTAATTTGTATTCTCTATTTAATGAGACATTATTCTTATACTTTCCTTATATTCTTTAGACATGGTTTTCTTTAGTTCTTTGAAAACCAAAGTCTTATTTACCTACTAAATACAATTCTGGGATTTCTGATGACAGTTTCTATTGACTGACATTTTTTTTTGTACACAGGCTATATTTCCCTGCATCTTTGAATCTCACATAATTAATTTTGTTGAAAAATTGAAAACAAAAAAAAAGTAATGATGTTTAAATAATATAATGTAGCAACTCTAGATGGAAATCAGATTTCCCCTCACCATCTCTAGGTTTCATTGTTACTACTATTTGTTATTTTTGTAGCTCATTTTTTGTATAAACTTAGTTTGACTAGTTCTGTAATATCTTTATTTTTTTTTTTCATGTGTGGCCACTGAAAGGTCTACATGGTTAGCTTCTTAGCCTATTAAACAAATTATACTAAGAACTCCTTAAATGTGTTGAACCAATAATTTTCTGGGAAAAAAAGCTGTTTTTAGAAAGTGAACTCTGAGTATAGTGAAACAGAGTAAAACCATGCAAGTTGGAGTTTCCAGGGAATTTCCTTACAAGTGACATATGACAATTGTGTGGGTATGGAGCTTTTGAGGAGGTCCAAATCTGTTCTGTCCATGGTAATGACTACTAGACCTCTGGTTTTTACACCTAATATGATTACAAGGACTTTTTTATTCAAGGATTCTGTGGATCTGGAGAGAGAGTGATGGGAAAATGACAAGTTAAAGTGCCACAAAGTTTCCTATTATTACCATAATTCAACTTTTTCTTTTTCTTTTTTGGAATAAAGACTTCTTAGATTGTCGCAAGCCTTTTGTTAATTTCCGAAATTCTGAATATTTCTTCTATAAAAATAGTGATGGCACTATTGGAGTTTTAGAGGTTCTCACTCTGCTATTCTGGTTGATGTTACCCCCAGAATACTGTCCTAATTCAAGAATGAAGGGGAACTCATGGTATTTTCAGAAGAAGGAAAAACTAAGAGAATTTGCTACCACATAGACATTACACAATTCTTCATTTGTTGAGTTTTCTAAATTATTTTTGTCTACTGTGATTCTCAATGTATGTGGAGGAAACATGTAAAACAATTATGTGGGAGGGTAAATGAATGTAAAGGGAGGCAATGTTTCTATAATTTACTCAGACTGGTAAAATGATGGTAACAGTAGACTCTGATAAGGTGTGTGTATATAATGTTTTATTTAGGACCATCACTAAAAAAATAGAGATATAGGTTTAAAACCACTGAACCTAAATCAAAATGGGACTATAAAAATGTGTAATTTTTTTCACAGAAAGACAGGAAAAAGAAGTCAGTGAAACAAAAACAAAGACAATAAATAGAAAACAAACCAAAAAGGAGTCACACTTAAGCTCTATATGTAATTACTTTATACATAAAAGGTTTAAATACACTAAGTAAAAAGTAAAGATTGTCAGAGTGGATTAAAAAAATGCCTAGCAATATGTTGTCCATAAAATACTTACTTCAAATATAATAAGTATATTGAAAGTAAAAGGATAGGAAAAACATATCATGGAAATATTAATAAAAAGAAAGTACTGGTATCTATATTACTATAATATAAAGTAGACTTTGGAACAAAGAAAATTACCAGGAATGGTACATAATGATTAATTGATCAGTACACCAAGAAGTAATCCCAAGTATGTATGCACCAAACAACAGAGCTGATAATATATGAAACAAAAACTGATAGAAGTGAAAGGAAAAGTAGGCAAATTCACAGATATAGTTGGAAATTTCAACATCTTTCTTTCAGCTATTGATAAAACAATGAGACATAAAAATCAGTCAGATTATAGATGATTTCACAGAAATCATCTGACATCTGACATTGATTTGACATTTATAGAACATTTCACCCAAAACAATGGAATACACTTTCTTTTCAAGTGCTAATGGAACATATACCATGATTAAGTATATCCTAGGCCATAAAACAAATGTTAACATATTTTAAAGTACTGAAATCACACAAATTGTATTCTTTGACCACAGTGCAATTAAAGGAGTAATCGATAGCAGAATTATAATGGGCTGATCACCAAAGTACTTTGAAACTGAACAACACACTTCTAAATTATTCAGGGATCAAAAGGAAATCTCAATGTGTATTAAAGAGTTACACTGGTGCATGAAAATGAAAACACAACTTATCCAAACTTGTGATACACAGATAAAGTAGTTCTAAGAGGAAAGTTATAGCAATAAATGATTACATTAAAAAAGAAAGTCTCAAGTCAGTAATCTGAGCTTCCATCTCAAGAAAGAAGAAAAAAAACAAAACAAATGGAAATAAGGAAGGAAATTAATAAAGAACAGAGATCAGATAAACTGAAAGTACTAAAAAAATGAACAAAATCAAAATGAACAGCTGGATTCTTGGAAAAGGTCAATAAAATTGACAATCCCTTAACAATATTAACAAAAAAGATGAGGACATAATTTACCAATACTAAGAATGGAATAGGACATATCACAGATTTTAAAATGATAATAAGGGAATAATGTATAAATGTTTGACTCTTTAGATGAACTTACATGATAATTTTCTCCAAAACTATGAACTACTACAGCACACTCAACATGAAACAGATCATTTGAATAATTCTGAAACAATTGATAAAATTGATTTTGTAAATTAAAATCTTTTGAAAAAAAGAATTCTTATAGTAACTATGTATATTCCCAGATGAGTACTAGAAATATCAGGGAGAACACTATAAAATATGTAACTGTTTAACCACCATGTTGTACCTCTTTAACTAATACAAAATAATATTGAGTGTAAAATGTAATTGAAAAAGAAAGCTACCTCAGTGAAAATAAACTAAAATCTTCTGAAAAAAGGTTCTTCAGGCCCAAATGTCTTCACTGAAAGAGTCTACTAAACCTTTAAAGAAGAATTAGCATTTATACAATGGAATAATATGCAGCAGAAAGAAAGAAGGAGTTCCTATACTTCATGGGAGCATTGATGGAACTGGAGAGCATTATGCTAAGTGAAATAAGCCAGGTGGTGAAAGACAAATACCACATGACCTCACTTATAAATGGACCCTAATCAACAAAACAAACAAGCAAGTCAAATATAACTAGAGACATTGAAATAAAGAACAAACTGACAGTGACCAGAGGTGGAGGGAAGAGGGATAATGGCGGAAAAAATGGGAAAGGTATAGTCAAGGAACATGTATAAAGGACCCATGGTAATGGACAATAGGGTGGTGATTGACTGGGGGAGTTGGGGGAGATGGGGATGGTAGAGCAATGGGGGAAAAATTGGAACAACCGTATTTGAAAAATAATAAAAAAAGTTCTACACATCATCTTCTGGAAAGTGGAAGAGGAAGAAACATTTCTTGACTCATTTTATGAAGGTAGTCTTAACCTAATACTAAAGCCAGACGTGGGTAGTATGAAGAATTTAAAAATAGAGTTTATTATTGATATTAATAACTGTTTTTTGAAAATACATGTGTATATCTATGTTCTTTATATATTATAATTTGGCAAGTCTGATCAAGAAAGAGTGATACTATATACACATTTTATTTGTGAAAAAGGATATGATTACAGAGGTGAAAGATATTTAAATATAAAAAGAATATCATGACCATATTTAAAGTAAAACTTATTATTATACAGAGGTGAACAAAAGTAGGTTAAATTAGCAGCCATTATTACCTAAAAGATAAGTAATAAGTAAGGATATAAAATAACAACAATAAGAAGACAAATAATACAAATAAATTATACAAGAATTAATAACTAAGTGATAATGCAAGAATAAACTCTGTTTCACATACTCACAATATACCTACTTTTACCCATCCCTGTAATTATATAAAAATCTTAATGAACTATGTAACTATATGTAAATATATTGAGTATTTATTTGTATACAAATTATATACATATATAATACATATATAAAATTTATATGTAAGATATGTTTTGAATATATACATATATTCAAAAATTGATTTAAGTAAAAGTAAACATCTTGAGTAAATTAATAACAGAAGAAGGGCATTGGGAGTCAGTCAACTCTGGATTTCCAGTCCTGATAATGATGAATAGGTAGTAAAAATCAGCTAACCTCTTGGGGAAAAGACCCTGAAAAATGTAGATTAAATATTTTTTAGAAATATACCTGTAGGCATTGGAAACCTAGTAAGACATTGAGAACTTATCAAAACAAAACATAAGAGAACTCAGAAATGCAGAAAGGTGAGTCAGCTATCAGGGCTTCTTTTATATTAGTGTGTGTGCTGGTACCTGATTCAGTGAGCTGGAATAAGAACAAGAATGGCACACAACTAGGAACTAAAAATAACTATTTAGAAACTTTTATGCAAATACTAGAATTGAACAATATAATTACCATGATTGAGAACTCAATGCACAGATTTAACAGCATATTAGGTACACAGTTCAAAAGAAGATAGGGAACTAGCACAGAGGTCAAATAGAAAAAATCCTAAGTGCAGCATAGGGAAACAAACTGAAGGAAAATACAGAAGTGAGACTAAGAAACATAAAATGGAAGTGTCTAACATACTTGCTGAGAAATATTCAGAAGAAAAGCAGAGAGAGTTTGAGAAAAAGTACCATATTTTTCCATGTATAATATATATTTTTTGTCCAAATTCTTGAGGGAAAAATAAGAATGTGAATTATACATGGGAATTAGTACTAGAACATAGGTGCCCATTATACACAGGAATAATATTTGAAGAGACAACTCCTGAAATATATGTGCAATTTATGAATGAATCCCCATGAATCCCAAGGAAAACAAATTAGAGAAAATTATACCTATCATTATTAAAACTACTGAAAACTAAGGACAAAGAACAAGATTTTAAAAGCAGTTGAACAAAACTTACCTTCAAAGGAGCCACAATTTGACAACAGACCTCACAAAAGAAACAATGGAAGCCAGAAAACATTGAAATGATATCCTCAGTGCTGTAAAACAAAAAGGTTAACCTAGAAATTTATACTAGTGAAATTATTATTCTAAACAAAAGACATTTAAAAAAATAATGAAATATAAAATCACTGATAGCAACACACAAAAAGAAATTTCAAAAGGCGTTCTTCAGAAAGAAATGAATTTAATGTATGAAGGTATTAAAATATAAACGTATGTGTACATCTAAATGAATATTGACTGTAAAATAAAATGAATAACATATTTTAGGGTTTTATACATACAAACACAAAATCAACCTATGTAACTCTTGCATCTTATAAGATATGAGAATGGGAAATAGAGTTAAAGTGTCTAGAGACCCTTGAAATGCCTGGGGGAAAAAAGATTGAAGTACCATCTTATGTCAACTTTTTTATGTGTTAAGAATTTATGTTCCAGTCTATAATGTTATCACTAAAAATAGATATTAAAAAACAATGTCAAGCTAATAGAAAGGAGAAATAAAATAGTTTTTAAAAACTTCAATTAGGCTAAAATGAAAAAAATCCAAAAAAGGCATTGGACAGTCATAGCAAATAGTATTCCATTTTCACATACTTCTGTAAATTAACTGATAAAACCAAGCAGAGAAAAAGATAGAATATAGAATTTGAACAACACAGTTAGCAATCATGATGTGACAGATATAAAGAATATGGCTTTCAACATCTGCAGAATACAAATTCATATGAGGTGAACATGGAACATTAACCAAAAACAGATTATCTGTTGATTCACTTAGAAAGTCCAAACAAATTTCAAAGGACTTTAGTCATGCTGAATATGTTCTCTGACCACAAAGCAGATTAAGCAAGAAAACAAAATGAAAAGATAACTAGTACATTTCCATATGTTTGGAGAGTAAGTATACTTCTAAATAGATTTGCAGTGGAGAGAAAATTATAGATGAAATTTAAAAATCTATCAGTGATAATGAAAATATAACTTATAGATTGCAGCTAAGGAAATTTAGAGAAATAGTTATAGATTTAGATACGTAGAAGAGGGTAAAATTAAAAAATAATGTGAGCATCCATCCAGAGAAATTAGCACAAAAAACAACAGTGTGAAACTCAAAGAAAGTAGAAAAGAGAAAATTGTAACTACAGCAGAAATTCAAGAAGTAAAAAACAAAAGCTAAATGACAATTCTTTGAGATGTTTTTGAAATTGCTAAATTTCACTTTTTGAATACAACTGATGAGAGAGAATGAAAATCAGGAGTGCAGAGAGGACCATTGCCATGGGTCTTACAAACAACATTGTGCTTTCGAAGCACACAAAGAAGCAGGTAAGAGAATGTGCATTGTGGCGTTTTTTTAAATTGTGTAAAACTGAAGAAAATATTTTAATAAGTTTCAATAATCAAGTATCTACATAAATTAAGTCCACCCATGTTATGAAAAAGTAGAAGTCTGAAAAAGGTGGATATACAAATATTGAAGTAGGGAGACCTTTAAAATAATTAATTATTAAGTAGAAAACCTAAGCTGTAAAACAATATTGAGTACTACCCTATTTATGCAAAGTAAACCATTTATTTATATATTAAATGCACATATGTAAATGTGTATTTTATGTAATCGAATAGTACGAAGTAGGAAGGTACACGTAAGTGATAACAAATGTAACAATTATTAGTTCTGTGCAGAGCTAAGTTTGGGAATATGTGAAGTGAGAATTTTACTCTTTCAGTCTAGCTACATATTTTGTTCAATTTACAAAACAAATAGGTATTCATGCATTTTTTTGCATAGTTAAAATATCAATTACAGTATGCTATAACACTCACTTGTGTGAAGGTCTGTGGGTTTGTGGTTTTATCAGCCTCTGTATGAGATGTATTTTCCAAGAATGCAAATCTATATTTTTGTATTGCCTACCACAAATCATCTGTGGTGTTAAATGATAAAAATCTAACCAGAAATATCAATTATATGAAAAATCTAATAGGAAAAAGTAAAGTAGTAATAAAAGTAGTAAAGAGTTGTAGTAACGTAGCAAAACGTGAATCACAATAGGTATACCTTTCAGCTCAGTTTAGCATTTGAGAACATTTAAAATATTAAGCTTTATAGATTACTCACAGAAAGATCCCTACATATATATTTTGATGTAAAGATGGCTCTATTTTCCACCTGATGTGTGATGCAGAACTGGAGACCTGCACAGGAACATTCCATCCTCCACCTCTTCGTTCCCCGCTTCCCTTGTTATTCTGGCTATATGGGGAGAGTATTGACTTCTGTTTCAAGCATATGTCTTTCTTAGTGGGACTGCCCTTCTGGACCCTAGGGACCTTGAACAACTACTTTGTGTGCCAGCAGTTCTGTATTTTTGGATGATGAAAATTGATTTTCCTCCTTTTAGCAGGTGCAGTCTCTGAGTTAGCCTCTCCCCTCACGACCCGTGCAGATCATGCCATCAATAGCCAGAGATGGGATGAGGAGGGATGTTTGGAAGACTCAGCACACGGCACCAAGGGGCCTGAAGAAGCCTTGCAGCAATGTGGGCACACTGGGAAAAAAGGTCATAAGAAACTTAGTGTAGAGCTGTTTCCTCCTCAGTACTTCCTTGACAAGTTCAGTATCTAGAAGCATTTTTTGGGAAAATCTAAGTGGACAAACCTTCATGTGGGGTCTATTATGGTCTCTACAGTCCTAAATGGATCATTCTTATTAAACTTGAATAATGGAAAACTCCTTTTAAGGAAAAGTAATTATAAAAGATCTCAATGTGGCTTGAAATATGTTTACTTTAATGCTATCTACACATTTTTTTCAAACATAAGTCTTGTTCTTACAGCTGTTTTGCAACTAGGAAAGTGTAGTTACAGAGATGAGAGTTTTTGGTACACATTGGAAAAACTTACAGATTTTGAGTTGGGTAATAAATACAAAAGTACATTTTGTGCTTGCATAGAGGATAAATATGGAGGTTCGAGTCTAGAGACAGGGTAACCAGTTAGAAAGTTACCCCAAGCTCCTGAGTCCAAAGTGTTTGATGTCTGATGGAGCATGTGGTGGCTGCAGGTAGGAAAACAGGACTCTTTCTACAAAGGACGAGAGCCCTTAGGAGAAGAGCCATCTGAGGTTCTTGGTATTTTTAGATTTTGTTTGAAACACACAAGACTGGCATCTGGAAGTGTAAGTTGGTGTCAATTGTTAAGACCGTGGAAGACTGAGAAAAAGAGTGTGGTTGGAACATATGGTCCCCAGGCTGGTTTAAATAGAAATGAAGTCACTCGGAAGTGAATACACAAGACAAGCACATGGTCTGCCATGATAATTCCTGAGACAGTTTCTAGGAGAAGCCACATTAACTCTGGACATCCAGAAAGGTGGGTGCTGTAAAACTGGTCCTTAATCTCATGGTGCTCTAGATTAATTTTCCTTCTTTAAGTATTTAACTCTTGCATGGGGTATATAAGTAGCAGTTTGTCTCCTTGCCAGAGAAGGTAAATGAGGAGGAGGTAGAGGAAGAGTGCTTCCTAATAATTCAGATAATTATACGATGTGGAAGAACTCTGGAGAGGATGGAAGGAAATTTTTGGATTAAAATCCAAGAAAAAGTTTTGGAAAAGTTGCAAGAAAGCAAAATCGGAATCATATATAGAAGACAAAATGCAGAGGGGGTAGGAGGTGGCACTTGAAGATGTCCCATTTTAAATGCGTGTGGGACAATTGTACTCGAGTACAAAATCAGCATCAATTTCTAATCTGAATTCGATTGGATAAGGGATGATGCGTGCCCAAGAGCAGGATCTGTTTGTCTGGAAAAGTGTTTAGGCTGTTGAACTTATACAGGGAATAATATCTTGGTGATTTGACCAAGAGTTCTGAAGATAACTTTGAAAAAGAGAAATAAAATTGCCCAGCAAACTTAAGGAAAATAGAGTAAAGGTGAATATAGCAGATGGCGTTCTCAAAAGAATGGTGGAGTGTCTCCAGTGCTTTCCTGTATGAATAATATGGTCTTTCATATGTTACTACACGTGGCTGAGTGTGGGTAGTAGACAATTAAGTCAAAAACTTGTACAATGACTAAAATCATATACGGGGTGTGTGATTTGTGATCAGAATACAGGAAGGCAAAAGCAAATCTGCCTGGCTGTGTCTTGTGCAAAGAGTCTTTTTGACACTAATTTGATTTTTCAATGATTCATTTTGCAAACTGATGTACTGGAAAAAGTTTGTATGTACATATATATAAGATATATTAAAATAAATAATATATTATGCATAAATATATATGAAATCATGGTCCAACACCTGAAGTAAGGTTCATACTTCTGAATCTCATATTTCAAGGACACATGGCAACAACTAGTGGTCATTCCGAGGAGCTCGGACAGAAGAATGTTTGACAGTCATTTAATGTAAGAAATGGGATAGCAAAGCCGGAGAAGAAATTTCCTCCGTGTTTACTCTTCCAAATATTTGGAGAGCTGTTGTGTTGAGGAAGGACTAGCCAGACCTCTTTATCACACTGGAGGACAAAGCTCGAACCTACGGGCTACATTTCTACACAGATGGATTTAGGTAAGCATAAGGCAAAGCTTTCTTTGTAACAGTCAAACCTTCCCCGCCTCGGAGCAGCCTTCCTGAGAGGCAGGGGTGTTTTAGTCAGCTGGGGTAACCAAGCTGAGTTTGGGTGACAAGCACCAAAATTACTGCAGGGGACTTATTTGTCAGGTGGAAGATTGGACTAATCTAGTCCTGAGCTTCTGAACAACTCCAAAATTTTATTATTTTATGAAAATAAATTAAAATGTTACTAAGACTGGGGCAGTTCTTTGTATGTGGTTTACAACTTGTCTATGAAAGTAAACTGTGGGGCTGGATTACAAAAACCAAAATGATCACCTAGAGCAAGGCTGGGGTAATGGTATGTACTTCCAAATGGGAGATTTGGGAAGTTACAATACTTCTTTAAACAAACAAGATGATGGATACATATGCAGATGGATACAGGTATAGATATGGACAGATGTAGTTATTCATGACTTTAGAAACCTACCTCATACTCTCTAAAATGTCCAGATACTATAAGGCATCGTCCAGTGAGCCGTTCTTGAAGTGGCAAGGGAGGAGTTAATCCTTTGTCCTCAAAGCTCACAGGAATGTTTATCAACTCAGAGCAGGTCTCCCTTCTTCCTTTGGGTGAGTTAAGTCCGCCTCTGCTTTGTTTGACGCTGCCCATTTGAGGAAAGCTTATCCCTGACCTTCTGCCAGAGAGACTGATGACAAGGACGGTGTGCACTAACCTTGACATTCGCCAGGGTAAATGGCTTTTTCCACAAGTAGTCGGCAAACAAGGAGAGCCAGTCAAGAGCTAATGAATCTGCACCTGAGAGAAACTGAACAACAATTGTGCTTTTAAAGAAGGAGAGTCCTTGGAAGGTACAGGCCCATCTGGTGCTGAAAGGTTTAGGGGAAATTAACTCCTGTAGTCAATGCAGTTCAAAATAAATAAATAAGTAAATACATACATATGTACATACATACATACTTACATACTACCCCTGGTATTAAAATCTGCTGTGAAGGGTCATTTTTAAGTTTGACCTTCCTGTCTTTCCTGCCATGAAGGAACCCTCAGTGCCGGTCTGTAGAGCCCTGGGGAGACACAGTGATGCTGATGAGTGACCAGGTCGGCAAGGCACATTTTTTTCAGCTGCCACTTATGCCACTCAACCCAAATCCTTCTCCACTGAGTTCAAGGAAAGAAAATTGTGCATCTTATTATTTTTTAAGAATGGCTCAATCTCTCTATTGTATATTCTAGTAAAAATTCACAAAAAGCAGTACAGGCAAACTCGTATTCTCTGAGGGATCCCTGTGGCCAGATGTAAATACCACGGCTCAAACTTTGAATTGTAGTCCTGTGATATTTTGCATCCACAGACCCACTTGGAATCCCATGAATTCTGCCCCCATTTCTCCAGTGTTGATCATTCCATATTTGCTGTATGTCTGTTTATTACAGTCTCTCATGTGATTTTGTCCTTACTACAAACTCACCAAGGCTATTCTTTTTTTTTTGCATATGCATATGTTTACTCTTCACTTGACTTGTAAAAAAAAATTACACAGATTATGAGAGAGTTGACAAACTATATTTTCCCAAACTTCCATCAGTTTTTTTGCTCATCCTCTTGAAAAGTCAGTACCTGTGTTCTCATCCAGATGACTTTATCCACTACAGCAAAAGTGTTTCTGCATTTCCATTATTCTTTGTTCTTTTTAAATTTAATTATTGCATTGTAATGCACACAGAAAAATACTTAAATTTTAAGTGTGTGAGGCGAGATATTTTTACAAAGTGACACATCTACGCAACCACCCCCCAGATGATGGAATAGCGCATTATCAGTACATCAGAAGCTTCCTAATGCCTGTCACAGTCACCTCCTTTCCAGGGTAACTCCTATGTGTCTAGATTTGTTTGCTTAGTGTTCTGTTTAAGAAATTAATCCGTGATTTGAGCGTAGCTGTACTTTGTTCATTTTTAATGCTATATAGAATTTCAATGTATAAATACACTACTGTTTATTTATCTACTCTCCTGTTGACAAATATTTGGGTTGTTACCATTTTTTATTATAGTTGTTTGTTATTAGGAATAATGCTGCTGTTACATTTTTATACATGCACATATTTTTGTTGGGAGTGAAATTGCTGGGTCATAGATAATGCACATGTCAGCCTTAATAGATATTACCAAATAATATTTTTAATGTATAACATTTTCTGTTGCTCTATATCCTCTCAGTATTGCAGTATTTTCTTTCTTCTTTTCCCTTCCATGTCTTTTATTTTTTCTATTTTAACCTCTCAGTGGGGAGGGGTTATGGTTCTGATTTTAATTTCCTTTTTCCTAATACCAGTGGTTTCAAGCATTTTTTTTCAGGTGTTTATTGCCCTTTTGTAAAGTGACTTTTTAAATTTTCTGATCATTCTTTTCTTACTGGGTTGTCTTTTTGTTATAGGTTCTGGATACAATTTCTCTTTCATATAAATGTATTGCAAATACATTCCCCCACTGTGTGGCTTGCCTTTTCATTAAGCCTGAATTGGTGTCTTTTGATAAGAAAAAGTTCTTAATTTTAATAAGATCCAATTTACTAATATTTTTCTTTATGCTTAGTGCTACTTAAGACATTTTGCCTTTCATAAGCTCATGAAAAAATTATCTTTTGTTGTCTACCTTTGCATTTTGTCCTAGAATCGAGCAGGAATTTTTTTCTATAAATGTGAGATTAAGGTTTATTTTTTTATATGAATGTTAATTGGCCTAGTAATAACCTTTATATTAAGGCAGCAATTTTCAACTGGTGTGCTGCAAGAATTTTTAAAACATGCAATATCTGACTATTTAGTCAGGGTCATTGACCTCTTTTCCCCTAGATTGTCAAATTAAAAATATGACAACAGCCAACACAAAAATAGCCATCCAATGTGAATGAATCAAAATTATACCTATTTTTGTTAGATTGGCAAAAAATATAATGCATTTTTTGGTGTGCTGCAGAATTTTAACATTGGGTTGTCTGAAAAGTCCATTTAGAATTTTTCTGCAAAATGAAAGGCACATTTTTCATCTTCACCAATGACCTCAGTGATTTGGGTATTTTGTGTATGTTGACTATCTCCTGCATGGTATAACATTGATTGTTCTCAATTAATGCCTCAATTTGATCGCTATTAATTTCAACTGGTCTATCCAACCAAACATCTTCTCTGATAAATCTCTGGCATGAAACTTCACAAACCACTTTTTACATGTTCGATCAGTCACAGCACCTTCTCCATACAC
Source organism: Tonatia bakeri (assembly GCA_004024845.1). Lineage (NCBI taxonomy): Eukaryota > Metazoa > Chordata > Mammalia > Chiroptera > Phyllostomidae > Tonatia > Tonatia bakeri. Next base: position 231,008 of record PVIA01000398.1, read on the forward strand.
TGCACAAATCTTTTTTTGTGTTTCAGTTGCATTTTTACCTTTCTTGTAGTAGTAAAGTATAATATGTCAAAAATGTTGCTTATTTTCTTTCTTCTTCAATATTTATATGGCTACACAAAAATTCACTAATCTTGGTAAGTTTTTTTAAATGGATGCTGATATGACAGCTGTCACAATATAATCTAACAAAATTGTTTCAAATGAAGTTAAAGACAATTATGATCTAAGAGCCATCTTCCAGGGAAAAAAACAAATGAAACTTTTGGCCAAACCAATAATTGTTTTACGTGTGCTGTGAGATGAAAAAGGTTGAAAATTGCTACATTAAAGGAATTGTACATGTGTGAATCTTTTTGTGGGTTCTCTGTTTTCCCATTGGTAAGTCTGTCCTGGAGCAATATTACACAGTATTATTTACTGTAATTATTAATAAGTGGTCATTCAAACTTATCCAACTTTGTTTTTCTTCAAGATTGTCTTGAATATTCTTGTTTTTTTGCATTTCCACAAGAATTTTAGAATTAGCTTTTCACTTTCTATACCTACACACTTACATATACAAATAATCTTCTAGGATTTTAACTGGCATTATGTTGATTACATAAATTAATTTGGAAATAATTGACATCTCGCAGTATCTAATTGTTAAATAGAAGTGAATTCTTTGGTTTATAGTCATTTGGACATTTTTTTGTCATTGCTTATGATTGCTATCATAATTTTACTATTTTCAGGGAACAAACTATGATTTCAGTATTTAAAATTTTTGAGACTTTTTTCTTTTGTCTTTTTAAAATATATTTTATTGATTATGCTACTACAGTTGTCCCAATTTTTCCCTCTTTGCCCCCCTCCACCCAGCACCCCTCATTTACTCTGGTAATCCCCCACTCCTTAGTTCATATCCATGAGTCATGCATATAAGTTCTTTGGCTACTCCATTTCCTATACTATTCTTAACATCTCCCTGTCTATTCTGTACCTACCAATTTGTACTTTTTAATTCCTGCACCTTTTCTTCCATTCTCCTCCTTCCCCCTCCCTACTGATAACCTTCCAAATGATCTCCATATCTATGATTCTGTTTCTGTTCTGCTGGTTTGCTTAGTTTGCTTTTAGATCTGATTGTTGGTAGTTGTGAATTTATTGTCATTTTATTGTTGAAGTTTTGATCTTATTTTCTTAAATTTCATATAATATTTCATATAACTTCTTCAACATTTCATATAATAATATTGGCTTCGTGATGATGAATTCCTTTAGCTTTACCTGGTTTGGGAAGCACTTTATTTGCCCTTTCATTCTAAATGATAGCTTTGCTAGATAGAGTAATTTAGGTTGTAGATCCTTACTTTTAATCACTTTGAATACTTTTTGCCAACCCCTTCTTGCCTGCAGTTTCTTTTGAGAAATCAGCTTACAGTCTTATGAGAACTCCTTTGCAGGTAATTCTCTGCTTTTTTCTTGCTGCTTTTAAGATTCTTTCTTTATCTTTAACTTTTGGCATTTTAATTATGATGCATCTTGGTGTGGGCCTCTTTAGGTTCATCTTGTTTGGGATTCTCTTTGCTTCCTGGACTTGCATGTCTATTTCCTTCACCAAATTAAGGATATTTTCTTTCATTATTTTTTCAAGTAAGTTTTCAATTTTTTGCCCTTCCCCTTCTCCTTCCAGCAGCCCTAGGTTCAAATGTCAGTATATTTGAGGTTGTCCCAGCAGCTCCTTATCCTACCCGTGTTTGTTTTTGTATTCTTTTTTCTTCTTACTATTCTGATTGAATGGTTTTTTCTTCCTTATGATCCAGATCATTGATTTGATTCTTTGCTTCATCCCTTCCACTGTTGATTCCCTGTAAATTTTTCTTTATTTCATTTAGTGTAAACTTCATTCTTGCCTGAGTCTTTTTTATGCTGTTGAAGTACCCAATGAGTTCCTTGAGCATCCTTATCACCAGTGTTTTGAACTCTGCATGTTAGATTGCTTATCTCCATTTCATTTAGTTTTTTCCCCTGGAGTTTATTCTGTTATTTCATTTGGGCCATATTTCTTTGTCTCCTCATTTTGGCAGCCTCCCTGTGTTTCTTTCTATATATTAGTTAGGGCTCCTTTGACTTCCTGTCTTGGTAGCATGGCCTAATATAGAAAAGCACATCCAGAAGTTGAATGGGGCAAAGCCTTAAGTAATTGCCAGGGTGGGGCAACCCTTGTGAACCAGGATGATGGTCTGAGATATGGTGCTACCTCTCTGTGGTTCTATGTGGGGAAGAGCTCAGAAAAGGAACAATGGCTGCTGCCTGTCCTCTGGAGATTTGTTCAGACAAAGCTGTTCCCTGGTGCCAGACACTTCAGTTTCTTCTTGTATGCTATTGGTGCCCTATCAACTTCTGCTTTGGTGCTGGAGCTCAGAGGGAGTGAGTCTGAATAAGTTCTAAGTCCATTGCAGGCCTTTTAAGAAGAGACATCTGAGAATCCCACAGTTTATTCTGCTGTACCGATACCCACTCCATTTTGCAGCCAAAAATTATGGGGACTTTTATTCCTGGCACTGAAACCTTAGGCTGAGTAGTATGATGTAGGGCTGGGATTTCTCACACCTAAGATACCCCTCCCTATTTTTATCTACCATACATGGGTGTGAGACCAGCTGGTTCTACATCTCTGCATCCTTGCCCCTCCTACCCATCTGAATGAATGTGACTTCTTTAATTTCTTGGAAAGTCAGACTTCCATACAGCTAATTTTTCTGATGGTTCTAGGTGATAGTTGTGTTATAGTTTAGTTGTAATTATTGTAGTGGTTGTGCAAGGAGGCAAGTCATGTTTATCTATGCCTCTATCTTGACCGGGAGCCTGAGATTCATTTTTTGCACTATATGTTAAATCTTCCATTTGCTTTCTTAAAAAGTTTTATTGTAGATAAAGACACAACAAAGAAAGAAAACTTCAGGCCAATATCACTGATCAACATAGACACTAAAATCCTCAACAAAATATTGGCAAACCGCATCCAACAATACATTAAAAAGATCATGTACCATGACCAAGTGGGATTCATCCGAGGGATTCAAGGATGGTTCAATATTTGCAAATCAGTAAATGTAGTACATCACATAAACAAAAGCAAAGACAAAAATCACATGATCATATCAATAGATGTGGAAAAAGCATTTGATAAGGTACAGCACCCATTTATAATAAAAACACTCATCAAAGTGGGAATAGAGGGAACATTTCTCAACATAATAAAAGCCATATATGAGAGACCTACAGCAAGCATCATACTCAATGGACAAAAACTAAAATCTTTTCTATTAAGATCAGAAACAAGACAAGGCTGTCCACTTTCACCACTTCTACTCAACATAGTATTGGAAGTTTTAGCCACAGTGATCAAACAAGAAAAGGAAATAAAAGGCATCCAAATTGGAAAGGAGAAAGCAAAACTGTCATTGTTTGCAGATGACATGATAGTGTACATAGAAAATCCTATAGACTCTGCCAAAAACTGCTTGACCTAATAAATGAATTTGGCAAAACAATGGGATACAAAGTCAATATCCAGAAATCAAAGTCATTTTTGTATACTAACAATGAAACAGCAGAAGCAGAAATCGAGAAAAAAATCCCATTTCATATAGTAAAAAGAAAAATAAAATACCTAGGAATAAATCTAACCAAGGGGATAAAAGACCTATATGCAGAAAACTACACAACACTGAAGAAAGAAATCAAGGAAGACACAAACAAATTGAGACATATACCATATTCATGGATCAGAAGAATTAACATCATCAAAATGTCCATACTATTCAAAGCAATTTACAGATTCAGTGCAACACCTATTAAAGTACCAATGGCATATTTCACAGACATAGAACAAACACTTCAAAAATTTATATGAAACCATAAACGACCTCTAATAGCTGCTGCAATTTTGAGAAAGAAGAGCAAAGTAGGAGGGATCACAATACCTGATACCAAACTGTATTATAAGGCCACTGTAATCAAAACAGCCTGGTACTGGCATAAAAACAGGTACATGGACCAATGAAACAGAACAGAGAGCCCAGAAATAAACCCAAGTCTCTACAGTCAATTAATATTTGACAAAGGGGGCAGCAACATAAAATGGAGTAACAATAGCCTCCTCAACAAATGGTGTTGGGAGAACTGGACATCTACATGCAAAAAAATGAAACTCGAGCATCAACTTACACCATACACAAAAATAAATTCAAGGTGGATAAAAGACTTAAATATAGGCCATGATACTATTAAAGTCCTAGAGGAGAACATAGGCATGGAAATCTCAGATATTTCACTCAGCAACATTTTTACTGATATGTCCCCCAGAGCAAGGGACATAAAGGAAGAATAAACAAATGGGGTCTCATCAAAATAAAAAGCTTCTGCACAGCTAAAGAAAACAGTATTAAAATAAAAAGAGAACCAACTGTATGGGAAAACATATTTGCCAATGATACCTCAGACAAGGGTTTAATCTCCAAAATATACAAAGAACTTACATGATTCTACTCTAAGAAGACAAGCAGCCCAATTAAAAAATGGGCAAAGGACTTAAACAGACACTTCTCCAAGGAGGACATACAGAGGATCCAGAGACACATGAAAAGATGCTCAATATTGCTAGCTATCAGAGAGACGCAAATTAAAACCACAATGAGATACCACTTCACACCAGTCAGAATGGCCATCATAAACAAAACAACAAACAACAAGTGTTGGAGAAGTTGTGGAGAAAAGGGGACCCTAGTGCACTGTTGGTGGGACTGCAGACTGGTACAACCACTGTGGAAAACAGTAAGGAACTTCCTCAGAAAACTAAAAATGTATCTGCCTTTTGACCCAGCAATTCCACTGCTGGGACTATATCCTCAGAACCCTGAAACACCAATCCAAAAGAACCAATGCACTCCAATGTTCATAGCAGCACAATTTACAATAGCTAAGTGCTGGAAGCAACCTAGGTGCCCATCATCAGTAAGTGAATGGATCAAAAACCTATGGTGCATTTACACAATGGAATTCTATGCAGCAGAAAGAAAGAAGGAGCTTCTACCCTTTGCAACAGCATGGATGGGACTGGAAAGTATTATGCTAAGCAAAATAAGCCAGGTGGTGAAAGACAAATACCATATAATCTCACCTTTAACAGGAACCTAAACAACAAAACAAAGAAACAAGCAAAATATAACCAAGACACTGAAATAGAGAACAAGCTGACAGTGTTCAGAGGGGATTGGGGAGGGAATTTCAGGAAAGTTTCAGGGGAAAAGGGGTAGGGTTTACCGGGACAAATATAAAGGGCACATGGACAAAAACTAGGGGCAGGTGGAAATGGAAGGGAAGTGGGGAGAGCTGGGTGGGTGGGCTGGAATGGGAATAACAGATAGAAAATTGTACTTGAACAACAATTAAAATAAAATTTAAAAAAGTTTCATTGTGTAGTTTGCAGTTTCACTTTTCACATACATCTATTAGATTAAGTCAGTCATTTATGTTTAAATCTATATATTTATTGAATTTTTTGACATCTTATATAATCAGTGTTTTAGAAACACAAAGTGTTTTATAAAGTCCAATATGATTGTGTATCATATAATGGTCCTTTTCATTTTGCCAGGTTTTACCTTACATATTTTAAGGCTATGTTATTAAGTACATACATATTTAGAATTCTTATAGCTTAGTCTGTTGACCTTTTTGTTATTATGAAGCATTCCTCATTATCTTCAATAACTCTTCTGATATTAGAATAGCTAAATCAGCTTTCTTTTGGTTATTGCTTACACTCTATTTTTTACTATCGAACTTTTTATAAGTTCATATTAAAAAAAACTGATCATTGATTTTGTTCTTTTATTTAGCAAGGCAATTTTTATTTTTTATTTGGTGTAATGAATTCATTTACATTTAATGCAATTACTTTGAAGATTTAAATCTATCATTTTACAATAAACTATTTCTTTGTATCATCTATGCTATGCTTCCTCAATTTGTTGTTTTATTTTGTTAATTTGGTAAATATTTTAATATTTCCTTTTATTATGTTTTAGTAATATATTCATTTATTATTCTTTCAATTTACTCTAGAAATAACAATATGCATCTTTGACTTTCTATAGTCTATTGCAAGTTAATATTTAACTCCATTTACTACCCTACTATTGCCTTTAATCCTTGTACATTTTAAACCACACAAGAGTAATTTTTAATGTGTTATTCATTCAATATTCTTGTAGGTTTGCACACACATTTACCAATTTTTATTCATTTATTCTTGAATCTTCAATGTCCTCTATGGTTTGTTTTCCTTCATTATATAGAACATATTTGGACAATTCCTTTGTTACAAATATACTGATGATGATGATTTCTCTCAGTTTTTGTCTGAAAAAATGCATTTACCATAGATAGTTTTGAAAAACATATTTACCAGATTAGAATGATAGTTTGGCAGTTATTTTCTCTCCTCACTTTCAGATTGCATTCTATTGTTCTTTGGCTTCATTGTTTCTTTTGAAAAGTCATCTGTAAATTTTCATATTACTCCTTGGAAGATAATTATTTGTAAACCACAATGTCTATTTCTGTCCTTTTATTATTTTACCTCTGTTCTTTGTCAGAAGTGGTTTTTCTATGTTGCGACAAGGTGTGTGTGTGTATTTTTAATTTATTATGTATATGGTTCCCACTGTAATATACTTCTGAAGCTTGGTATCTTTTCTTATTGTTAAATAATTTTTTTGCTATTTTTCTTAAAATACTGCTTCTGTACCTTTTGTGATTATAATTACATTTATATTAGACATTTATATGATGTCCTTTATGTCTTTTACATTTTTCTCACCTGCCTCTATCTAGGTATTTTTCTTTTTGCTGCTGTGTCTAATGCTTGAAAAATATATTTAATGAGTACTTTATTTAATGATTGCATTTCAAAATACTGTAATTTTTATTTTATTTTAATAGATTTATCTTTTCATCTATCTTCATAAATACATAGGTCTGATTGTCCTTGTAGCACTGAAATCTAAATTTCATTACCTATACTAATGTGTCTATTGAAAGCTCTAAGCCAGGAGTGTCCCACCAGCAGCTAATGGGCCACATACTGTGCAGGATGGCCATGAAGGTGGCCCAACACAAAATCGTAAATTTACTTAAAACTTTTTTTTGCTCATCAGTTTTCATTAGTGCTTGTATGTTTAATGTGTGGCCCAAGACAATTCTTCTTCTTCCAGCGTGGCCCAGAGACACAAAAAGTTTGGATACTTGTACTCTATGCCATCATTTTCTTCTTGGCTTTCCTTAGCTTTGGGCCACTTACTTATGGGAGAAAGTAGAAGGCAATGTCAGCTAAACTGAATGTGTTTTCCTTTCTTCCAAATATTTGGTCCCTGAAGTCCTGAATGCCTTTGTTGCCTTCCACTGCCTTCAATAACTATGTTTTGTAATTTGTATAACTTTTATAGTTATATGTGGAAGGTTGGTCTGATAGAGTATACTGTTCTTATCTAAATGGTTAATAGTGTTAGCATATTCAAAGAGGAGGTAGTAATGGAAGTGGGCGCTTGCCTTAATTAAAAGGACAAAGAAGAAGAGTGAATAACAATGGTCAAAGTTGACATCACACTGACAACAATGAATAGATTGAGCATATAGAATTTGTATGACCTAAAATTTTGGGATATATTTAAATAATTAAAATATTTGATCTCAAAATCATTTAGCTCACTTTATTCATTAGTAAAATGAGGAAACTTCATTCCAGAGCATCTTGGCATCCTATACTAGGAACAGGTGATGAGAATCAGAATTGATAGGGCCTCCTAGGTTTCCAAACTTTCAATAAGGTGGCTGTTATGAATTAAATGGTATTCCCTACAAGTTCATGTGTTGAGGTCCTAACCCCCAATATAGCTGTATTTGGAGATAAGGCCTTTAAAGAGATTATTAAACTTAAATGAGGTCATAATGATGAGGCCCCAATCCAATAGAACTGGTGTCCTTACATGAAGAAGAAGAGAAACCAGAGCCTTTTTTATGGGCACAGGCAGCAAAAGGTCCATGTGAGGATGCAGTGAGAAGGCAGCCTGTCTGTGAGCAAGGAAGTGAGGCCTCACTGGACATCAACTCTCCTTGCACCTTGATCTTAGCCTCAGAACTGTGAGTAAATTTCTGTTTTAAGCCATCTAGTCTATGGAATTTTGTTTGGCAGCCTGAGTAGACTAATGCAATAGTCTTTCCACTAAATCAGCTTCAGCTTGTTTTTCCAGGGTCTGCTGATTCACTGAGATGTCTTAAGGGAGTCAGGTAATGTCCATTCCCAGTTCATTTAAAGAGAGATCTATGTTTAACTTTTTTTTTTTTTTTGATATTGGGATTCTGCATTAGATTTTGTTTGAGAAGGGGCTCTGATGAAAAATAATTTGAAAGCCAGAGATGCCATAATATATGAGGATTAGGAATATTTCTATAAGTGTGGATATATAAAATGAGATCAAGCTTTTCTTCCAGTTATTGTAAAAAAGAGAGCTGAGATAACTCTGTTGGATATCAGAGCACAGAGTGACATGAGGCATTGACTCCTCTATGTTTCAGTTTACCCACCTCTGTAGGTTGGTAGGTAGTAATTCTAGTCCTGCCACGAAGTTGCCCTTGCAAGAAATATAAATGTCTTTATTCATGTATCATTCACATTAATTTTTATTTTGTCAAAAATAGAAAAAATGTGATAGTATTCATTTTGAGTTACCCTTCTTTTCCATGGCTGTTTAAATGTTTTAGGAGACTTATTTAATGTTATGGCCTCGTGGTGAGGAGGAGAGGATTGGGGGTGGGATGGGTATCTAACTGCTGATGATTTGTATTCATGACGGCAAACACTGAGATGTCCTTTTTCCTATGTGGTCATCTGTTGACACTCTACACAAGCAGCAGCTAAAGCCCCCTTTGCTTCTGTCTGCAAGTCTCGCATCTCTGTCAGCTTTCTCTGCTCCTCTCGTGTTGTAATGCTCATTGGATGTGATCAACTTTGAAGAGGTGATCCAAGCTTTTCCATTCTGTATAAAGCATATAAACATTTCTTTTGGTGATGTTTCTTTCCTTTAGCCCATACTGTATAACAGGAAACAAGTCACCAGGGTGTTCAGATGCTGCAGATCTAAGGGTTTTATGAGTTCTCCAGGGCTTGCCTGACACAGGGAAGAGGCATAGGACTTCACTTTCTTCGGGATTTACCAACTTCTATGCATACATCATTTCCTCAACCCAATCTGTAGGAGATGCCTTAGGGTGTGAGAAGTTTTGTTCTTTTGTCATTAAGTTTATTCCCAAATTGATAGTCTAGGCTGAGTCATTTCTGTTGCCTCAGGGGTCTTGGCTTTTGACACTCAAAACCAGAAAAATACCACCCATCTTTCTTTTCTGCTGTCACATCTCTTCCCTGAGGCAAAAGCATAGAATGGTCTAGCTGCCACTTAAATAATAGAGAAAGCAGGGGAACCTAAAGAACAGATAGATTTCTCATTAATGTATTATTTCATCTATGTATCTACATTTACTTTTAATTCTACCATTCTAGGATATAATAAAAACAATAGCTCCATAGTTTCATTTGCTGAGTACTTACTCTATCAGATTACTATCCTGAGAACTTTCCATACATCAATCAGATTTAATGTTTCCCCAAATCCTATAAGATAGTCTATCTTTCATTAAAAAGTAGGAGAACTGAGGCTTAGAAATGGTTAACTCAAGTTCATGGAGTTAATGAGTGGTGCTGCCAGCATTCTTCTCCAGGCCTATATTATCTTAACATTTGTGCTCTTAATCATGTTCTCTTTAGGGGATGAAGTCTTGTCATTCCACAACCTGTATCAGAATATGTTTAATTGTGTTTATGAGATGGATAGCTATGAAAGAAAGCATTGAGGTGTTGACATTAGGTATGAACCAGGCCATAACTTAGCCTGCAACAAGTAAGGGGCTTATGCACAGACTTATTTAATCCTCACAGGAAAATTTAAAAGTTATCCTATCATTTTATTAATTTTATAGGTAAGAAACTGAGGCATAGAAAGGATTGAAACCCAGACAGTTGGACTCTAGAGTCCATGTTCTTAACCACCATGTTTTGCTATCACCTTCGTAAAAGGGACAAAAGGGTGGTGGGTAACCCTAGAAAAAGCCTGCCAATTGGTAGACAAATGTATACGTTTTTCAACTCTTCATGAGATCCCCATATCCATGGCTTCTGCCGCCTGAAGACTTAATAAGCACAACTGTGTACGGTGGAGATGACAACACGTCATCTCCCTCTAGGTCAGTTGGTTCTCAGCAGCATGCTCCGTGGTTTGAGATTTGAGGATCTCCAGACAAACTCTACAATCCAGGGAAGGTCAGTCTAAATATTAGCCTTGTAAACAACACCTTAACTGTAAGCACAGGGCTGATTTATAGTTCTCAATTCATCCATTCTTTTTCTTGACTGGGCATAGCATGGATAACAGAGAAGGTGGAGTAAGGGCCTGCCTAACTGCCTGAGCCTTTATTAATCCAACAATTGTTTTCCTGGCTCTTTGCTCCTATATCCCTCCACAGCCTGAACTTCTAAAATAATTTTTCCATGTGTTGAGTCTTGTGTCTTTTTTTATTTTTCCATTTTATCTGTTGTGATTGTTGGTGTCTGTGTGTGTGTGAAAATGTATTTATAAAAACATAAATAAAATGCTCCCTGTTGTAATTTGCAAAATAAAGACATAATGGATAGAAACATAGTTTGATATTCAGAGCAGTGGTTTCAGGTTAATAAAAGCATGTTGTTCATGATAAATAGGTCATTACTTAGAACTCCATCCCTGCAAACTTCTTTATTTGCCCACAAGCAGCACCTGCAGGCTACAGTCCCTCTCAGATGTCCACAGGACATGGGCAGACATGATTGAGCCCTCTCTCTGATGAACGACTGTGAATGGGCGCAGTTATAAACTCCCCTCACAATCTTTTTGACTGTTGACTCCCTCCATAAGACAGCAATGAAGAAATTATCATCTAATTCTGCTGGTACATCTCAGCTGGACTGGGTTATTGCATTTAATGGATTTAAATGGACCTTTGCAAACTTTGTAATTACATAGACTTTTGTGCTCCCTGCTTCTTTTTGTTACTAAGTGAGTACTAATTCTACTGAGTTGCTATGGGTGTACCAGCTTAGAAAATGTTCCTAGATGCTTGGCTATGCTGATTATACACTTTAGTCAGCAGCAGGAGTTATTATAGGGAATCGAATTCTTTCTACTATCAGCTTTCAGGTGGAGACCAGTTCATCATGGCTCCCTGGTGATTACAAATAAAGGCACGTCTTAGTTATCTGAGTGGGGTTACTCATTTGCTGTTGTTTCTGGGGCTAATATCTGTTCTCAGATTGGTGTCATTTGCTCCTGGCTCCTGGTAGTGAGGGACTGCTAAAGAATTCAAATACTGTCCTAAAGTAATCTGAACTGGTCTCCAGATGACTACCCTCACAATATTGACTGTTTTGAGGTAATAACAAAAGGCATGTTTGCTTACTGATAGGCTTGTCAATATGCCTCTGCCATGCATCACTTATACTATTGTACTGCTGTGGGGAGAAACCTTCTCCAAAAGCTGAGACATCTTTCTACCCTGGGCTCTGACATTGACTGGATGGATGGCTTCAACAAGCTGCTTGATCTTTTTTGGATCTCAATTTCTTTACCCTTACAATGACAGAGTTCTTGTACTTCTGTGACCTCTAAGGACCTTTCCATCTCTCCAAGACTCTGGAAATCTCCATAATCTTCCTCTCCACATTTTCTATAACATGCTTTGAAACTTCACCTGGTTAACTTATCGCATGTTAGCTCATCAGAGAGGTTGAGGAATCAGTTGTATGGTTTGGATGCCTAGCATGTGCTGAGAACACTGTGGGGTGTTCTGCTCCCCCCACCAAACTGATGCTGAGCTGAATGGGAGAAATTACCCTGTAAGCCTTCATCTTTCTTCTTCCCATATAGTCAGTCTTGAATGTTGATTACATTCAGATCACACTAAAAAATTTAATCTATTTAAAGAGATGTGTGCTCTCTATTCTAGAACTCAAAATTTTTTTTTCCACTTGAACTCATTTGCCTTTTCCCAGCAGATACTGTATTTAGTCAGTTTGTGGAAACTAATTTTTGGTGTCACTGCGCATTTGCTCAAGGTATTTATTTATTTTTAAACTACAATAAGCTAATATTTGCCAGCAAAGGATCCTGTTTGAGGTTCACTGATGCAACTGGAGATGCTGGCAAGGGAATTCTGGTTCTGTTACCAGCTTCCCTGATGATGGCTCAGGATTCTAAATTGCACAGATTATCTCTCTGTTCTGAAATCTTAATACAAATAACTTTTCAATAATTAGTAAGGTTTTATCACATGCATAAAGACATTGTAAAGTTATGAAAATCACTAATGTTGTTTTAATTGCCTTTAAGTTTCCTATGGGAGTTATATTTTCATAAGGAGACCCCTTATAATATTCACAGTTGGGAGTTCACATCTGAATCCAGAGAGGAATGCCTTTTAATTTGCTTAACTCTTTCAAGCCCTTGTTTAACTTTTCTATATATCAAGTCCTTTTTAAGAATACAGTCATATTTTAAAAGACAGTAAATAAGGATAAAGTGAATGAATGCATCAGATAAAAGCTAAGAAAGGTTAGATAAAAGAAAGGTAAGGGGCAGCAGGAAGTGTCGTCTTCTACTAGCAAAACTAGGTGTCAGTCAGGCATGTGACATGCTTGATTCCAGAAGACAGGTACAATTTATACTTTAGTATAAGCATCATGAAACATGCAATTAAAGTTTTCACCTCAAATCATTTTCTTTAACAACAATACAGGTTTGTTAGACATATTGCTGCCCCACCCCACCCCACCCCCAACACTTGTGTATTGGTTTAGGTACAATGCATTGATGATCTACAGTTGATTGTCAAGCAGGCATTGGACATGCCTGCTTTAGGTGTGATATGAAAGGATTCAACAACTTCCGTTTGGATCTTATGCACAAGTGCCACCCCACTTCCCCCTAAAAAGTAAGCCAGGGAAGACAAATTGACTTCTGGCCCCCGAAGCTAACAGTGCTCCCACCATGTTGAAGTCACCATCACCTCTCCTTCCCCACAGATTCTGCACTGTATTTTCCTAACACTCATCTCTGGGACCCTGATGCTCAATTCATCCCACAGCTGGGTCATAGGAAGTCAGCAAGAGTAAGAAATGAACAAAATAAAGCTCTCCTCACACTCAACACTACTTTTCTGAATTCCAAATGCACAGGCATTTTTCTGGGCAGTATTCTTGCTTTTAGATTAACAGTGGTGAATGTGATTAACAAAGGGATTGACCTGGCCTGAGAAACATTTCCCTTGGCTAATACCAAATTCCAGTGCAAATCTTGTTTATTCAGATAAAACTTGCTACAGATTTCCCCAGGCCATGAAATTATGACCAATGGCTTAGAGACTCCACTACCCAACAGGTGGAATTGTGTGTGGAAGAAAGTGTTAAAGACTCCTAAAGGATATTCGGCCAGAGAAGAAGGAAGCATAGAAGTTCTAACTCTTAACATATTCTCCCATAAAAACTGGGTGATACTATTTATAGTACCGTGACTAATATCATATCACAGCTACATTGTGGTAGGATTCAGAAACTTCAATATTATGGGTTACACAGAATTTCCAAAAAAGAATAAATAATACATTCCAAGTTCCAAACCACTGAGTCATAAAGAAGTTATAAAGAAACATCTTTTTGTAATATAGTTGGGAACAAAATAAGCAGGGATATAAACAAAAGTAATAGTTATATTTCATGTATTCAGTTGACACATATTTATAAGTTTTTAAAACAGGACCAAAACTTTGAATAGAGTTTTAAATACACATTCATATGTATATACCACTTTGCTTGCACTTTCAAATTAGAGTGGGGTCTTACATACAAGTTATTTAACCACTTAGTAAACAAAGGAAGATTAACTTAGACAAGGCCAAATTTTATATGAGTTAGACTACCAGATTGGGAATAAGTAAACTTAAATTCAAGTGATAGCTGCCTTATTTTCTGGGCTTGACTCTGAACAAGGCACTAGATCATTCTGGGTTCTTGAAAACTTACCTAGAGATACAAGACTGAGTCCATGGCCTTTAAGGTAGATAGGAACATGAAGAAATAAAACACTAGAAAAGTAACAAAATAGATAAATCTGAAAGACAGCATAAATGTATTTTTGTTTGTAATTTTTAAATTCTCTAATGTGATTTAAAAGGACTGCATAAAGGAATAATTATCAAACTGTGTTATAGTTCATAAAGATATAATTTACGAAACAACAACAGAGTATGGAATGGAAGAGAGAATGGAGCTACATAGGGGGAAGTTTATATTCTATTGCTATTAAGTTGATATTAATCTCAATTAGTTTAAATTAGGATGTTAGTAGTAATCCTTAAGGCAACCACTAAGAAAATAAATGTTAAGATATAGTAAAAGGCACAGCAAGGAAATTAAAATGTTATACTATATTTTTTACTACAAAGAAGGCAGTAATGGAGGAATAAAGTAACAAAAAGACAAGATATGTGAGAAAAATGTCTAAATAGCACACATAGATTCTAACTTATTAGTAATTACATTAAATGTAAATGGATCTAACAGTTTTATCAAAAGGTAGAGATGGAAGAGTGAATGAAAAGCATTACCTAAGTATATGCTATCTACAAGAGACTCACTAGATTGAAAGATAAAAGCAGGTTATGAGTAAAAGGATTGGAAAAGGTAAACTATATAACCTATTTCCAAAAGGGAGCTGAAGTGAATATACTAATATAAGACAAAGACAGGGTTTATGAATAGTATTTTTACTAGAGACAAAGTAAGACCCTTTACAACGATTGAAAGGTCAGTCCACCGGGACCTCATATCAATTATAAACATACATGCATCTAACAACTGGGCCTCCAAATACATGAAACAAAAACTGACAGAATTGAAAGGAGAAATAGACAAGTCAACAATAATAACACTTGGAGACTTTGATATCTCACTCCCAGTAATGGGTAAAATTAGCAGAACATCAATAAGAATATAGAAGGCTTGAACAATACAAGAATTATATATGCCTAACAGGCTGTTATAGAGCATTCCATCCAGCAACAGCAGAATACACATTCTTCTCAGTTACACATGGAACTTTCCCAGGGCAGATTGTATGGATAAGTTATAAAATATGTCACAATAATTTAAAAGGACTAGAATTATAAAAACATATTCTCTCACAATATTGAAATAAAAAATACATAGCACAGCAAAATCTGAGAAATTCACAATTATGTGGAAATTAAACATTCTCTTAAATAACCAATGGGTCAAAGAAGAAATAAAAAAATAAATTAGAATATACAATTATATTAATGAAAAAAACACTAAATACAAAAATAAGTGATGTACAGCTAATGCAGACTTTAGAGGAAAATTTATAGCAGTAAAACACCTATATTAAAAACAGAAAAAATTAAAATTAATAATTTCACCTTATGTATAAAAAGAATAAACTAAATCCAAAATAAGCAGAAGGAAGAAATAAAAATTAGATTTGAAATAAATGAAATAGAGAGTAGAAAAAACAGTAGAGAAAATCAATAAAGTCAGAAATTATTTCTTGGAAAAAATCAACAAAATTGACAAAACTTTAGCTAGTCTTACTAAGAAAATAAGAAGACTCAAATTACTAAAGTTAAGAATTAAGGGAGACATTACTAGTGAATCTACAGAATTAGAAAATAGTATAAGGGAATTCTATGAACAACTGTATTCCAACATATTAGATAATCTAGATAGGATGAACAAATTTCTAAAAAGAAAGAAATCACTAAAAGTGACTTAAAAATAGAATTAATAATAGACTTGTAACAAGTAGAAATTAAATTAGTAATTTAATAAAATCTTGCAGAGAAAATTCCTGGCCTGAATGGCTTCATTGGTGAATTATATTAACATTTAAAGAAGAATTAATTTGAACACCTTACAAGTACTTTCAAAAAATAGAATTCATTTGATGAATTCATTCTATTAAGTGAGTATTTTCTTAGTATCAGACAAGACATCATTTAAAACTACAGACTAATATTTCACATAGATATGTATATAAAAGTTCTTAACAAAGTATTTGCAAACAGAGCCCAGCAACATATAAAAAAGACCATGTATCATAGCCAAGTGATATTTATCCATGGGATTTAAGGTTGATCCAATATAAAATTAATCAATCAGTATATTATAAAGGCCAAAAATCACATGTTTATCTCAATAGACACATAAAAAACATTTGACAGATTCCAACAGCGATAGTAACACCAAACAAACAATGTATAAAAGGAACTTCTCTAACATGGTAGAGACCATTTAGGAAAAACTCACAACTAACATCATAATTAATACTGAAAGACTGAATGCTTTACCCTCAACCTAGAACAAGAAAAATTGTCATCTTTCACCTGTGTTCCATGCTATATTGGAAGATGTAGTAAGGGCATTTAATCAGGAACAAAAAGAAGCAGCAGATTGGAAAAGAAGAAATAATATCTCTTCACTGATTACATATTCTTATATATAGAAAATCCTAAGGAACACACAACCCCCTCAAAACACACACACATACATACAATTATTAGAACTCACAAACAAGTTCAGCAATGTTACAAGATACAAGATTTATAAAATCAACTGCATTGCTATTAATTTGTAATGAACAACCCAGAAGTTAAGAAAACAATTCCATTTATAATAGTTATAAAAAGAATAAAATAAAAAAAGAATAGAATATTTGGGACTAAATTTAAGAAAAAAGCAAGTTGTATGCATAAAACTATAAAACATTGCTGAAAGAAATTTTTAAAAATCTAAGTAAATGGAAAAACATTTTATGTTCATGGATTGCAAGAGTTAATATTGTTATGCTGACAATACTCTCTAAATTGACAAATTCCAAGCAATCCCCATCAAAATACCAGCTACTTTTTTTTTTTGCAGAAATTCATGAAGATGATTCTAAAATTCATATGGAAATGCCAGGTACACAGAGTAATCAAAGCAATCTTAAAAATAACAAAGTTAGAAGAATTTCACTTCCAAATTTCAAAACTTACCACAAACTCTAGTAATCAAGACAATGTGGTAATTGCATAATGATGGTCACACATACCAATGGTGCAGAGTTGAGATCTGAGAAAGAAACCCTTATATTGTAGTCCACTTATTTTCAACAAGTGCACCAGTACAATTCAATAGAGAAAGAATAGTCTTTTTAACAAATGGTGTTGAGACAACTCTTATACACATGAAAAACAATTAGGTTGGACCTCTTTTTCACACTATACAGAAACATCAACTCAAAATAAATGGATCATAGATTAAATTTGAGAGCCAAATCTATAAAACTTTTAAAAGAAAACATGGGAGTATATTTTTGTGATCTTGAGTTAAGCATGTTTTTTTTTTACATGTAACACCAGAATTAAGAGTGACAAAATAAAAAATAAACAATTTGGACTTCACAAATATTAAAAACTTTTGTGCTTCAAACCACACAATTAAAAATGGGAGAAAATATTTGCAAATCACATATTTGATTAGGGACTTAAATATAACAAATATAATAAGGCATTACAACTCAACAATTAAATATGGGCAAAGGAGATGAATTAATATTTCCTTAAATTAGATATATGAATAATCATTAACTCATGAAAACATAATCAATGTCATTAGTCATTATAGAAATTTAAATCAAAACCACAATGAGATTCTACTTCACGTCCATAAGGATGACTAAAATCAAATAGTCAATAAAATGTTGGTAACGATAGAGAAATTGGCACTTTTATACATTGCTGGTGGGATTGTAAAATGGTATAACTGATTTAGAGAATAGTTTGGAAGTTCATCAAAATATTAAACATAGAATATGATGTGATCTAGTAAATTCTACACTTAGGTATATATCCAAGAGAAATGAAAATGTATATCTGCACAAAAACTTGTACATCAATGATTATACTGTCATTACTTTCTAAAGCCAAAACATAAAAAAAAACTCAAGTTTCCATCAACTGCTAAATAAATTAAAAATATTTTGGTATATCCATGAATGGAATATTATCCTTCAATATAAAGAAATGAAGTATTGATACATACAACTACATGGATAAACTTTGAGAATATGATAAATGAAATAAGCTAGTAACAAAAGACCACACAGTATGTGATCCCCTTTATATGAAATAGAGGAGACAAATCCAAAGACACATACATTAGATTAGTAGTTGCCAGGGTCTGGCAGGAAGGGAAAATGGGGAGTGGCAGATACTGGACACAGGGTTTCTTTTTGAGGTCATGAAAATATTCTAACAGCAAGTAGTGGTGATAATTGTACAATTCAGTGAATTATAAAAGGCACACTGAATAATATAGTTTAAAAGGGTGATGTTATGACATCAATTGTTTCTCAATAAAACTATTATTAAAAAATATCTAGCACATCCAAAACTTGTCTTTGTCATACCCAGAAATGCCTGAAGATCTGAGTTGCCTGGGAGTAACATTTGTGAGAACATAGGAGGCTGTCCAGAAAGTATCCATCCATGTACTATGAAAAATAGAGACATTTATTGAAGAAGATACAAGAAATACTACATCTCACTCCCTTCAAGTAGGCACCTTGGGACCTCACACAGTTCTCCCAATTGCCATCAGCTACCCCATAGTGTTTCTCTAAATCTCATTGACAGTCTGAAATCTCTTCCATTTCAAAGGCAAGTTTAGTTTTGGGAAAAGCCAGAAGTCACAGGATGCCAAATCTGGGCTGTAGGGAAGTTGAGTCACCTGGGTGATTTAATATTTTACCAAAAAACTGTGTAGGAGATGTGATGTATGAGTGGGCCCATTGTTGTGATGAAGCTGCCAATCAGCAGTTGCCCATAGCTGCAGCCTTCTGAATCATCTGAATAGTTTCTGTGGGGGAATGTTCAGGCTTAATGCAAAATTTGATGTAGATTCATTGCTCTACTTGCTCAGTAATTTTGCATATGATGGCCACACAGTGCACGTGTTCACTCAATGGCATCTACCACCCCCACTGACTAGTACAGTGAAGTCATCATTGTTCATGCATGTGCATACCAGTCCACTGTCCTTGGCTGCCAGGTTACATCGATGTCATGCAAACTATTCTCATTATATTAACAATGGCTGGACTTTTTCTGGACAGATCTTGTACAATCATGTAGAAGGCTGCCATCAAAGTAATAGAAATATGAGGCTCACCTGGTTCTAGTTATATTCTGCCTCATTACTTGGGAGAAACCAAATATGAGATCATGCATCCTTGACCTGCTGAGGAAGGTTGCATCTCTTGTAATCAATTGGGATTAAAAATCATGTTTGTGGTATTTACTTTGTCCAAAAGTATCCATACTACATTTCTGAAAATATAGTATGTTTCGGACCATATCATAACAGTTTCTATTTCCCCATCTCCTAACTAGATTGGGAGCTTCTTCAGGATACAGGTCCTATGTTAGTGAGCAGTGATTCCCTATACCTGAAAAAGAAAATGTTCAATATGTTTGTCAAATATTTGAATGACATAACATTTCATTAATGGGTCATGAAATCCATTTGGTCCCAGATGTTAACAATACTTTGTGTTAGAAGGAATGAGGACTTCTACTTCTGGCAATGGCAGGGTATCTGGTACTGGACCCACCCCCTTGACATAAAAGTTGTAAAACTGAACCAAATAATTGAAGCAAATGTTTTCAGACTTTGAACAATAGGGAGCACAGAGCTTTGATCCCTGATAAGAGAAAAACATATGAGGTGAACCCTATAATTACTCCAGCTTTCTGCCTGGAAGTACTTTCCAAATCAAGGTACAAGGAGGGAGATCTCAAACAGAGTGCACAGTTATGGAGACAGAGAAATTGGAGGCAGCAGGAAATTTGCTGGGCAGGGTTGTAGAGAGGGGGGAATTGTGTACAGAAGGATCACCATAAATTTGCATGGAGATCCTTTGAAACCTTTAGTTTTTTTTTTTTAATTTTAATTTTAACTTATTTATTTTTTATTGTTGTTCAAGTACAGTTGTCTCCACTTTCCTGCCACCATTCCCCCCATGCCCCAGCCATCCCCATCTCCCACCCTTAATCCTACCCACCTTTGGCTTTGTCCATGTGTCCTTTATACATGTTCCTTGATGACCTTTCCTCTTTCCCCCCATTACCCCCTCCCTCCTCCCTTCTGGTTACTGTCAGTTTGTTCTTAATTTCAATGTCTCTGGTTATATTTTGCTTGCTTGTTTGTTTTGTTGATTAGGTTCCACTTATAGGTGAGATCATATGGTATTTGTCTTTCACTGCCTGGCTTATTTCACTTAGCATAACGCTCTCCAGATCCATCCATGCTGTCACAAAGTATAGGACTGCTTTGTAGTATTCCATCGTGTAATTGTATACAATGAGTGGTTTTTGATCCACTCATTTACCAATTGGCACTTAGGTTGCTTCCAAAACTTGGCTATTGTGAATTGTGCTGCTATGAACATTGGGATGTGTAGGTTCTTTTGAATTGCTGTTTCAGGATTCTTAGGATATAATCCCAGCAGTAGAACTAATGAGTCAAAAAGCAGTTCCATATTTAGTTTTCTGAGGAAATTCCATACTGTTTTCTATAGTGACTGCACCAGTCTGCATTCCCACCTACAGTGTTCCTTTTTCTCCACAACCTCATCAGCACTTTTTCTTGATTTGTTTATGATGGCCATTCTAACTGGTGTGAAGTGGTATCTCATTGTGGTTTTATTTTGCATCTGTCTGATGCCTAGTGATGCTGTGCATGCTTTCATATATCTCTGGGCCCTCTGTATGTCCTCCTCAGAGAAGTGTCTGTTTAGGTTCTTTGACCATTTTTTAAATTGGTTTATCTTCCTGGAGTGGAGTCATGTGAAATATCCTTGTATATTTTGAAGATCAAACCCTTGTCCGAGATATCATTGGCAAATATATTTCCCCCATACAATTGGTTCCCTTTTCATTTTGTTGATATTTTCTTTAGTTGTGCAGAAGCTTTTTATTTTAAATGAAGCCCCATTTTATTTTTTATTGTTTTCTTTATGTCCCTTGCTCTAGGAGACATATCAGTGAAAATATTGCTGTGTAGAATGTTTGAAATTTTCCTACCTATGTTTTCCTCTAGAACTTTTTTGGTGTTGTGACTTATATTTAAGTCCTTTATCCATCTTAAATTTATTTTTGTGCATAGTGTAATTTGGTGATTGAGCTTCATTTTTCTATAGCCAACAATATACTCAGCAAGCAAAAACTAAAAGCTCTCCTACTAAGCTCAGGAACAAGACATGTATGTCCACTTTCATCACTTCTATTCAACATAGTATTGGAAGTCCTAGCCACAGCAATCAGATATGAAAAATTAATAAAAGGCATTCAAATTGGAAAGGAGAAAGTAAAATTGTCAACATTTGCAGATGACTTGATAGTACACAGAAAATCCTATAGGCTGTACTGAAAAACTACTTGACCTAATAAGTGAGTCTGGCAAAACAGTGGGATACAAAGTCAATATTCAGAAATTGAAGGCATTTGTGTACACCAACAACAAAATATCAGAAACAGAAATCAGGAAAAAAATCTCATTTGATATAGCAACAAGAAAAATAAAGTACCTCAGAATAAATCTAATCAAGGATGTAAATGACCCATACTCAGAAATTACTGAGTGGATGAAATTAGCACTCATGGTCTTTAAAATAGCTATTACTAATATTTTAAAGAACTTAAAGGAAAACATAAATATAATGATAAAAATAATGGAAAATATAAGAAAAGAATCAAATGGAAATTATTATAGAATTGGAAAATGCAATATGTGAACTGTAAAATTTGCTAGTTTGGCTTAAAAGTAGATTCCATACTGTAAATTTGGAATTATTATGATAGTATCATACCCAGACCATGAACATTATCTGTATGCAGTAATAAAAAGGTATAAATACATAGATGTCTAGGAGAATCAGACAAAGATCATTAAGTATATATAAGACCTAAGAAACTGTATTAGCCAGATAAACCTAATTGACATTTATAGAACACTCCATGCAACAACAACAAAATAAGCAATAGCATTATTTTCAAGTGGGCTGTTCAACAATATAGACTACCTGCTGGGCAATAAAAGAACTCTCAATAAATATTAAAGAATTAAAATTATACAGAACATGTTCACTAAATAGAATTGAACTAAATTATTAATCAATAACCAAAAATATCTATAAAATCTTAACTCCTCAGAAATTAAGCAATACAATTTTAAATAGCCCCTTAATCAAAGGAAACAAAAATATAAAATATTTTTAATGATGGTAAAACATAACATTAAAATTTCTGATATGCAGCTAACATAGTAGTTGACATTATTAACAAAAGATAATATATTATGGTTTAAAATACACATGAAAAGATGGCAGCATCATCAACCATCAGGGAAAGAAGAATTAAAGCTGTAGTGAAATGCTATTTCACACTCATCACACTGGAAAAAAATTCAAAGGTTGACAATAGCAAGTGTTGGAAAGGATATGCAGGAAATGGAACTTTCACATACTACTGCTAAGAATATGGTATACCCACTTTGGAAAATTGTTTTTTTCTTATTAAGCTATGCACACACATACCATATGACCCAGAAATTCTACTTCTGCATATGTACCAAAGATAAATAAAAATGTACCTACATAAATATATGTGTGTGTTTCATATATATATATAAAATATACATATTACACACACACACACACACATACATACATGTATAGCAGCTTTATTCATAATAACCCCTACCTGGAGGTAGTGATCTCCAGTAACAGATGAATAAATAAATAAATTGTGGTGAATTCATACAGTGGAAGACTACCAAACATTACAATGGCAAAAACTATGAAGCATGCCACAGCATTGATGAATCTCAGAAATATTATATTGAGTGAAACAAGAAAGATAAAAGAGTATCTGTTGTAAGATTCTACTGATATGTCTAGAACAGACAAAACAATGTGTGGTGAATATTTTTTTAAAAGTAGAGTAGTGGTTGTTCTTGGAGAAGTGGGTGGGCATTGGAGGAGAGACACAAGTGACATTCTGTGTGTTAGAAGTTGTGCCACCAAGTTAAGTATATGCATATTTAAAAACCTTATTAAGCTGTAAAATTTAAGTCCTGTTCATTCCACTGTATATGAATTATACATCAATAAAAATTTAAAATAGCATTTTACTAAGAAAATTTGAAAAACAAAATAGCAACACAAATCTCATATTATCATTTCATAAAAATAAATATTTTAATTACAAAAAAGACAACACTGTATAAAGAAGATAATTCTTAAAAGTGAACAATTTGGCAATGTGAATGTCTAAGTTCAGTGCCCTGTTTTTTTTCTCATCTCACCACACTTTAAAATTTTATCATTGATCAGGATGCTCTCCTGGGCCAGCTCTGCTCGTTTGATCTGTCAAACCAGACATGCCACATAATAGCAATAAAAGTTATGACACCAAGATTGTATAGGACAGACACTGCTAAATATTGTGTAGGACATAATTTATACTAAAATGTTCTTTATTTTTCATCTGAAATTCACACTTAACTGGATACTAGACTCATGTAAGTTGAACTCCAAATGAAAGCCCAGAAATATTGAGAGATTTTCCCAAGAACTAGCTAATAAAAAAAGATGCAATTAGTGCCTCAGCTTCCTCTTCTGCAGCTTAATGTTTGGACTTGGTAAAATAAATGGTCAACTTCTTGGAGCAAAATTATGAAACAGTAGTCCTCTTCTGAAATTATGCTAAATTATGTTTTCCACTTAGTACAGCAATGTCATTAGTCAAAAGTGTCAATCCAATGAATGCTGGAGGCATATTCAGTGAAAACTTTTCTGGATCTCATTTTCCTTTTCTTTAAATGGGGGTAATGGTAGTAATGAACTCATTGCTTTATTGTGAGGGTTAAATAAGGTAATACATGTCAATCATGCTGCACATGGTGTAGCCCTTGGCAAGTGCCCAGGAAAGAGTTATGGTTGCTACTTTTCTAATTTCACTCTTCAATGTTCATATTATTGTTACCTGTTTAAAAATGTATGCTATTCAAAAGCATTACCCCTACCTCAAAATACATTTAAAGTAATCAGCTACTTGGAGGTTACATCTGTGCAAAGTGTGGTAGAGAGTTAAATTAATTAACTAGAGAAAATATTGCAACCTCTAATACTCAGATAATAAGCACTATCTGTAGGACTTTTGAGTTTTTCTTGCACTTCTAACAAAAAACAAACTCTCTGCCATGCCTAAGAGATTTAAATGCTCTTTTTTGTCTCTAATCTCATCCTTGTAACTCTCCTCACTCACTCTTTGAAGCCACTGAATTTTCTCTTCCTCCTTCCCTCCGTCCCTTCCTTCCCATAATCTTTGTCACCCTATTCCACCTGCCCAGAATGCTTTTTTCTTGTATTCCTTGTGTATAGGCTCTTTCCCATCTTTGATGTTTCACCATAAATGTATGTAATCTCCTCAAAGTAGCCTCTTGGACCACTCTATCAAGTCCCTTTCTGTTGTTCTCCCTCTCAACTCCTTGTTAATGTCCTTCAGAGGACATATTACCACTTGAAGCCATTCTGTTTATAGAACTTTTTGCCTATTTATTACCATCTCACCCACTAAAAGGTGGTCTCTATAGAGGCTGGCACAGTGGGTGCGGTGTCTTCTTGGTCCTTGACACTTGGCATAGAGCTTCCTACTATCTGAAGAAGACAGGACTGCTTCCTGCTCTTCTCCCCTGCAACCTACACATCCCTCCTCCTGCTCTCTGAACTTCCCCAGTGAGTTTCTCCTGACCTTCACCCCTGGTCTGATTCCTTTGCTATAAACCCACATAGTAAGCTGCTTGCACATATCATAGCTTATAATCATACAGTCATGCACATAATTAGTTGAGTAACATAATCTCTCCCATTAAGCTGCATTCTTCCTATGGCTCTACTCAGGGTCCAATAGTTCACCTCTCAACCTTGGTATCTTCCATGTTGCCTAGCACATTGAATTAGAAACATGAGATTAATGAACACCATGGCCACTTTTGACCTGCCAAAATGACAGGTGCACATGGCTTAACTAAGTCCTCAATACATAACTTTTCCTTCTGAAACTATACTAACTTCTGCTTTCCCTTTTGGAATTGTGGCAAAAGCCTTTTCCCAGTAGCTATGCATCACCTTGTGCTATAAAGAACTGACTGAATCAGGAACAAACCAAAAAAAAAAAAAAAAAGGCACCAATATCCAAGCAACAGCTCCTTTCTACTTTTTCCACAACCGGTATCTGCTTCCACCCCACTCAATCTGCTTCAAAAGCAGAAGCTGCAAAGTCTGTGGAATATTCTGGGTTGGAAGGTGTCTTGCTGTACCTGGCTGTAGAGGTCATTGCTGGGGCAAGCTGTACTTTTCTGAGAGCTTTGTTATGTTGTCCACATCTCTTTGTTACTATTACATAGGTCAGTTGTATGAGAAAGCCAGGGAGCCTGGAGATTGTTAAGCACCAAATTGTGTTTAATATATATTTCAGATGGGCATATTTCTTGCATCTAAAAAAAGTCAAATGCCATAACAATCAGTTTAATATTCCACATTTTCTTTTTGTGGACTGTGTTTGTTCTGTTACGGCCTTTGCACATATTTCCTACCTCTACATAGCATTTTTCCACCACCACTTGCTCCTCTCCCCGCTTTCTTCCTCTCCCGCATTTTTCCCTTCTCTGCTGAAGAGAGTCTTTGGTCCATAGAAAGTTTCCTCAACTTTAATCTACAAGTGCTGTTCTCATCAATAAGGAATTTTTCTTACTCACCGTCAGTTCTACTATGGGATCAACCTATTGCCCTCTTGACCTCTTCTGGAAGTAGAATTAATAGTACACAGACACATTCCTCTATGATGTTTTATCTTGGGGGATGGATTGGTGGTATATGTCCACTCTTCTCCTCTTCTCTGTGGTGTCTGATTCAGTGTCAGTGTAATTCGAACTCTTGGGATATATCCCCATCTACCGCTATT
The DNA here is from genome assembly GCA_004024845.1 of Tonatia bakeri. NCBI lineage: Eukaryota > Metazoa > Chordata > Mammalia > Chiroptera > Phyllostomidae > Tonatia > Tonatia bakeri. The sequence goes on from PVIA01000398.1 coordinate 257,279, forward strand.
TGTCAGGATCTGTTTGGGATGAAGAGGCCAGGAAAAGAGGCTTTAAATGAGCAATATTAATGGAGGAGGAAAGAAGCCAGTACATAAACAACAGAGATTTTGCTGTGGTTAAATGGGGGACTGTGATCAGATGGAAGCTGATTACTAATTTTCAATGTTTATCAACGATGATTAGTGATGGGGTAATAGTCATGGATAAGTATCTTTAGCCTGGAATCCTGGCAGCCCTCTTCCAGACAACAGATATTCAGTATGATTACCAGATTAATAAAATATATTCTTTCAAAACCTCTACAGGACTTGTGCGGCAATTTCATACTGTCAGAAAACCAAACAATACAATGATTTTACTTATAAGAGAGATTTTCATTTGCCCTGTTCTGAGTTATAATTGCTTTATTCATCTGAATATCCTCAGAATTTTATAATTTGGGGGTAGACTTGGAGAGGGCCATTTCCAAAACTAGCCTGTGAAACTACTCAATGTGAGCTGAAGTCTAACATTATTGGAGGATGATGTGAGAACTTTGGGAGCCAGGGAGGCATAAGCACTAACTTATTTAGTAAACACTTTATTCTTTTTGGCCTCCTGACATCTGAAACCATTTCCTTTGCTTGGGGATACCTACCTTCTTTAACAAAGTCTGCCTCCTTATATGCAAGCTCAAAATTCCAGATACTTGTTTTCTTAAGTGCCCTTGTAGCTGAGTAGAGGGCTTCTACTTTAGATATATGACCTGGTCATTGCGGCTCAGACATGCTGGCTCCAGACCTTGATTCTGAAGCCAGTAACACCCATATGGGAAAACAGGAATCTTGTAGATAACATTCTCAAGTGGTTGGCAGTGATCAGTGGCTACATGAGGTTTCCAGAAGTGGCAGTAGCCTTAGCAGTAGATGTCCACATCTAGCTTGAGTGATGTTGATGTTGTGGACTGGGGTCAGTGCAGCCCCGTGGCTGCAACCATGCTGTCTCCATGGGGCCATCCCTTCTGTGTGATTTGGAGAATTGTTCCTACCTTCACAAGCTCCAAACCTGGTTTCCCCAGATCATTTGGAGATTATGTGAGCTATGACATAACCTTTAATAAATTAACTAGAGATGACTTCTGTTGCTTTTAACTCACACCTTGACTGATAAGAAGCCAAATACAGGGTTGGGAGTGATTTGGCTGTTACATTAATTTTTTATTGCTGCATAACAAATTAACTCAAATTTAGTGACTAAAGAGAAAAAATGTTTATCATCTCATACTCTCCATGGGTCAGGAATCAGGACAGAGAACAGCTAGATCGTCTTCTCAGCATCTCAAGGAGCTGTAACCAAGTTGTTGGCTGAGTCGCATCCTCATCAGAAGCTCAGTAGAGGAGATCTGCTTCCATGCTCCTCAGGCTATTGGCAGAATTCGTTTCCTCACAGCTGTGAAACCCATGGTGGCTTGTTTCATCAAGTCAAGCAGGACAGAGAGAGTTTCTCTAACCTTTAGGCATTGTTTTAAGCAGCACACCTGATATGGGCAGGCCCACCCAAGATAATCTTCTTGTTGAGTTACTTAAAGTCAACTTATCAGGTGCTTTAATTAAAGCACCTGATCGGTAATATCTTTCCATTTACCATGATCAGTAATATCTTTCCATTTTTGCCATGTAAGGTAATTTAACTGTGAGAGTGTGACATCCTATCACTTTTGCCATATTTCATTGATTACAAGCAAGTGGCATGTCTGTCCAAGGAGGGGATGATACAGGCTATGGGTCATTAAGAGTCATTTTAGAATTCTGCCTTCTGCGATTAAGTTCATACATCTTCATCTTATGAGTTACCATGTCAGGTTGAGCAGCACTGATGATTCCTAATAAAACCCTCCTTGAGAAATTGAGGCACTCCACTAAATCCTACCTTGAAGCAGGATTTCCTTTTGAGTCAATAGACTGTGCTCTGAATTAGGTGATGTATTTGGTTCAAAGTTTATAATAGGATGATACAATTCTGTTTCATAGCTGTACACTAGATTTGTGTTATGTTTAAATTATTAGGGAATAATTAACCTTAAAGTTATAATTTCAGAAAATTTGTGGGTTATTAGAATATGAGAAGCTTAGTCTATTCTTGCCTAGTTGTTCCAAATAAAGGGCCCTCCTCTACCCAGTTAAGTCCTCTCCAAAGCTGAAGTTCTCTTCCTGCCAGGTTCTGTTCCATTCAGTGACTGACCACACAGTGGTACCTGCTCACGGAATTGCCATTCTGATTGGATAAGGCTGGGGTAGTGCTGCTCAGGGAGGGACCCCATAGTCTTTTTCAAGTGAACGCCCCTTCTCTCACCCCCTACACCATCCTGACCTCTTAAACATGTGATTTCAGCATGAGGCCTGAAATGTGTGGCCTCAAGCTCTTGTTCTCTTTGCGATGTAGGGTGGTGAGAGCTTGCCAAAAGCTTGATTTTGTTTTTATTTCTTTCTGTTGAATTCATATTGCTTAAGAGTCCACACAATTAGAGCAAATTTATGTGTTATTTTTACCTTCAGAAATAAGAGTATTTTTTTAACCAGGCTAAAAAATAGTAGGAGATAGGAACCAAAGTTGTTTACAGGGGTATGGTAGCAAGTACACTAACAGACAATCAGAATCTCTTTATGCCTGCCTCCAACACCTCCCTCCTACTCCACTCTTTCCAAGCTTATGTTTTTATTCCATGGAACCATGGCTTTGTTCTTCTCTCATTTTTTAAAAAAAATTAAAGTTCTAAGTTTATTAATTCTCTCATGCACACTCACCACAGATAAAGTCATGGAAGAACGTTTACTCCTTCTGTTGTACAATCTCCAGCTCACTTTTTTCCTGTACCAACATTGGCCTTCGCAGACCACCTGACATTCTTCATTCTGTTCTTGCATTCCTTTCCCTCTTTTCTTGAGGTCTTCTTCTCATACAGGCCACATCTTGCAAGTCTGTGTTTGGTTTCATTTTTCTTTGCATAAGCTAAGGAACCACAATCCATGCCAAAGGCAGTTGCCCTGCCACCACCAAAATGGGTTCTCAGTCCAATTACAAAGATGACATCTGGTGTGATCTTGTACATTTTGGCTAGTTTTCCCCAAATTTTTGTCTTAGGTACTGTTGCCTTCCTAGGGTGAAGGATGTCAAAGACCATTTATTTTTGCCAAAGTAGTCAGTTGGTCGCAAATTTCCTTGCTCCGATAGTTACTGTGTCGTTCAGGATGGTGGGCAATCCTCCAGCAGCCAAGGAGGGAAAAAACCTGTTCTTCTCTTCTTATGCTGCATGATCTTTGGGGAATTTTTCATATATTCCGCTCGTATGAATCATATTTTTACCAATGACTCCCTTCCCCACCAAGATGTAACTGCTATTTAAATTTTATATAAATCTTTTCTCACTTTTTTTATAGCTTTGCCACATTTATTTGTATCTCTAAATAATATTTTGTTTATTTTTGAACTTTATACATATGGAGTCATATGTATTATTTGGTGACTTGTTTCTTTCATCTAATGTTAGTGTTTAAAGATTCACATATGCTGATACTTGTAGCTATATTTAATTTTCACTATTATTTAATATTTCTTATATAAATATCCAACAATAATTTTATTCACTTTCTGGCCTATAGATATTGACTTATCTAGTATTTTTGACAATTATGAACAAGTCTACTCTATACATTTTGAAACATACCTTTTGGTGCCCAAGGGTTTCTCGATTTAAGAGTGGAATTGAAAGATTGAAGGATTAAACATGTTTAACTTTACTGGGTGGTAATGCCTAGCTTTTCCAAGTATATCTAGTTGATTTAGTCTCCCTTTAGTAGATGAGTTTATTTTGTTCTACACCTCTCCCCACATGGGGCACTGTGCAGTGTTATGATTTGTCCACTCACAGTTTCATATATTCTGAGTGAGGTCACAAACTGTTGTATGGGAAAATACTGGTGCTGAAGACATTGGCCTCACCATGAAACTAGGATTCATAGAGATGTTAAGGACGCTTATTCCTTCTCTGACAATTTATGAAACACCAAATTAGGCCAATCATCCAGGCAATTTAATTAATGTAATATTTCTGTGTGAGATATCCTATTAATGGGATTAGAATACAGTTCAAGTTTTATTTTAATATAGCTAGTTAGTTGTATTAGTTCTTCAAAATACTTTTTATGGAATAAACAGATTTTGATGACTTCATTTTCAACAAAATGTTGGTTAAATTTAAAGACACATGTATGTTGATAAAGTTATAATGGATAGCCAACATTTTTGTTTATTTGTTTTCTATTCCATTTTCAGGGGCTTTTGAAACAGCTTAATGCAAATTCAAACATCAGTACTTTGAGAATAATTAACAGAAAAATTTTTATCAAATGGATAAGTAGACAGTTGTAAAACTAATTTTTGGCTTGGAGCCTAATTCAGATAGGAAAGTGTCAAAATGACTTAAAACTTCCAAGTACTATAAAGTAATTCAGTGGAATAAACCACCTATGGTCTGATTTTTTCCCCTGAAGGAGACTTACATTATAAATCAAAATAAGCTGCATTAGTATATTTTAAAAATTTTATGAAAAATAAATTTGATTTCATGGTTCCCTCCTTCAGTTCTGAATGATGTCTAAAAAAACAATTTATTCTTGTTTTTACCTTAATATTTTCTATTGTTATTTATCTTTTGCAATGGGATATTAACACATTGATTTTTCTATTCTTAGGTAATTAACATTAATGGCAATATCTCCTCATTTAAATGTTGTGACTAAAAAAGGTCATAATATCAATCCTATTTTTCTTTTTATTCACTTGTATTTTGCAGCCATGTAAATGTCACCCTTACACCTGAGGGGTGGAAGAGGGCGGTGATGGTGAGTAACTGTTCCAATAATATTAGCGTGCCTTTAGTATGGCACTTTACCATTTTCCATATACAAAGTACTTCCATATACAAGTGAGGAAACTGAGGTCAAGAGAGTTTAAGTGACATGCCAGCTGCAGAGAGGCAATTTCTATTTGATAAAAAGTTAGAGATTAGAGCAATGTTAGTAAGCACCACAGCAGAGCAACAATCTTGTTCTCCTGAATCCTTCACTGGAATATTTTTATCCTGACATTCTAAGCCATTCTCATGAAGCTGAGGAACTGCATATAGGCTGGTCCTATCTGATAAAATTATTACCCCCTGGCTGAAGATTTCACAATGAAGTGGATATTTTGGGGGAGAAAAGAGAGAGAGAGATGACAGCTACCATGTAATTTTAGAGAAAAGCAATCAATTCTTTATTTCATTTTGCATGGGTGGAAATGACCTGCATCTACCAAAGATACAGAAATAGAATCATTAATTCAAATATAAACAGTTTTGGTGGAGAGAAAAATGACAGTGTCCAATCTTTACTAGGCCACACGCTACCAGGTAATACTAATTGTAAGAATAAAACCTCAAGACTGTAATGCAGTGGGATGTATGCTGAAGTATAAGGGACTGTGCACAATGAACCGATTGCCTTTGGAAATGGGTATCTAAATTTATTGCTGTGATATATAATGATGGCCATCCTGTGAGACTTCTGCAGAAATTAGTGTTTCTCTAATAAACTATCAGTTTGAGCAGGGTGGGGAGTATATCATATACTTGTATCTGACATAATATACTTGTGATGGGGTGGGGTAGAGGTGGGTGAGGCAGTAAAGCTGGAGGAGAGGAGGCAAAGCAAATAAAATGGGGTTGAAGAGGGCATCAAAGCGGAGGGTTACTCATCTGCCACTAATGTCTTCCTCTACCTCCCTTTCTTCTTCCTCTTTCTTCTCTTCCATTCTTCTCTGCTAGGGCACAGGGGTTTGCAATTTGATTCACAGTCCTTGCCAGCCATTGTCACACCAGATACGCTCCATTCATCGCTGTTCCTGTTGCCCTTTGAAAACAAGTTCCGTGGCCCTGCTCTGTTTGTTGTCAAGAATGAATAGCTCAAAGTAGGAATGTTTCCCAGACGAGAGGTGAAGGGGTCAGTGTGGACCTCTGGACATTCGCAGTGCTTAACTTGCAGGCACATCACATGAAAGGGAGCGCGGCTGCCGGCGCTGCTGACGGCAGTTTGTGTGTATGCCGCGAGGCGCGGGCTCGGATCGCTCAGATCATGAGATTGCCTGTCAGGTCATCTGCTGTAAAATCCATTATGAAAAACACCCGAAACTGATGCCTGACTGGAAGTCCTTAGTTTACTAAATTGCAGAAATTATCTTTGGAAGGTTTTGTCACTTTTATATATTTTTTTTTATAAAAAAGTAATGTTTGCAGTAATGCCTCATGCAAAGTGCTAGTTGAATGAATCTGTCACTGAAACTTCAATTCCAGATTACCACACGGCAAGATCTGCTATTATAAATGAAAACACATCTTTAGAAAGTTCACAACAGTTTGAAGTAGATGAGCTATTGAAATGTAATAGGAAAATCTCCCCTTTACAGATTAGTCCAACAGTGATTGTAGTCCAATATGTAAACACAGTCTCACTTTATTGTCAGGGTAAAATGGTCCTTAATGTGCTACTTCAAGAGCAGGTTAGCGTTACCTGAGCCTACAGATAATGATATAAATTATCTTTAAGAATTCTTTGCTGTGAGTATGGCACAGAATTCAAAAGCAAATAGGAAATCATTGCATTATTAAACTACTAGACTTTCTTGATAAGTTGTTGATTTTTTTAATCTCTGCAAGCTCTGAACCACAATTTACTAGAAAAATATTACTGAAGAATTCTTAGGGGACCTTTAAAAGTAAATTTTATCAAAAGAGGCCTAAAACAGCTACATCTTTAAAGTGACAAGATCACATGTGAATAGGTTGGCCTCACTTCCGGTGCACTGTGCTGCTCTAGGGCAGCATAAGGATACAGTGTCCTTCCTGTGTGTTTACTGTCCTTTTGGAAGATTATTATCTTCTGGTAGTTTACTGTGAGTGTAAGCTGTGCTTTTCATAATAAAGGTTGTGTTAGTTCTCCAAGTGACAAAAGTTGTGCTAAGGGAGAAGTAGTAAGACCTACAGTATGGGAAGACTGAAGGAAAGAGCCTTGAGAACGGTGGTCAGATAAATTAGAATCTCAATGTACTTGCAATTTTTTACTTACAGACCAGTTATCTAAAAAATTTTATATTGAGTGTGCTTGTAATGAAAACCTTGAAATGATTCAATTTTTGAAATTAGGAAAGTGGCAAGGAAGGAGAGACAAAGAAGAAAGGAGTGAGCATGAGAAAGAAAATAAAGTTCCCTTGTATTGTGCCTACCTTGAAAGAGATGCCCTCAGAGTGGACAAGATCATGGCCATTGAGTCAGGTTTTAAGGCTGGCCATAGCACATAGCAATATTATACTTTTTTTTTTTTAATTTGCAAAAAGGGATTACCTCCATGATCAGTGGCTTCAGAGTTGTCTAGACAACATGCTTCAGGTGGTATCAGTGACCTTAGTCACACCAGGCTGGCACTAAATTAGTGATGAGTAGAGCTGGAAGGATGTATTATAGTAGTTATAAACCATAAGAAGATATTTAAATAGATAGATAAGACACATGCAAATCTTTTCATTGCCATGACAACCATCTTGATATAGGTTTTCCATATGTAGCAAGAAGGGCAGAGCAAAAGGCACTGGGAAAATAGCAGGAACCTGTAATGAAAATGAACCCTGGCAGGGGATTAGTCCAGATCTTCGTCATTTATTAACTCTTAATGGAATACACACTTCTGTAGTAATATACTACTCACTGGATCAGAAAACCATTATTTCCAACCCTGAGCTGTAGAGTTCTCAGCTATATGATTACATCCCAGGCTCCAAGTCTCCAGAAATGGCTCTGGCTGATGCAAGAAAAGAAAGGAGGAAGAATTCTAGTGCACTTCTGCATGCAAATTCTTCTGTGCCCCAAAGAGCTTTTCAGAGGAGGGTTCATCCAAAACTCAAATGGATAATTTGGCTACATGACTTTAATTGTTTGCTTTTATTGATCAGAGAACATAATGAACTCCTAAATAATCATAAAATGGGGTACTGCATTCCATTTCAAAGCAGGGTGGTATTTGTTCATGTGCCAAACCTTAGGGAGAAGAAGAGAAATGCTGCCTGCTTGCCTCTCCTTCCTCCCTTCCCATTTTTTTCTCTCTTCCTTTCCTTTGCTCCCTTCTTATCTTTAGCTCTCATCTCTGTTCTCTTTTTGTCCTCCTGGAATTCTTCATTTCTTTAAGTGCCAAAAGAGTTTCAGGGCCAGCTCTAGGCACTGATGATCCTGCTGTGGCCTTGGAAGCTCCCTAAGCAATGCTTTCTTCTGCCACATACCTGCAGAATGAATCGAGTCCTGCCAGCCACCCCATCCCAGCCCGCTCTACCCTGAGCATCTGTTCAGAGGTAAATGATGAGGGTGAAAGAACACAAGTGTGCCTCCAACCTGGTGTAACATTTTCCTCTGCAGATCGCAGACCTTCACAAGGCCCTTGACTCTTTTGAAATAGGAATGGCAATTCTACCTGCTACTTGTAGGCCAAGACAGGTACTGTCAGCAGCACCACAGTCATTAAAATTCTTCAATCATATCTTTGTATGCCTTTTGACACAAACTGACATTTCAGCACACAAGGGAACATGGGTGGAAACAAGCTGGTTTATTAATTAAAGTGATAATAAATAATTCCACTCAAAATACTTCTGCATGTTCAGTGCAAATGTTCGCTCAGTCATCCATCCTGAGGCTGTTTGAAAACTTGGCCTTGCTTTGTGCTCTTTCTAGCATAAAACCAAATCAAAGTCAGAAAGAACCTTTCCTATCCCAAAGTAACTTGAATGTTCATTTGGTCATAGCTCTGACAAAACAAGCTCTACAGGGTATTATTTAAATATGGTTTCTTTAAAAACTCTTTAAGTGGCAACATATTATAGCAGGAGGCAGTGACAAGAAACAGTTAAACAGAAGCCTCCGTCAGCAAAGCACGATTTAAAATCCCATTCGTCAGGTCCCACCTGTCCTCTGGAGAACACCCTAACTTTACAGAAACTGAAGACTAACCACAGCCCCCAAAACTGTTCATATTAACACTGTAGGCCATCCTCTGTACTGACATCTCAGTTGCTTATCCAGAATGTGTGTTCTGTCTGACAAATTTGGGGGGTGTTGTTTTGCTTTCAAGATATTCGGATGTTCCTCTTTTGACATCTGGCGTTTTAATGAACAATCTTTGTGTGTATTTAAAGCAAAATGAACGTGGTCTGGTCTGGTCAGCCCTGTGAAGCAGCTTTATTTATAATGCCAGCCCTGTCATGTTAATTTGTGCTATGTTTCTGGTGAATCCTAAAAGAAGACATTACACAGTGGATTTGGAGGAGTTAAAGGGAATCTACAGGGTGACTTTAATCTTTATGTCTTTATATACTGGAGGGCATTTTACTGCACCTCTGCACTGCTCTCACTACACAATCATTTTCTCCTTTAGAAATGTAGCCATTTGGATCAATAGTTACAGTACAATATATTGTACTTCTGATGGGGGGCCTCCTAGGACAGCGAAGAAGCACTGTGGTGATTTCACCAAATGCTTGGTTATACACTAAAGCCTATTTTTAAAAGAAAGTTAGCACAACATACATAGAACCAAATTTATGAGCATTATAATACATTTTTCACTTACTCTACTTACGTATATTAAAATAAAATTAGGAAAAATGAAGTGCAAAAGAACATTTTGCAGCTTGAAAAATAGAGGTTTTTAATGGGACGCCAGAGCAGTAGCAACTAGAAGGAGCTGTCTTTTGGAATTTGTAGCTGCAGCTACCAAACACTGAGATTTTGGGTTTGGCATCTATTTCTAGCTGTTGTGATGATTGTACATTTCTAATATTGGAAAGGAAAGGGGGGAAAAATCCCTGAGATGGCCACAGATGTTTGCAGAGTGCACAGAAGATGGAGCAAGCAAAAATGTAAAGAAATTATACGTCTCTTACAGTGTTAACAAATGTAGGCTGAAAGTTGAGGATTTTACTGTAAATTCTTTATCTATAAACAAACTGGGTTATCACAGCTGTTTATTGCACTGCTAGTCCTGGTCTTAACCTTTATGTCTTTATTGCTTACATACCATTCCCTTGTTTATGCGTCTGTACCATTCGGTGCCCTTGAACTTGGTCCCTGTGAGCCCTGACCCCTGCGTGCTTGCTCACTCACTCCACTCACGTCTGCAATCAGTAAATCTGAGACAGGCCCTGGCTGATAGCCGAGCTGCAGTAGGGCAATTAACACAGAACTAAAGTGTCATTCCTGGCAGGGTGGGGAGAGTGGCAGACCGCAGATGACAGTTCTCAGTTCTGAAGCTGTGACATCCAGGCCAGACCTGGTATTATAGGGAACAGGGGAAAAAGGAAAGAGGGAGTGAGGGGGGTTTATTTGAGGGGGAAGATTTCCTCAAAGAAAAGAGCTGAGTGGCTTCTCTTTGAAGAATTGTTTATTCCCTGTATCAGATTCCAGCTGTCTGACCAGTTAATTGGATGAATACCTAGAGGAAAACATTCTGTGCACTAAGTGAATTGGGGAAAATGGGCATCTTTCTCTTTAGGAGAAAGTGCTTTTTCTTAAAAAAAAAACCCCACCAACTCTCAATCACCTTTTAACGGTGTTCCTGCCAGACTTAGATTAAAAAAAGGAAAAGAAATATCTTTTATTAAGAGCTTGCCTCCCCCCACCCTTTTGCCCACTCGCGGTTTCCCCTGCAGCCACCTACCTGCTCTGGGCCCTGATATCTTAATAAAGTTGGTGTTGAATAGAAGCAAAGCACCCAGACGGCTGCGTGCTGAGAAGAAACTTCTTTTTTAGTCCTTTGCTCTAAGTTGCTCTGGAGACCTACCTATGAAATATGAGAAACTGTCCTCAGCACCCCAAGTCCTGAAGTCTCGAGGGCACCCAGGCCACCAGGGGGCATCCTGGATCCTGAACTTGGATGCCCAGATGTCAGTTTCCGGGGCGTTGTGCAAATCAATTTTGAAAGCAAAGCCAGCCCTTTCTCAGATTCGAACACTCTCTCCCCTCCTTCATCTTGCTGCTTGCATGTTCTGAGACTCAGAACCATCAAATATCTTGCCAAGGTCAAAGGCCTAGAAAGGATAGAACCAAATTTCAAGATATGTTGATGTCAGAAAATGTCTGGAGTACTGGGGAACAGTCCCTCAACTGCTCAGTGTCTGTTTCCTTATCTGTAAGATGGGAATATGCACTGAGTAGTGTTATTATGAGGATCCAGTGAGCTGATGCTGCACCTACGAAGGGCATCGGAGTAAATATCTAGCACATCCTGAGGATCCTGGAATGCTGTTGTTAGCATCACGATCCTTACATTGCCTGCCCGACTGTTTATAGTGAGGATGTGGAGGAAATAGCAGGTTGAGGAAGCCAGTGTGGCAATTGGCAAAAATAAATAAATATATACATACATAAATAAATAGATAAAATAAAAAAATAAAAAATCAATCTACAGAAGTAAGGAAGAAAAAGAGAAAAGACTTGAATTTTGAACACAAGAGAATTTATTTGTGAGGCATCATGTAATCCCATCCAAATAAATGTAGATAGATGATCCAGCTGTGTAACAAGTTCACACAAAGGATGGATTATTCGAAAGGATCTCCTAGACTAACTTTCTCCCATTAAGGGTTTGTTAGTATTGTAGCTGATAAGGCTTTGGCATTACTCTGGCTCATACTGTACAGCCTACCATGTGGTTGTGAAATGGAGGCCGTCCTTTCAAACTCTGCCTTAAGAACATGACATATTGGAATTAACATCTTGTCTGGGAACATAAGCTTCAAGTCCTGAACGTATATACTTGATAGTGTGATGCTTCATATTAGCACCAAAATGGGCTTCCAAATTCATTTTCAGGATGAGGCAATGGAATAGTTAAGTGAGATGATGGTTTTCCATGTTGTGCCAAGGGTAGAGTCCAGCTGTCTTGCCTCCTGGTTCATCATTTTGTCCCACTTCCTGCACCATGACACATCACCTCTGTAGCTTCTATCAATATGTAGAACTCAGGAAGTGACAGGTGTGCTCCATAATTATTACAATATCAAGATTCATGTCATGTGGCACTCAGAATGAAGAGAAGAGAATTGTTCCTGTTCTGTGGCAAAATGAGGCAAGAAATCCTGAAATTCAGATTTCAGCCTTGAAATCATTAAGGAGAACTTCTTTAAAAAGTGGCCCTTCTAGTAATCTGCTCTCTACGTATGTACTTTTATTTGTGTTTGTCATTGCCTTTGAAGCATTCAGGCTGTGGCCCATGGTTTAATTAAAAGGCATCAGAAGTGAACGTCCCTTTACTTCAGCCCATGCTGCTGTTAGTCCCACTCTTACTTTTAAATGTTTCTGCTCATGTTTTGTCCTCACAACACTGAACCATTGTTGCCCATACTATGTGGGAACTCTGTTTTTCTGAAAGATGGTAGGTGCTTTTCAGAGAAAACAGTTTTTAACTAAATAAGTTTAGGGAATTCTAAATGATTTAGAGCCTTAAAAACTCATGACAAACCTTCCTAAAAAAACTTCCTGAATTATAAAATGATCCAAAGAAAGAATACTCTTTATTTCGTTTGGCCTAACAATGCCTAAACTTATTAAATGATAGAATTGTTTTCTGCAATACCAGTATGTTACTGTCATAGAGTTGCCTGTAGAATCATCTGCATCCACACAGCCCTGGGGAGGAGAAGTGGGGATCACTTAGGACCCAGAAGAGACACAGTACTCTGCCCACACTCCATTGGCCAGAACTCAGTCACATGGCCACTCATCACAGGGGAGGCCTGGACATATAACCTAGCTGGTGTCCAGGAGGGAAAGGAGCTGTATCTTAGGAACAGATAATTTTTGCCACAATTGCCAATTGTTAACATCTTTCAGAACAAGTATTCCACAGTCAGAGACTGTTAAGGCCACTTTCTTTCACCTGCTTGAAGTAAGATTAGATGCTTCCTAAATTTATTCCAATTCTGGAACCTATCTACAAGTGTATCTTTAGGGTATGCTTGGAAATGGGGTACACATTTCTGCTATAACTTGATTAAGTAAAAGAAATGTTCTGATGGAACTTATTTCTCTTAATTACATATTGAAGAATCAATATTAAATCTTAATTCAGAAGTGGAAGTGAAGGAAGATATAGTTATGTGGCTCCAACATAGACCTTCCTGCTGTTCTCAGTTAACACAGGGGTAGAGTTTAGAGATTTGGAAGAAATGGTTGTTCATGACCCATCTGGCAGTTTTCCTTATGTATGAGATATCTCAGAACAGCTCTTTACCAGTGATAACTCACATTTGACTCATGATCGAATTGTCTGATGAGGATTTGAAATGTTGCTATCTCATGCTTTGAGTTAAAAAAAGAAAAGGATACACAGGGTTTGGAGCTTAGGCAGGCATGCTGGTGCGACAGTTCTGAAACCTGGCTTGCTTTTTCTCCAAGGAATGTGGTCAACTATTAGCCCACAGGAGTAGATTACAGGGCTACTTTAAGGTTAAAACCAGGACTTTTCTGGAAAAGAGGTATGTTGAGGCTAGCACTGTTGATGTCCACAAAGGTGATAGCCAAGAGTTCTGGATCCTTCATTCAGATCTGGAAAATATGGGAAAGACACCATTACTAACACTTGTATTGACCATAATTAAACTTTAACACATGTGAAATTAAGGATTTTGCAAAGAAAAATCATGTCCCTACAGGCCCTCTAAGTTAATTCAAAACCTGTCTTGAAAAGTTTAATTCTGATCAGTTCCTGATCATTTTATTTACTGAGTTAAAACAAAGCTTAGAAATAATTTCCTAAGTTTACAGAAGGGAAACTTAAAATCCAAGAAGTAAAAGTTGCATGGCCAAAATTGTGTGTAATTTGTGGCAGAATTGATCAGAAATTTCATCTGTTTAATGGACATGCCCAATCTCTAGTTGATCCATTATTTCAAAATATTTAAGTAATGAATCTATTTACATAGCTATTTGCATAGCAAAGATAAACTTATAGAACACCATGAATTTAGTTTTTTTTTCAAAATGATTTCAGTGCTGTGATAGGTACTAGATTTACAGGCAGTGATAACAAAAAGAAGGCAGAGGCTGTTGTGAAGAATCAATGAGCTAGTAAGGTGTGCACTTAGAATAGGATTTGGCAAATAGTAAATGATCAATAAATGCTTGCTGCTGTTGTCATCCTTGTTATTGTTGCCTTAGTAAAATGCAAAGACATTCCCCCACGTGTTTTCTTCTTTGTAAAATCTCATTCACTGTGCTTGTGTCTTCAGGAAATTCAACTTATTCCATGAGAACCCCTCACACAAGCTCCTCATTCTTCATGGACTGCATTCCTCTGCGACTCTGAGCCAGGCCTTGTGTGCGCAGTGTTCCTTGGGAATATTTATAGTTAGCAGCTGATTTGGAGCAGACAAATGATTTAAGCTCTATAAGAAGCTGGTATTAATACTTTCTACTTTTTTTTTTCTGAATTGACTAAGGTTGCAGTTGTAACATCTACTAATCTTTCTAGACAAGACAGGAGTGGGGAGTGGGTAGAGAGAGAGACGGGGGAGAGAGAATGGAAAAGGAGAGAGAGAATGAATAAGCATGCTCATGGTGCCAATGTGAAATTTACTAATGCTAAGAGAGTGCCACTGCTGGTGTTGCAGGGGCTACGAAAATGAGTTAGCTCCAACTTTGTCCTTAGAGAACTTTATGGTCTTCTAATGAGGATAAAGACAGTGCACAGATAAGATACAAGGTGTGAAGCTCTGTGGTGTATAGGAAACAGAAACAAACTCTGAAGGGAAATCAGAGACAGAGGACTTTTGCTTTTGAAATCATCAAAAACGATGACCACTGAACCAAAAAAGGAAGGTGTTTAACTGATGATGAAATAGTTCTTTCTCCAATGTTCGACTAGCAGAAGTTGTTTATTTATTTGTTATAAAAATATCAGTTTCAAAATCCCTATTGTTATATTAGCATTTATTTGTTGATCACTGAAAGTGCACTGTGTGCCTGAGGGAATTCTCTTCAAGTGTTTCAGGTAAGACATTTCCGCTCTAACAAAGGTATGATGGGGTGTAAACTTGGAGGCGACATTGTTATGAAATGTAAATCTGCAATGCTGAGTGACAAGGAAGGACTCAAAGGGACTAAGATTGAAGAAGACAAAAATAGAGCTTTAAAAGGGGGCCTTATTTTCTGGATAGAGACAAGCCCTGGTGATGACTACAATTGTTTCAAGCTTTTGAACTTTTTATAAGTAAACTTCTATTCTCAAACTTGGTGAATAAAACTATTTAAAAATTCCCCACTAAAATTGGAAGCAACCTAGATACACTTCATTTAAAATATACCATCAAGTCCACCAGTCAACACTGGAGAGTCACAAGGTTTTCCTCTACACAGTAATTATTGCAAGCCAATAGATTATTCCAAATTATTCAACCTTTAAGTCACATGAAGAAATGGACTAAGGAGCCTGCTCCGTTGATATTGAATATCCATTTTAAAGAACTAGATCAAATGACTTTGATCTCTAGCCAGAAACTTTTTGATTTGTTTTCTGTTCTATTTGTTTGTCTAGATTCTGGATCATTGCTGATTGGATATTTTAACTATGTATATTATACCCCCAAAAAATGACTTGAAAAAAATGACTTGTTTTTCAGTGTTATTTTTCTCCTATTGTCAGGACTATGTTGATACCATGAAAAACATAGTATCCACACATTTCCAGCTATCTAGGTATTTTGTCCTATTAGAAACTTATTGAATTTTTCATTCATTCATTCATTCATTTGTTCACTCAAGTGTCATTGAATATTTATTATGTTCCTGGTACTCTTAAACCTTGAAGATGAAAAGATTGACAAAGATACACACTGGCCATCTTTGCTACTCTTCCAGGTTCATGCTTTGCCTTTCTTTTCCTTGTTCTATATCATGGAAGCCTGACCTTTATGAACATTATTAACAGGCTCTTTTGAGCTATAAGCTAGTGGGATGTTCTGGAGGGGAGAGAAAGGTCGGGGTGCTCTTTGTCCCAGACCACTCTCTGCCACGTTGCTGTTTAGCTGCGTTCCATTCCTGAAGGGCCGGCTTCTCTCGGTAGGGGCTTTTCATATAGCTACCCTCTCTAGGTTCTGCTCCTTCTTCCCGCACCATGGGGCTAGAGAGTATAAGAGAAACCACTGTTACTAGGCCCATATTCTCCTTGGTTTCCTTAACCCCAGTTTTAAAAGCCTCCCTTTTAAACTTTGCTCAATTACCAAGTTTGGGAATGGAGTCTGTTTCTTTCAAGGACTCTGATACACTGTGTTTCTTCCATTCAAGGAATTAATACTGGTGGGTAAGATTAAATCCTGAATAAATACCTATTAAAGTAAATGGTAAAAAATTTTCTACACCTCCCTGGATTCAGATTGTGGCAGTGGTAGCCCACTTGATAAAAATAACCTTCTGACACTAACTCCTCTTTTGTTGCAAATATGCTCACAGATTTTTCCCATCCTTTCTAGATGCAAAGATATTTCCTGTCTAGCATTCCAGTACTATCTTAATGATCAGAAATACTCTGTAACCAAAACTGCCCTTTCTCTGTAGAATATATAACAAACAGATTACAAGGGTTTCCAAGAGCTGGGGCAGGGGTGTCGCTTAAAGCACTGTGGTGTCCTGATCTCCAGCTCAGCCTCCAGCCTGTCCTCTAAGACCCATTGTAACAATTGACTCACGAGCCATAGTCTTTTCTCACTGCATTGTGTCCCCTGCCGAAGACATGAAATCTCTCATGCTTTCTCTGCGGAATTCTTACAGTTTTTTGGATGGTTTTACTGCACTTTTAAGATTTACCTAATGTTTCCCACTATTATTTTTAAAAATATAAAGTCTTCCTCATAAAAGGAAATATTCTAGGTGACTTTTTAATTCCATAATTCCTGATAATTATTAAGATGTTTTAATGTATAACAAAGATGAATTATTTTTTACACTATCCTTTATTTCCTTCTTAGCACAACCTAATATCCTATTTTTTAAAATTCTTCTCCTGTTTGTCAAGTCAACATATTCTTTGAGCTGTTGATGGTAATGTCTCGATTTCTTTCTTGAGAGGCTGTGGGTAATTCAGAAGCCATTAGTGTACTGTGCATGAGTAGTTTGAATTGCTTCTTCTGCTGGGTCTTACCTTGAACTTGCTATACTCAATTCCATTCACCATTGTGGAGCTTGATTACTTAACTGCCTTTGGTCTTTCTGAAGTTCTTCCCATCCCTTTTTCTTGACTACATGTATCTGTAGTATCTGAATAATTATGTGGTTTTGATAAATTTGCTGACTTGCTATTTATTCCATTTTTCAGGTTGTTAATAAACTTGTAGAATACCTGTGGCACCCACTCATGATTCAGAGGTCATCAACTAATTTCTGAGCTGGTAACTAGTGATTTATCTCGGCATTCCTTCTTTTAACTAGTTTTCAATCAAATGCTGCTAGAATTCAGTGACTTTTTAGAAGATACCAAAAGAGTCTGTTAAACTCTTATTATTCAGTGAAAATAAAAGTAGTTAAAACTCTTATGAAGACACAACCTATATCTTACCCTCACTTAATTTTCTACAGCCTCTTTTGAATCTCAACCCATAGCCACCACTTTGTAAAAGTGAAAATGAATTACTTCCCATTTGTTTTTTTCTTTTTGAAAGAGACATTAAAAAAAGTCTCTTTTTTTTAATCTTAAGGCAAGGCATTATGGGATATAGCAATACTAAATGTGATTTGCTACTCTGTTGATAATTATCAAACTGGCCATTTATCAACTATTTAGATGTGGAATACACTATGCTAAGTACTCAAGAGCAGAGGAAGTTTAAGACTTCATTTCTTACTTCCATTAGGGGAACCAAAACAGAAGCAAATGTTTAATACATGAGCCTATAAGGGACATCCAACATTTTGGCATCTCTGGGCCACACTGGAAGAAGACTTGTGTGGGCTACACACTAAATACAGAAACACTAACAAAAACAGAAGAGCAAAAAAAAGTTTTAAGTAAATTTGCTATTTTGTGTTAGGCCACATTCATAGTCATCCTGGGCCGTCTGCAGTCTGTGGGCTGTAGGCTGGACACCCCTGCGAAGCATTATACAAGAATATGTATAGCAATATGACAAGATTCCAGAAGATGACGTATAAGCAATTGTCAAGTTAATGTTAAAAGTAATGAACACTAAGGACCTTTAAGGTAAAATCTTACTAGACTGGTGCCATCATGGAGTGGAAAGAGCATGGACTTTGGAGTCAGGTTTCGGTTTGAATCTTCTCTCTGACTGAGCTTCGGGCTCACTCGTCAGCTGTCGTCTACTTGAGATCGTAATGAAAGTGGCCGACGGATGATGCAACAATGACCTGTACAAAATTAAACTTTGGATGCTGCCTGCTGTTTCCCTCCTGCCCTTTCTCTCACCTCCCCCATCTCAGGAAAAACAACTGTGCTTCTAGTGGCTCAAGTTAGAAATTTACGTACTATCCTTGATTCCTTGTTTTTCCTCACAACTCTGGCATCTATGGCTTCAGCAAATTTATCAAGTGCACCTCTAACACAGGTCTTCATATCGAATCACTTGTCTGTCCGGCCCTTGCTGCCATCCGAGCTTGGCCGCTGTGATCGCTCATCTGGAATAGAGCTGTAGCCTCCAACACATCTTGCTACCTCTGCCCTCACCCCGCTCAGCCCCCATCCATGTGGAAACCATTGTAATTTTCTGAAAATTCAAATTGTAAGAAGTTCATCTTTTGATTAAAATCCTTTAATGACCGTCACTACATTTAGGGAAAAAATCTAAACTTATTCCTAAAGCCTACAAGATCTTCCTAGGCCATGCCCTTCCTGACTCCCCAACTCCACCTGTGCCTCTCTTTTACCTCAAATCCTTGGGTCTGTCAATCTCATTTCTGCTCATGATCTTTATTTTTAATTGCCTTCGTCTAGACTATTCTTTATATCATGCTCCACTTTTCCTTTAGGTCTTAGAGTTCCTTAGAGAAGACTTTCTAATCATACTTAATTTCTTTTATTTTCTACTTTATATTATTTTCCCAATTTTATTATGTTTTTTCCCATATTTTTTATAATTTGTCTTCCTTTTCCATTGGGACAAATATAAAAGGGTAGAGGCTTTGTCTGGTGCTCCATTGCCTCCTTAGTACCCTGTGTGTGCTTGGTACAGATCAGTCTATTGAATAACTGAAGACTAATCACTTAAAATTTTTATGGCTCTCATTCTAATTCATTTGAATGGCTGTCACAATTTGTAGCTTATATTAGTATTCCTCTTAACCTTTCTAACGTAGAGTTTATTTTCTATGACCCCCAATTATTCTTATATCTTAATTGGAAGATTATTGGTTATAGACAACAATAACTAAGGAAGTCAGGCTGAGAAAACACAAAAGCTTCTAAGCTTTCTGAAATGAGAAATTTAGGTCAGGCCTAAAGTAAATGGTAATATTGATACTATTAAGTAAAAGCAGACAGACAATGATGAGAAAATTGCAATGTAGAAATACGGACCTTTGCTGTCTCTTTAAGGTAAGATCTCAACTTAATATTTACATAAAAATTGTTCCATGTGTAAACTGAGATGATGTCATATATCTTGGTGCAAAATATGAGAAAGCCATACGAATGCTTCCTGAGAGGCTGTACGGTCCTAAAGAAGAGAAAGCACGTAATGTCTCTACAGTGGAAGAGAGGATCCACAGGGGGATGAGTCTTCATGGGTCTGGGGAAACATGTTCTAGTAGCCAAACTGCTAATGGTTGATGGAATTTGCTGTCTGCCAAGTCACACTGTTTTAATCATTGACCGTGACTCTTACATTCTATAGAGTTCACTTGGACATGGAAGAGTTCACTGACTTTCCCTTCTCTAAGTCAAAAGAGACTTGTAAATCCCAGCTCAATCCTTGAAATGTTCAATCTGCAATGAGACCTCATCTTCTTCCCTTTGGCGTTGTCCTGCCTGTCACCTCTTCCAGAGGTTGGTTCTGTTCCATTTAGTTTTGCCAAGGTCTCAGCGGCCTCACGTGCACAGAGGTACCCAGGCAGAGTTAGAGTGTGACCATAAAAATGACAAGGTGCAAACACACACTGCAGGTTTATCAGCAACATGCAGAGATCACCACACACAGTCTAATCAGCAAATCACCTACACACAAGTTGTCCCATTGGCCACCTCAGGTGAAAATGAAACAGCTGTTTAATTTAGCTTTTATGAAAAATTCATATACTGAATCTTTGATATCTTTATTATGAATGCAATTTATTTATATTGTTATTTCTTCTTGCTTGAGATCATTATGTTGTTCTAGAATTATAGTCTCCAAGTGTATGACATGCGTACTGGTAGTATGGACAATGATTTTAGGAGGTACTTTGATGAATTTAAAACAAAGCGATAGTATGTTTATTGTTTGATGTATTAGAAAACATATATATGGCCCTCAGATCCCTGGTACATTCTTTAGAACAAAATTAAGCAATGAAATGGGAGTTGATTTGTAGTATTTTTATGATAGAATAAATAATATTACAAATAATACTCAGATCTGGACAAAAATTATGAACATGGTAAGTGACTACCTAAGTTTTAGGAAGCATGGTAATATTCCATAGACATAATCTCACTTGGTTTATGACAGGGATAAAATAGGTTTGGCAATTTCCTTTTCATCTGACAACTTGATTAAAAAAAAGTTTTGCTTCAACAGAACCTCAAATGAAATTCTTTGCAACAAAAATTGCTAAAGGTGAGAGTAGAAAAAACAGAGTATGGATGGGAAAGGAAAATGGGGGACCAGCATGAAACTGGGGCTCTGGTTGTGATGGCACACTTGCATGCCCCGCTGGTGAGTGGAGGAAATACGATTTGGCAATCTGGACTACTCAAATCCTTAAAACTTCCCAAGAAAAGAGCTTTGGTGGGTCTGAGACTATGCAATCGCCAGCCACAACTGAATGCTTTATTGCCGTCTGGAAGTGTTTATTTTCTGAACATAAATTCAGGGGACAGATTCAAGGCATGTCTAGAAATAAAGCATATCATCATGTGAGCTGAGCTGACAAGGACAATTTACTGTACCCTGCATTTGTTCTGGGCCAATCGGAGGAGAGCCGACGATTAACATTCTAAAAATCCCTGCTGTTCAGTTCTGATTGTCCCTTCACTGAACTTTGGAATGGAGTGGATTAACCCCTTGAGGGACTCCAGTGCAGAGTGCAGAACCCAAGAAGGGACCCTTGTTCCACCCCAGAAGATACGCTTAGTGTAGAGATGTTCTGGTAGACACAGGCCGGCTGCTGATCTGTACTTTTGAGGGCACTGGGAGGCAGCCACACACTAAACTGTTTCCTGAAGGCTTTTGCTGAGCAACTGAGGTTTGGGATTTATTAGTCAAGTTTCCATCTGATTCTGCAGTAAAGATGGGGCAAGTGTTTATGTTTATCATTTGAACAGGGACTGCAAACCACTTAATTTGGAGAGACAAGAGAATATAGTGTTTAATAGCGTGAATTCCAGAGCTCGATGGAGCTGGATGTGACTGGCAACCCCTCTATTTATAGCTATGTGCAAGTTATTAGTGTATCTGACCTTTCGTTTTTTATTTACGAAGCAGAGGGTGATACTCATATCATAAGTAAGCTAGGAGGATTAAATGAGATAATGTGTGTGGAGTGTCTGTCTGGCTCAGTAAGTACTGTGTCCTGTAATTGTTATTATTTACTAATTAGTACTATTTTTTTCTTATATTGAGCAATGAGGAAATGCAGAGAACATTTTTGCTATTTTCCTGGAGGCATAAGTGTTGTTTTATACACCATTTTTAGAAAACCTAATCTCAGATATAGGTGGCAATGTTTAATCCATTGTGAATGTACAATTTTGAGATTTTATTTAAACCTTGAGGGCATTAGATTGGGAAAAAACCCTTCAATTTCAAAACAAGTCAATAGAGAAAATTTTAGAATAGTATATAGAGGCAAATTCGCATCACTCTGTCTGATGTGCAGAATATTAGAAAAATGAGCCTAGAATTAAGTTTATGTTAGAAAAAGAGATTGGCTAGGGTAGTTGATTTATTTGAGATTAAGATTTTGTATATGTCCCTTTCCATCATACAAACGACTAAGCATTTAAAGTGTGAATGTATTCATGATAAGGCATTTTCTCCTACTTCCATTTTGGGTTCTGTCCCCAAGATCCCTTCTGCTTTTGGTTCCTGACTCTAACAAGAAGCAAACATCAGCAGTCTGATGAGGTGTAGTGGGGGTGGGGTGGGGAGAGGAGGAGGAAGGAAGGATCACAAGGAAGCATTTATTGGAAAGGGCATAACTTACACTCTTGCATAATTTTTGCTGAGAGACCTGTAAGCATCCTATGGAGTTACTGGGTAGACAAGAATTATAGAGGTATGGGTTTTAGTTTACTTAACATTAATATTTTGTCCTTATACATTCATCTGAGGGACACAAAACAATTTCATTGAATTATTTGGAAAAAAATATTCCACAAGTCTTTATTGTCTATTTTGATGGTTCTATAAGCAGACATTTTCTTGGCCAATTGATTTGTGAGCTGAAAGTATCCAGGGAACAGAGCTTCTTCCCCTTCCCTTCCCTTCCCTTCCCTTCCCTTCCCTTCCCTTCCCTTCCCTCTTTTCTTTATCTTCTGAGTTTACCCTCTCTGAAGGTGAGCCTGAATTTTAAAATATGCTATTGATCATATTTTGTTTTCAATTTTACCTTATCCTGACTCATTCAAATAGAGGTTCCAGGTAACCCACAAGAGATCCCAATTAGTAGTTTTACATGCCTATTGCTAATATCCCTATTTATGACAGACAAGTTGGTGATATATTTCTCAACTATCTATATAACTGAATAAGGCTATTATTAAAAATATACAAATGGGAGAATTAAAAAATGGCTAAATGGCACATTCCATTTCTCTTGCAAATAACTCCATATATTATTATTGCTGTTTAATAATTAATATTCTTATTTTTAAGATATTAACAATTCAGTGTCCTGCTCAATCCACTTTCGTAATGAAAAGCTCAGTGTGTTCTATGACCTCCTATCACTTCCACACTAATTGTGATAAAATGTTCAGTTAAGGTACCAATATGTATTTGAAAAATAGGTAAAAAGAATGTGGGGAAAGTACTTTGTACTTTTAATTGATATGCTGAATGACCCTGGTTTTAAATTGAACTAATGCATTTGCTTTTTCTCTTTTCTAGATGTAATTTAAAAATTGTGGTGCCTGAGATAATCTAGGCTGGTCCTTCAAACTCTAGATAGAGTGTCTGGGTCTGTGTCAGGTATCCTTGCCTTTTTCTCCACTTTTTCAGTAAAAAACAACTTTACTAGTAAGGTGTTTAACTCTGTGACCAAAGTTCATTCAGACTAATATAACAGTTTTCCTAAAATTTTGTTCACCATGATCTCTTACCCCTCCCCTCTTCATCCATGTAGTTTTTCCTTACTTTTCTGAAGTTTCCTTTATCATTTTTCCCAAGCCAGTTATGTTTTCCTGAATTAATCTCAGAACTGAGGGCCACTGGGCATCTTTCACTTTTACGAAATATCAAAACTGTGGCCATAGTTCTGAGTCTTGGACCTGTGCTATGCTTTAGTCACTCTGTTTAGTTCTTATTTTCATGTATGTCTTTCTCAGGTTAAAGGAGATCTTTTCATGGCTTCGCTGCCCTTTCCATGAGAATTTTCCTACTTGGGATTTTAGTGGCAGCCTCACAGCTGGGGAAGTCATCTTGTCCAGGCCACAGGACTCTGGATGCCTTGGGCTCTTCGGGATTTAACTCAGCGGCTACTTCCCGGGCCTTCATCTGCTACCACCACCTCCACCCCTACACCAGGTTTTCTGCCCTGTGACCACACCACGCCACTCCTCTACTCTCTCGGGCCTCTGTCCTTGTTCTGAGTAGCCACAACTGCCCTTTTCTTTCTTTAATGCAGCTCAGAAGATACCACTGCCCACATCCTTCTCCAACACCCGAGAGCAGTTAGGGTTCCTTAGTCACTGAGATCACAGAGCCCCAGGCGCTCTCTATCACACCCGTACTTATGGTGACTTGTAGCCTTTACAAGCCCCGTTGATCCCCCCCCCCCCCCCCGGCGTCTGAATAGGAGGCCCTGGAGGGAGAGATCCTGTCTTTCTTTGAGCTGTGTCCTCAGCAGAATGCTTGGAAACGGTACAGTGTATTTTTTGGTTGAGTGAATGTATGAACATACTGTAATTGAATGAATGAATTCTCCTGGGCTAATTACACACCTCTAAAATACTAGATTGTAAAGTCCATGGAATTGCCTGTCCTTAGAAATTATTGCTTTCTTTTTCTCTTTTCTTAGGACCAAGAAAAAAGATTAAGCTAATGCTAATGACAGTTTTCTGGTACCCATAAGTGTGTTAAGCAGTATTAGGTATAAAAAAAGAGGTAGGAGACAAAAAAAATTGTTTAGGGAGCTTGAAGTTCTAAAATACATTACTTGACACTGCTATCAGTAACAGTTTAAAACTAGCACTATTTTCTGAATGTTTGGTGGCTGTTCACTCTTTATTTAAAAATGGACTGACTCTAAGACAGAGTGAGAATCTTTTGGTGAGAGGTAAAAGGAAGGCCAGAAGAGACACGAAATGGTAGTCCCTACTTGGTTTCTACAGCCCTGGGAGATACACTTCAGGAGGACTGATTAAAAAAAAAAAGTAGCATCAGCTCAGGCTCCTCCCTGAAGTTTGTAACCCTTTGCCCTCATTTCTTCTCTGTATACATATGAACACTTTCTATTTTCTCTTGCCTGTTAGGAAGTTCTGTACATGAAATTTTGGGAATTTTTTTTAATGTTATAGTAATGTAGTACGGCTATCCCAGCTTTCTATCAGAAGTGGCAGGCAGCCAAAAACTAGAATCATTGTTTGCAAACTCTAAATATAGAGTCAAGATTTATATGAAGAAAACAGATATGTCTTGTTATAAAACCATGAATAAGCATTGGCACAAACATAATAGTTTATTCTTCCTTGATATCACTTATTTTAAATAGCTATCTATCTTTTACTAAGATACTGTAGAAAGATACATTACAGAAACATTTGCTTCAGCTCAAAGTACTGGAGGGTTGGTTGCTCTTTTCTTCATGCAGTTGAGTTCATTATTTCTAGGAGGTGATGAGGGAAATAAGAGCCTAAAGGGAATTTGGTCTCTGAATTTCAGGTAGCCCATGGGGATGTTGCTATTCATAATGCATCAAATTCATCTTTAGGTCACTGTTGATGTGGTTTGCTTTTTTCCCCCCCTTTTCTGGATTTGTTCTAACTTTACATGAGGGTTGCCTTCATCCTGAGACTTCCTTGGCCTTTGGTTCACAAGATGTCACAATTAGCAAGGAAAGAAGCCTCTCCCATGCCCCATCTGTGCTCCTGTCTGCTTCTTTCCCACCCATCCTGGCCTCTCTCTTCTGATTTCCATCCCCTTTAATCATTTCTGCCTGGTCTGCAACAAATGGGCAGCAGGGGGAAAAGACTTTCAGAAAGAGTTAAAAAGGATGAATGAAATTCCTACAATGTACACCATATGGCCTGACATTTTCCAGATTAGGTAAACATTTCTATTGGGGATAAATAGTCCTGTACATTGATGTTAAGAAATTGCATGAGACAAGGGCATATGCAGCATTGTTATGGTATGGAGTAATGTTTGCTCAGGAAAAGAAATAATGGAAACTCAAGGGCAAGTGGCGGGAGTGGGGCATTTGGTGTATAGTCCAGCTTTTAAAAGAAAGGGTTAAAAACCATGAGTTTGTGGCCAGAATAAGTACTGTTTCCTCTAACATACGCATCAGTAATTGTTTTCAAATGCATGTGCACACACACACAGACACACACTGGTGAGAAATTCCCAAAGTCCATCATCAAACCTCTCTGAAGGATTAAACTGAGTCAAAATCCATTTCTGAGCAGCCTGTGCTTGCAGAGAGACACTTGCAATGGCTGGCAAATTGAGTCTAGGTGGGTTGTCACCGGTGTATGTGCCTGCACTGGGTGCAGACTGATCTGCTCCTTGGTGAACAGCCCCAAAGCCATAGATTTCATTTGATCTTTGCAAAGGCTAACATCTGTCTGCTGTCATTTTAGTAAGATTGATGACAGGCATGAAAGAGGAGAGGGGAGGGAGTCGAGGGAACAGAGACCAGGCGAAGGAGCTCTGGGCGGCCCCAGTGGCGGTGGCCGAGGCTGCCAGGGGTCACTGCTGCAAACTCTCTGGCCTATGAGGGCTGTAGTGGGAAGCAGCCAGGCCCCACACTGGCAGTAATTGCACTTGGTTGTTACAGCTGATAGCTGGAACTCCAAGACACAAAGGCGGCATTTTGCACCTTATATATCTTAATAGATTACTCACTTCGCAAGCAGCACCAAGCTAAATGTTATGACAGCCATAAGAATGTAGTTTACTGTTATCTTAATGTAGCTGGGCAGCACAGGGTAAAGCCATCAAAAATATTATATTTTTTTAAAGTTTCCTAAAGAAACTAACTGATACAGACATGGAGCTATTTTTACACAAAGTCCTGAATTTTGGCAAATGCCTTTCAAGCCATAATTTTGAATATGTACACACATATTTCACATATGCATATGTATATGCATGCATGCACACTTATATATGCATTTTCTTCATTTGCTAAATGTCGTTTCTCTCTCACTGCTTCCTTTAAATTGTTATATGAACACCGTAAAGGGAAGATTCGCTTTGGATATTTTTAAGAGATGCTCTTATATTTGAAAGTTTGTCTAGAAAATAGTAGGCATTAATTTTGAAGATGTATATGGCCCACTTGGAATATTTGTCATGAATGAATGAATAAATGAATGAATGAATGATGGCATAGTAACTATTAACAACCTTCCCTTAACAACATGGTTTAAATATATTACCTGCATCCAGTTTCTCTAGGTACACACACCTGGCAGGAAGAGGCATGTAGGGACCTGTGAAGCAAATGAAATTTGATAGAGTTAAACACCCCACAGGACCGGGGAAGTCCAGGAGTAGCAATAAGCCCTATTTCTGTGCACTTGCTTGTCTTGCACTGGTGTGGTCAGAGGTTCAGTTTGAACTTGCTGAAGCAGTGGCTGCAGGGAGTTTTAGATGAGTTTTGGCCTTTATCGGCAGGAGGCAGATCCCATGAATGGAATTTAATTCTGACACACAGAATGCTTTCCAAATTTAGTTGGAAATTTAAACAACTTTGCTTTATTCAGTGACAGCCCTAGGGGCTTTAGGATTCCTCGTGACATCATGGTGATGACATGATAGAGTGGCTGACTTCTTCCTGGAAATTTATGTAAATTCCAGGATACTCCAGAAAGCAACTTAAAAGATCAAATCATCAAGTCCAACACAGTTATTCTACAAATGAGAAATGGATATTTAAAAATTTCAATCTCTGAATACCTTGCCAGAATTCTCTTCAATTTGACGAATAAAGCTGTGCTTTGCATGTGACCCTGTGGAGCTAGACCATCAGTGAGAGAGAGAACGAATGAATGTTTAAACATCAGGAAGGAGTGAACACAGATGAGTACAGGCTGCCATCTACATCATTATCAAAGAAATTGTTTAAAATGTGTAAACTCCAGTATGTTGTAGTAATTTCAGGGATTGATTTACACGGTGTGACATAATTAGTTTTACTACAGTTTGGCTCACTGAGTTCTACCATTATTTGGGGGAATTTTAAAATCATATGTAAATATGTTTATAGAAGTTTATTATATTTTAGTGGAGGATGGGGAGACCTTCATTATAAAGATTACTTGTTCCTTTCTACAGACTGCCCAAATTAGAAACTCTAGCTGTCATATAGCACAAAGAATTAGTTCCTCAATCCCTGCGGCCTTTTTATAAGTGTGTTCTCAAGTTTTCGGTGGTGAATTCTGCTGGGTGAATCAGCGAAGATATATTCTTTTGAGGGTGGGTGAGTCCATGGCTGAAATTGAGAATTCCTGTCAGAATCTTGGTTGATAAGGTCATGTTTAGATTTTTAAAACATCTTCAACAATGTAACACATAATTTACATAACTATCTAAGTCAGGGTCCTTGTACATTTAGAAGGATAATGTAAGCAGGTTTAATTTAGGGATTCTCCATGTATCTTGGGTCAGTGAAGGGGCTCACCCAGGAATGGTGCAGCATGGAGGTCCTGGCAACAGGGGAAAGCCTGGAGGAGAAGAGAAGAGGCCAACAGTAGGGCCCTTTGGAACTGTACCATCTGTAGTAGGTTGGAACGTGGTCCCATAAATGATACACCCACCCAGAACCCATGACTATGACCTTACTTAGAAAAAGTCTTGGCAGATATAATTAAAGATCTCACAGTGAGATCATTCTGGATTGTCCAGATGGGCCCCAAATCCAATGGTTATTTTACTCATAAGAAGAGAAGACACAGACAGAAGGGAGAAGAGAAGACTATGGGAAGAGATTGGACTTCTACACAGCCACAGGCCAAAGAAGGCCTAGAGCTACCAGAACTGGAGGAAGGAAAAAAAAATGTTTTTTTCTCCCCTACAGCCTTCAGGGGGAGCATGGCCCTGCTGACACCTTGATTGGAATTCTGGCCTCCAGAGCTGTGAGAGAATAAATTTCTGTTGTTGTAAGCCTTCCAGTTTGAGGTAATTTGTTATGGCAGCTCTAGGAAACTAATACACCATTGGACAGGGGCTTCCGTGTTGTAGCCACTGCCCACACAGCTGCCAGCACAGAACCTGCCTCCTCCTGCTGTCTGCGCTCCCAGTGGTGTCTCCCATTGGCCCAACTGCAGTGGAAACTGAGTTCAAGAGAGCCTCAGGGAGTTGGTCCAGGGAGGCCAGGCTTTGGGGTAGGGAGCAGGGGAGAGGGTTTGGAGGGGCAACCGACTATTGGGTACATCAATATTACAAGATGTGTTCCTTTATAACTCAGTTTCTAGAAGTCAAAACTTTATAATGTCTCACTACTCAGAAAAGCTCAAAAGGTAAACTCAAATTCTCAGGTATCAGGGAATTTGGGGAGCGTGCTCTCAATGAGGCGTCATGAATTTTGGGGATTTGGTTAGAGTTAGAGTTAATACAGTTAGGCTCATCAAAAAACATGTACTTTAAGAGGTCAAGGAAAAAATTACATAGTCACTGAAATATATAGGGAACTCCAAGCAAATATGGAATTTAAGAAGATATTCACAAAATGATTTTTTTTTCAGTCACTCTGCCACATTCT
Organism: Tonatia bakeri; assembly: GCA_004024845.1. Taxonomy (NCBI): domain Eukaryota; kingdom Metazoa; phylum Chordata; class Mammalia; order Chiroptera; family Phyllostomidae; genus Tonatia; species Tonatia bakeri. The sequence continues at coordinate 286,672 of PVIA01000398.1, forward strand.
TTCCATGCTTCGTTATACTCTGCTTCTAGTCAATTACCTATGAATTTTTGTAAATTCAGATTTCCAAACTAATCAAGTGAGAATTTGAGCTTCCTTGTGGGAATCTCAATCTTCTCATAATTAGGTGATGAGAAGTGAGCAGTTTTATAACTGTTATCATGTCAATAGTTATTTGCCCTCTATTGCAAATTTCAGCCCCATTGTGGGACAAACTTTTCCCAAAGTGTGAAGTTTCAAATTCTGCATGAAAACCTGGTATCCTGAAGTGGAACAGGGTAAAACACTCATTAAGGAAGACACTATAGAAAAATAATACTCAACATGTGATTTCTCAATTTAAATTTTTCTCCTGCAAGTGTTCGTTAGAAAATGTGATATGCAGTGTCTAATTTAGCACCAAGTATACATATTATACACTTATTTTTCATTTTATAGGTCAGTTTCTCATGGTAGCTCATAATGAAAATTCCTATCTCCAGGTACTCCATCACATGGAAATTTCCAGCACTAGTTCCCAGGTTTCCCTGTTGGACGTTTCACAGGAAATACCAAGTGAGCAGCCGCAGCATCTTTTCCCAGGCCTTTATCTTGGTGGGGTTTTCCCTAAAGCAATACATTTTTTCAGCACTGGCCTTTCTATTAAAATTAAAGTATTGATTTTTAAAACCTCCCCTTGCAGGAGTTAATGAGACACTCCCTTACTATTTTTACTCTATTGGTAGTGTGACAAGTCCGTGAGCTTTCGAATCAGACAAACTTGGAATTGAATTATGCCTTTGCCACAAACTGGAGGTAGAACTTGCTTTTTTTCTAAATTTCAGAATTTTTACATGTTAAATAGCTGATTACATGGGATTGCTGCAAGGATTCAACAAAGCTGTGTACGCAAAGTTCCTCACAGAGTGCCCAAGCCATTCATTGGAGGTGCTCAGAAGATGCCCGGTCATTAAATGACCTTTAGATCACTATGAAAGTAGGAAGCACAAGAAAATGAGGTAGAATGAAATGATATGCTTTGAAAACACGTCTCTGATTCTAGCACCTTGGGTTATCTGGCATTCCTCTACCGCCTTCTTCCTCCCCCCACCCATCTTTTCCTCCCACAGCTTTGTCTATCTTCATAATCCCCCCCATTGTGTTTTATTTTCCACCCATTCTTTACCCTCCTCTGGCTGTTTGGTGCCCAAGGGAGAGCCCAGCAGGAGGATTTGGCCAAGTGTTCTCTCCCCATTTCCCTCCCCAAATTAAATGCAAGCTCTGACTTGGCAGACCAGGTTCATTTTCTTCAGCTCCACGGGACCTGTGTGGGATAAGGAGCTGGTCTGTTGCTAATTAGAATCAGTGACCCTGGCCTGATTCCAAGATTTAGAAAAAGACAGAGCTACCCAACCTAGCATTGCCTGGTAGTTGATATCATTACTTTTCTTCTGGCTCCCTTTTCTTCCTGAACCCAATTAATCCATTTGTCCACTGCCTTGAAGTCCATCTAATCAACTGTCTGCTAGATGGAACAGAACACACATTTTTAAGCCTTGCAGTTTTCTCAGGTTGGTTACAATAGCAATGCTTAAAGGGTGATGGATAAAAATGTGATTGATGTGTAGCTTAAAGTCAGGCATTGAGCAAGAGCCAGATGAAAATATTTGTCTGAGTCCCTGCTTTGAACAAGTGACACAGTTTCTGTCTCTGCCAAGTGCTTTTCTCAGGTAAATTGTTCAATCTTATTAAAGAATCACTTCTGGTGGGGGCAAATTGTCACATGCTGGACATTTATATTAATCTAGATATATTTGGCTGTTTATAATGCTGTCATAACAGTCACTTCCTGAAAGAAATGTCTCTTCTAGGATCTTTACAATGTATAGGAGAAACTGGTGATGAAAAATTTACTTTATAAAAGTAAAGAATTAGTTTAGAAAGCAAAAGAGCAGGGCACATATTTTAGTGACACAGGGAACTATGATATGAATATTATGGGGTATCACAGTTTTAATCCTATCTAGGGCAAGATATTATGCTCATATTGCAGGTGCCATAAATGTTACAAAGTTTGTTTTCTAGTCTCTGTTGTAACTGAATTTAAAAAGAAAAGCTTCCATCAAGAAAATAACTTTCCTTCCATGGACTGAGTATCATTAGAGTCAGTATCTGTTACTGACAAGGATGTTTTCACCGTGAAATTACTAAAACCTCTGCTCTTTCCCATAGAAAGGAGGCATTTACATGGTCTAGAGAAATCAAAAACAAATAAAACTGATAAATGTGAATAAGGACCAAATACCAAATAACCTATATCTAGTTTACAAATGATGTTCCAGAATGCAGAGAGATTGGGCAAAATTTGAACGAAGGTTAGCTTGCTGTTTCTATTGAGACAAATGCTACAAGTGCTTTGCAATGTGTAGTAGCCTGTTTATATTTGCGACAGCTTTTAAGTTTGCTCCCCATGCAGACAAGTTGGGGTTTCCAGTTGATTTAGGGATCGGCAGGATGTGAAGAGGAGGAGCTCTAGAACGTGGTGTGAGTAGAAATGAGAACTATGGTGTTAGGTGTGTGTGTGTTTCACCAGAGCAGGACAGCATTTTAATAGCATGGAGCTGGTGATTCAAAGAAAAGGAACCTCACCTTGTAACAGAATGCTATATAAAACTATAAGAAATAAAATTTTCTCAGAGCTAACTTCCCTTTTGCCCCCATACTCCTAGCTAGTATTTAGAACAGCCCTACGATAGTAGCTACTCATATTTGTTGAATGAATGATGGAAGAAGTGAGTGAATGAGTATATTGCAGCAACTGGCGGCATGGTCTACAAGTGTTATTTCGTTTGACCTCATGGCTGCCCTAACGGATTTATTCTCTCACAGCTCTGGAGGCCAGAAGTCTGAAATCTAAATGTCTACTGACAGACATATGGACAAACAAAAATGTGGAATATCGATACAAAGGAGCATCATTCAGCCTTTAAAAAAAGGAGGAAATCCTGTCATGTGCAACAATGTAGATGAACCTAGAAGGCATTATGCTAAGTGAAATAAGCTGGCTACAGAAAGATGAAGACTGCATGGTATCACTTACATGGAGAAACTGAAAAAAAAAAAAAAAAAAAAAAAAAAAAAAAAAAAAAAAAAAAAAAAAAAAAAAAAAAAAAAAAAAAGGAAAGGTAAAGCTCACAGAAACAGAGAGTAGAAAAGAGGTTGCCAGAAGCTGCTGGACGGGGAAAAGCAGAGGGTGGTTAAAAGGCACAAACTCTCAGCTCGAAGATGAATAGGGTCTGAGAATCGAATGTGTAACGTGGTGATTATAGTTGATAAAGTTGAGTATAACTGAATTTTGCTAAGAGAGTAGGGCTTGAATGTTCTCAAAAATAAAAAAATAAAAGTAAAAGTAAAAAGTAAACTGTTGGCAGGCTGAGTTCCCTCCGGAGGCTCCTGGGGAAGTGCTTCTTTGTCCCTTCTGGCTGGTGGTCCCAGGAGTTCCTTGGCTGGTGGCTGCAATATTCTGACTTCTGCCTCCGTCTTCACACGGCCATCTCTGTATGTCTGTGTCTTCCTTTCTGTTAGCCCAGATCACTGATTGCTTTTCTCTTACAAGGTCACTTGCATTGGATTTAAAGCAGTGTAATGGATAACCCAGAATCATCTCAAGATCCTCAACTTAATCACATCTGCAAAGACCTTTTCGTTTTTTTTTTTCAAATAGGTAACATTCACAGGTTCCAAGAATGTGACGTGACTATTCTGAGGGCCATTTCAGCCTCACCCATCCTCTTAAGAACTTTGTGAGATAGTTGTTCTCTGTCTCTTGGATTCACATGAACGCCTTAAAAAGAAAACTCTTAAACATAAATTTTGAAAGAAAATGAAGAGTGTCCTATTTAAATTATAGAACTAAATATGTCCTTAAAGTATCCTAGTCCTACTTCTGAAACAGAAACAGGGACTCAGACCTGAGCAACATTCTCAAAACTGTTTTTTTTTTTTAAATCACATACATACTCATACATACACACAACACAGAACACCCATCACAGGCCCCACAAAATCTGATTTTTTTTTTTGCAACAGGTTTTCTCTTATCCTCCTGCTCCTTCATTTTTTTCTGTTTTGGAAAAATAAAGAATCTCATTTGGAGTTTTGATGGGAAGTCATGGGGGGAGGAGAAAGTATTAAATAAACGGCAATGGGTATATGTTATAATTAAAACACTTTCTTTTTTATGCAGTATTCATTGCCATGTACCACGTGCCTGGCACAGTACTAGGTAAGTGGTCTCATTGGTGAACATGACAGAAACTAGCTCAGTTGTTGGTGAGGGAGAATATTGAGGATTCAGAGAATTAAAAATAAAACAGTGAAGGAATAATAATGGCTACATTTCTTGAGTATGACATGCATGATGCAAATCTGAGTATTTATCCTCTACTAACTTATTTAATTTTCATAAATAAAGGTAAGGTAAGAAATGTTTGAAATGGTTGTTATAGGTTGAGAGGGGGGCATAATGTTGGAGAGTCACTAACCCAGGTTCAGGGGCCACTCAAGATGCCACATGAAGGGCAGAGTCTAAACTCAAGTTAATTCCCCCTCTCCCAAATGTTCAGAAGCACATTCCAGGCAGGGGAACCAGGATAGCGGCACTGCAAGGACTGAGAGACTTACATATATTTGGCATTGAAATTGTTTAAATGTACCAGTAACCAGATGACAAAGTAGCTAGGGATGAGACATGAAGCTAGAGAGGTAAGCAGAAGTTGTTTCCTCAAAAGGTAACAAAACCCTTTGACTAGAGGGAATATTGAGGAGATTTTGGTGTCCCTCAAAATTAGATGCCCCCCTTTGTGTGTAGTGCACAGTAGCATCCTGGGGCCATAGGAGGGGGTTCATCACATGCTTTCTGTGTTCTTGGCACTGCTGGTCTTGCTGCTGCCACTGGTTTGTCTACAGGAGATAAAACAGAAATGATTCAGCAAATTATAGCCGAACTGCAGCTAATTTCAGTGACAGTTGAATGCGCCCATTTAAACGTCTACTGGTTTGTTCTCTCATCTCCACTACACCTTTGCTCTTCTCCTTCCAACTTTATTGTACAGGGTCTGGCACAAATAGCTCCCCTTTTTATTTCAAAATCATAAGCATGTAATTCTGTAACATAACAATAACACACACAAGCATAACATGACATTTTAGGTGCAGTGTTCAAATTGCTGTGCATCTCGTGTGAGATACTCATGTACCCTACCAACTACACTCAAGCAAACCTCACTTCTGCCGGAACCTGTGGATAAGATACACAAGGTTTAGAATTCGATCCTAGACTTTATTTGTAGGTTTTCCAAAAATACCCATTAATTTGCTTGTCATGCACCTGGAAAATTTGGTTATGTGTTGTATGTTACTTTCTAATATATTTTAGTATTTATTCTAGCATTTTTATTAAGTAAATCATTTTAATCTTCATTTAAAGATTTAATCCTTATTTGAAAACACACTTGCCTAAAATATAAGCACTCAGCTGAACACATGTAAGACACTTAAATATTGCATTCTAAATTGAGAAATAGATTTTGGAATTTAGGGAGTAAGTAATGAGGCATGTTGTTTCTGAATTATCTATAACACACAAATATATATATTTTTTTCTTTGAATGAATAGGCGTTAAATGAACTATGTTATTTTATTTACTTTAATGCCATTAATATTAGTTTGTAGAGATAGAGAGTTACATGAACCACTTCCCTGCTAACAATTCTTACACCTTCTGAATCTCAAAGGCAATCTTTATAAAATGGTAATGAGATGCAAATGTTCCATGTTCTGCTTTATGTTTAAAATACCACATGCTTTCAGATATCTGTTACTTCACAGATCAAAAAAATCTATAGACCATTGGATCTGGAAAAGGGCACTTGAAGTCATTTGGGGTGCCACATTGCATAAATGAGCTTCAGGTTCACATGAAAGAGCTTATCAGAAAAACCTTATGTGCCCCACACTGGGGAATGCAAGATTTTTACCTTATAGATCTGGTGTTTTTTAACCTAGATTTCCAGGATGGGGAAATGTAATAAAAGAAAAAAAAAATTAAAGGAGTAGATGGCTTCAGATCATCCCTTATCTCAAACGGGAAAAGAGAAGGAATTGCTGTCCTCTAGGCTAAGTTTTCTGAGTTCCAGAGGCAATCTATGAATTTTCTAAAATTTTTGTTTCCTGTTTCTGAAGAAAAGGGTAGAGAAAACCATCCTCAACATTGTTAACTAGGAGTGATGGTGACGGCAAGAAAGACACTTTCCGACTGGATCACTGTTGTTGAACTGCACATTTGCAAATGTTTCTGATAGACAGGCAGTAGTAATACAGATTACAACACCAGGCTCTGGAATTTAGTTTCACCAACCCTAAACAAGCCTAGAAGAGGATGAAATTAGCTAATGTGAAGTCATGATCTTTTAAAATATATTTATTTGTGTGTCATATATTGGAAATCCACAAATGGTATCTGCCTTGGACAGATTGAAGCATACAATTGGTAAGGGAGCTGGAAATTGTGATTTACTTTTTAACCACTGGGACCACTGAAACATTCTAGGAGGACCGTGGACGTGGAGCAGGGCCACGAAGGAGGAAATGAGTGGCCAGAATCGGCTCCATCACACTCACCAAGTGCATGTCCTCAAATAGAGACCCATGATCGCTCTTTCAGATGCTATTTTCAAAGCCTTCACAAAGGACCCTGCAGTGATTACATGTATTCATGATGTTCATATCGTGTGCTCAGCTTAAAGGATATTTGAATGATGCATTGAGATTTATTCCTAAAAAAGAATTCAGCATCTGTAAACTGCTTCGTCTTTGAGAACAGGAAGGAAAAATATATATGGCTTGATTTTACTTAAAAAAAAATCCCAACTCATAAAGCAGAGAAGTTTCTGTGAGTTGGTATTAATACCGCATTACCTGCGCACACACTGATGCATAATCACATACATTCCTGTGCACACAGTCACATGCACACGTGAACAATTGTGCGGGATTGGTCTCCCTGATTATTTTCATCTTGCCATTAACATCTTGCCTTTCAAATCAAAGGAGCCCTCAGCTCCGGCTGACAGGTTTTCCCTCTTTACTCAGCAATCTAGACCTCCGCAAAGATGTCTGAGAAAGATTGTCCAAGAAAAAGCCCCAAACCAATGATTTTTCAGTGTGGATTGATTGGTTAGATGCTTGTGTGTTGTGTAAAATTGTTTATAAATGTATGACGTGGTATGTCTATGTATGTACATATACACTGAAATATGAATAACTTCGCACTGTCTTCTTACCCCTCAGACCTATCCTTGATGACATACTGAGGAGAGAACACAAAAGCTACATCCTAGGTGATCTTTGTCTTCTCTGACCAGACAATTAGAGGACTTGCAGATGCAACCTGACTTCATGTTTCTGCCCTGGTCTGAGCTGTTGGGTCATTGACCTCTGAGAGGTTCCCACATCATAGAAGTAACTGCTGCCTAATGATTAGGCAAGTCCATTAGCTAGTGTTCTGACTTTGGTGGCAGAGGAGCATCTTCTGCTGGGGGGTGGGGGGGGAGCAAGAGGGATCGAGATCCTAGGAAGTTAAGTGTGCATATTGATCTCTTAGATATTTAAATTTTCTTCATTTTTTAGCATATTCTAAACACTGAAGGATTGTCATCCAAAACCAGTCCTGTGGAGTTAAAGAGAACTTTTGCAGTCTGACAACTTCGTGGTCTCCTTAGTGTTCATCCTATCAGTGATCAGCGAATACTCATTTAGTGCTATCATCATGTGCAAATCACTGTCCAGATGACACTTGCCATGTGCAAACTCATGGGATCGTGAGCTACTTGAGAACAGGGGCTATATCTTAATCATATGAGCAACCACTATAAAATATAAAACATAGTAGAAAAACTGGTAAATGTCTATTGAATAAATGAATGCACAATTGTTTCTTCTATCTCTCCCATTGACAATTTATTTAAGAGGATTGGTTCCATTTTTTTCTTTTTTAAACTTCTTTTTTTATCTACCTGAATTAATTTGTTAAGCAAGTAAAGTTTGTTGTGCTAGATTAAATCAATTAAATAGATTAAGTTGTTGTACTAGATAAATTGCTCAATAGATTTCCTTTGCAATAAGACTTTGCACCTCCTCTCAACAGGACACAGAGGTCTGTTATTTCACCCCTTGGAGTTACGTTGGTCTCGTGACTGCTTTGGGCCCATAGAATGTGGTGTAAATGACTGTGTAGGTGTGTTTGTTCTGAGCTTAGGCCTCAAGAAGACTATGTTCTTCTGTTCTCTCTCTTGGACTTCTGCCCCATGAGAATGTTTCCTGACTAGTCTGCTAGAGGAAGAAAGACCACATGGGCCAGGGCCAGGTCCTTCCAACTAAGTCCGTGCTAGACCAGTCAGTTGCCCAGCTGACCTGCCAGCCGACTGCAGGAATATGAGCAATGCCACCTCAGATAGGCAGAGCCACCCAACCAAAACATGCACTTATAGCAAAAATACATACTTATTGTATGCCACCCAGATGCTGTGGTTATTCGTTAGGCTGCAGTGTTATGATGAGAGATGACTGGTATAGTTATCTTCAAGTCTTCAACTCAGCTTCCTGCCTGACTCTTTCTCTCTACTCTTCAGCATCTATTAAAACACTAGTTCCAAAATCTGCTCTTAAGAAAATTTCTGGTTGCAGTTGCTTATAAGTAAATTTTAATTTAATAAACTACTTATTTGCAAGGTATTAATATCTTAAGCATATGCTCTGTGAAATGCAAAGTCTTACAATATTTTTAACCAATGCATTTTGCTGTTTGTTGATCAGAAAGAGAAGAAATGAAAATAGAAAGAATAGGAGTAGTAAATGGGCAAGTTGGAGCCCAACCCCAAAAACTTGTAATGCTGAGAAGTTGTAAGCGAATGGTAGCAAATCTTTATTCTGTCTAGGGGCAGATAGGGTTGTGTTCACAATCCTTGCCTCGTGGGAGCTTTTAATCTAAAAATGTCAGTAATGGCTCAATAAAACAGAGTAGATGATAAAATCAACTATATAAAATGGGCCTGTTCAGAAAATGACTTACCTTTGTTCAAGCCCAAAGAATGTACTAACATTCTAAGAAGTTGCTTCAAATTTTCAGACTAAAATTAACTGATCAGTAAAATATCTAACTTGTATGCCTTATTGATGGCACCAATTTGAATGTGAATGAACTCTCTCAAGAGAATGTGTAAAGACAGAAGAAGTGTCATGGGTAGTCTTTATTAGCAAAAACATTATAAACAGAATGTTGGAATATGAAGATAAATATGGAGACAATTTGTAATAAGAAGCCAAAATTAAATTTTAGGAGTGGAGGATTATCTGGCATGACAGGGAAAAAACAAATAGGAGAAAGTAGCAAGAAATACTTGTTCTGTAATCTAAAAAGTCTTCCCAGATGAGTGTGGGAAATCTCTCAGATTTCAAAGCCAGGATTGCAGGCTCCAGCTGGAATGGTGCTATGGGGTTCTAGAGAATTTTGCTCATCTGTGTGTTCCATTAACCCTTAACTGAGAAAATTGTTGCAACACTTCAAGAATTACAGATCTTACAGTGACAACTCATACTGAACAAATCTTCGCACTCTTCTTTTTCATGCCATCAACAATAATTTATGGAGCATCTGAAACATGTTCAAAGCACCAGAGGTGATATGGGTTTCACAGAGTAGAGAAGGCAAGGTTAGCATCCACAAAGAAGCTGGACTGTAGGAGTCCTTTTACTCACTTAGTCTAATGAGTTAACCAATTAACCAATCTATCCATAGTCAATGTGTGAAACTTCTGAACCCTGCAGTTCATTCAGGTTCTCTGGGCCTTAGACGGGAGCCAGGTACTTTCACATAGTAGGTAGATGCCAAGCAGATGTTTGTTGACTTGATACAAATGCTCCTTGTATTTTGACTGACTTATAACATCCTGGGAGTACTGATAAGATATTGGGAAGAAGAAGGAAGTCATCTGGAAAAAGATTTTTCTTTTTCTGTGGTATCTAGACCTCTCTTTAGAACTGACTCTTCAGCTAAGAATAACAACAGGAGATGAGAGCTCCTTTTAGGTTGCATAATTTGGGCTTTCATCCAAAGCAAGATCCAACATAGCCTGTGTGTGTCTCAATTTTTCTGCCTTCATGTTTGTGGTGTTTAATGTGTATGTCTAGGTCACAGAAAAAGTAGTTTAGAGGAGGGTTTTGGTCACTAGTTAGATATGGTCTCAATTTTCATCAGCCTTGATTTTATCTATTTGCTTTTTTGTGTCTCATAAACACATTTAGTTATCAGACCTTATGCCCCAATTTATTTTAATTTGACAAACATATTTCTGGTAGGTTTTACCCCATTGGGGCCCAGCCAAATCAAATATGTGATTTACAGATAACTAATGAGCTTTCCCATAGAGCACATGCTGCTTCTTGTCTCTCACCTGTCCCCCAACTCTGTGACTTCCCAAAGGCCAAATGTGATGCTGTGAGGTATTCTATACCAAGAACAGGTCTTAGAGATTAAATTGGGTAACAGCAGGCAAACAGTTTATTTTTAAATTTAAGGTGTAATGAATGAACCATGTGTATTGAACTAGATGAAGAAAATCCCACAACAAAACAGTATTTCTCAGACATACTTAATTTTATGTTAACTTTCATAGCAAATATTCAGTGTCCTACCCAGACTGCCTCAATACTCCCTGTTCTGTACATACTGAAGGCTTTCCACTGTAAGCACCCTGACTCTGCCTGAAAACTTTCTTTGGCTGCTGGAGAATGCCCAGCCTTCACAGGGGTTTGCAAGACTTCTGGGGAGCCAATATCTGAGTGCACTCTTGGCCAATGATCAACAGAAGCTGGTGGATGAATACAGCAGAGTTTTTGGCCTTCAGGTGGTAGAGCTTTGCAAGTTCCACACTGTCATCCAGTGGTCTCCAGCAGGCTTGAACTCCAATTGACCACAGTGGTAATCTATTTATACATACTCCCTGTTGGCTCCCTTCCCTTTCCTGTCTCCTTCTCACTCCACTCCTAGGTCATTGTGGAATCATTTACTGAATGAATCCTTATATCAGGCTAAGTTCCAGGGGAATTCAACACACATAACTGTTATTAGGAATTCTGTATTTAGAAGGATTATATCTCAAGCAAAGCCTGGCATAATTCAAAAAGAGGGTGTTGATTGTTTTTTTCTCTTTCCAATTAGCTTATTCCATTTCCAAATCATAGAAGAGCTACTACAAAAGCTTAAAAATGTGATATTTGAATTTAAATATAAATTTTAAAAGATATTTTATTTATTTTTAATAGATCTTTCTTCATTCTTATTGTACTTTTTTATTATTATTTATCCCCTTTTTACCCTCTTCCACCTCCACCTAACCCCCTCTCCCCTGCAATCACCACATTGTTATCCATGTCCTTGAGTCTTCT
>PVIA01000398.1:298253-459904 GCA_004024845.1 Tonatia bakeri
ATGATGACAAGTTAGGATCACACTTCAAAATGACGGCTGCAAGACTGTCTTGTTAGGAGAAGGGCTAAGGTGGGATCTTCTTTAATGACAGTGGAAGCCCCTCATATAACCTGACTCCTCGGTTTTATAGGCATGAGTCTGGAATCTTAGCAGAGGTAGACTTACTAAATCAGTCAGTCAACAATTATATCAGTTGAAGTGCCATGTTCCTGGCAGTCCAAAAATCCTGTACATGTAGGTGATTTGGAGGGCATTTCGTTAACTCTTTAATTGGTCATTTCAGTGCTAGAGGCAGTAGCTAATTGCCTGTGGGTCACTGTAGTCCTGGAGCTTAGGTAAATGTATATTGTCATATGTCACATTTTCATATGGTTCCTTTGCACAGGTTGGTAAAAATGATTGCTGCATAATTAAAATTAAGACAAGGTGGGAAAAAGTGATTCAATTAAAGCCCTGAAGCCATCGCACAATTTATCTGATGTACCCAAAACTAATGAATAGTTATAACTACTTTTATCTTTTGCCTTCTTGTTCTTCAGTCTTACATAAATCACGGAATGCCAGGAACTCTTTTCAAGTCTTCTGTGGCTGGATGTTGGGTGGGCAACTGGTGCCAGGAGCAAATGCACAAGAAGCTCAATTTTAAAATACATACATAAAGAAACTTTGTGGATGGGGAATTAAACTGAAACTAACCAGATGAGAAATTCAAGAGGTCTCTCAATAGCCCAACATTATTTTGAAAACATCTGCAATATTTCAGTCTGCAGAGAGCAGGTATTATATACCACGGTGGGTGATGACGGTGAAAATAAATGAGATTTGTCATACCCAAAACATCCCATGTTTTACATCATTTATTTTATAAATCTCGAAATGTTCTCAGGAAGAATTAAGCTGGAGGTAAGGGTGAGAACTTTGTGATGCCATACTTAACAACAATTTCAATTACATAATGTTGATATAACAACTGAATGACTATCTTGTTTATACAAAATAAAGCAAGAGGATTTTCTAAAAGATTTTTATTTATTTATTTTTAGAGAAGGAAAGGAGGGAGAAAGAGAGAGAGAGAGAAACATCAATGTGCGGTTGCTGGGGGCCATGGCCTGCAACCTAGGCATGTGCCCTGACTGGGAATCGAACCTGCGATACTTTGGTTCACAGCCCATGCTCAATCCACTGAGCTATGCCAGCCAGGGCCTAGCAAGAGGATTTAAAAAAAAAAAAATACAGAAAATGTCAGATAGGCTATGAGCTCTTACCTCCTGAATTCTATGTGTGAAGAGAAAGCTGTTCGCATTCAGTTCTGACTTAATCCACATACAGGGAGGAAGCATTCTCTGGTCAAATATGAATAGCAACTTGGTCAGAAGCCTCATGGTCATCAGGATCATTATTTGAAATTAAACTCCTCTAACCATCCAAAACTGCTGCCTTTTACTAATACCAGTTTCCAGGAGTTTTACAAATAGTATAATGTGATGTTTACAATAACTTTGTGAAGTATTACTCTCGTTCCATTTCAGAGTTGAGGAAACTGAGCTCATGAAGGTTAAATGATTTTATCAAGGTTATGTATCTATATATGGCAAAGAAGATATTTTCATCGAATTAGACTTTTGATGTGTAACAAACCATTGTGAAACTCTGTGGTTTAAACCAAAACCCATTTTATTGTCTTTCATGATTTTGTGGGTTGACTGGGTTCAGCCAAGGTGCTCTTGTTCTGGGTGATATTGGCTGAGCCCGCAGTCATCTGGACTTGTGACTGAGCTGGAATATCCAGGATGCCTCATACACATGTCTGGTGCCTTGGTAGGGTTGGCTAAGATTTGAGAATGGCTGGAGCTTTCTCCATGTAGATGGAAGACCTCTCCCTTGCTACATCACCTTTCCATGGAGATCTCTCCATCAGTGTAGCTGGATCACTTTCATGACAGATCAAGGCTCCCCCAACACAAAAGCAGACCAGATGGGCCTTCTTAAAGCTTAGACCTGAAACTGGTATGGTGTTACTTCCACCACATTCTGTTGATTAAAATGACTCACAGGCAGCCCAGGTCCATTGTGTGAGTGTGTGGTTGGGGAGGCATGGAGGTATAATTTATTGGGGACCATCTTGAGAGATTGCTACACTGTGTGATTCTAAAGCAGAGAGAACTTTCACTAAGCATCCACACTGATATTTATTTCTTCATGGTAGCAAAGATTATGCCTTCACTTTCTTTTTTTCCTTATCATCACCTCTTTAGCACTGAGCACAGTATTTGGAAGATAGTAGGTGATGAATCAATATTTAAAAAAATATTGTATTTTTTCCATTGCCATGTAACCTCCTTATATCCCCTTGACATCACCACTCTGTTGTCCATGCCCATGAGTCCTTTTTCTTTTTTGCTCGATCCCTCCACCCCCTAATTGTTCCCCTCAATAGCTATCAATTTTTTGAATGAACCATTGTTGAAAAGTTAAGGGATCATCATACTGTGGAACATTCATAGGCACATGTTTACAAGATAATTTCCCTGAAAATGAGTTTGGGTAGAGCTGTGTTAAATATGATAGAATTATATCAAATATTCCATTGGTGTCTAGAGATGAGCCAGGAAGGGATGGGGTCATTCTTTTATGCTCTGGAATGTCAATAGCAACAATAACAAGATTGTACACCTTTCTTAATACTTCACTTGAGTTAATTTATTTAATTATTTTTAACATTGCTGTGAAGTATGCACTATTATTTTTCCTATTTTATAGTAAGGAAACTGAGGAACATAAAAGTAAAGTAGTATACCCAAGGTCACACTAGCAATGGTATGTGTAACTTTCTGGTGAGGAGGGTCGAACCAGGACAATGTTTTATTTTGAGGAGTTTTAATAAACTCACTCTAAAGATAAGAAAACAAAACAGAACTTATAGGCAATAGGCCCAGGAGTCTGGGAGGGAAGTAAAAACTATTTCTGGAATTCCAGCAACAACCCAGACCGAGTCTTCTTATCTAAAGAGAAGCCCTTTCTTATACTTAGTAAGTAAGATCCTGTTCTCCTTTTATTGGAATTCTTGAAATAAAAAAAAAATGTTGAACCTGTGACTATTTCTTAAGTTATCTATGTTTTCCGTCATCATTTTATTTAACAGTTTTGGTACACTTTTGTTGGGAGACTGAAGCTGTCTCTGTTGTGCTAAGAATATCCAGGAACCTTCCTCTGCACTTGGGTCAGGGAGAAAGGGCAGCAAGGAACCCTAGTGAGCGAGGAGAGGTGGGACCATTAGGAGTAAGTGTGATAAAACCCTATGGGGGAAACAAAAAAAGTAAGAAAACCCCAAAGAGATTTTTTTCTCAATTCCTTTCATTTGCAAGGACAATTTGGAGAGGTCAGATTCATGTTGCGTTTTCAAAATGGAGGTAGCTTAGCACCATATAATATGGTGACTAACATGATAATGTCCCTTATACAAATAGACTCTGTCATTAAAGATAGTGGGGGCTTGGGCTTCACCATTTTCAGGCCACTTCTGAAGTAGGAGGTATTGACATGAAGGAATGAGAGAGGAAACATGAGGAGGGGCTCTTTCAGAGAAATTTCATCCAATTCGTCATTTTTCCTGTCTAGTCAAACACATCTAATCTTAGCATTGAGATTTTTTTTCATGTATATGGAAGAAAAACACCAACATTTACATCTATGGCATGTGTTGTTGATAATTGGGAAGATTGAATGTGAGTGGGATAATTCATGATCCTAGAATTAAGATAATTTTTTTAAGATGATCCCTGAGAGAGAGGTGGGTGTCTGCGGTGGTTTCAAAGCTGAGGGCATTGTGTAGTCAGAAATAGCCATGAATGTAAAGAATTGGACAAATGGAAAAAGTGAAACACCTAAAATACTGAAAATTATAGCTGTATTAATATGTATAGATTAGTTTCTCAATTCTTTCATCCAAGAACTGGGTGACCCAAAAGAGCCCAATCAGGTGTAAGATCTAAAGGCAGCATTCCTAGGGAAGAAAGATAGGCCACTTCCAGGAGTACGAGTTAATCTACAGCATGTTCCCTGAGGCCATCTTCACCTGCGCTTTGCCTCATTGACTTCAGAAATTGGATGCCCACATTGTCTTTCATTATTAGAGCTGTGGTGAGCACGACAGACCATTTATGGGCAGTTATGTAAGCTGGAAATTATAGAAATATACAGGATTAGAAATGGAAACTGAAATTTTGGTACATATAAAACTATCTCAAGGATGCCAAAAAGATATCATAGTATTTTGAAAAATGGATTGGTTAAAAAAAAAAAGCAGCCAATAGTTTAGGCAATTATAAATCCTTACTTTTAAAAAGTACTATGACCCTTTCACCAAAATAAATATTTCACCAAGAATAAATCCATTTCAGTCAAAAACATTTATTGAGAAGCTGCTATAGGCCAAGCCAAATTTTAGAGTCTGGTACACAAGCTCTTATAAAAACATGCATACTTTCAAGTTTTATCTTCCAAATATTTTTTTCCCTTTTTTGTCTCAAAAAAATCAGAGCCAAAGCATCTGTTTGAAAAATGAGGTTGATTCTTTTATTGCTGATGGCAACAGCAGACAAACAATCTACCTAGCTATAGATGTCTTTCTAAAATGAGTCTCCCAGAACGTTGAGATACCCACCTCCCCCCGCCCCCAAAGTGCTAAAGGTGTATGGACAGGGACAATTTAATTCTTTCTCACAGCTTTGGCACTGAGTCTAAGGTGGTGGAAAAGAATTAGAAGTTACTCTGATGAAGAAATTTTAGATATTTTGATTCATTGGATGAAGGTCTCTAGAGAACACATTCTAATATATCAAAACCATACAAGGACCAATCAAAAACTGATATGTTTATTTTGGCTGCTCTATTTTGAGATGTCTAAAATTCAGGTGTGGGAATATAAGTTTGGTGAGATTTGGAGGGTAGGCTCAGCAGCAGAACACTGAGAAACAGAAGTAGCTCTACTTGCTATAATATAAGCTAATGAAAGATAGTCAATCAAATAATCTAGCAATGAACAGGAAAATCTTCCTGGAAAACATTCTGTACTGCCAGAACCATAGTAGATGCAATTGGAGGAAAGACAGTTCAAATTTGTCCAGTAGTGGAGACAAAGCAGAAAAGCATGAGTGTTAATTAATAGAAAATTTTGACAATAAATAGTATATGGGACAACATAAACATATACTCAGTTTGGAGAAAGGCAAGCATACTTGAAAGAGGAGACATTCAAATTAGGCTTTAGTCCTCTTGATCTTAGGAGGTATGTAAAATGAGGGCAATTACCCTCAAAGAGCAGATGGCCCTTCAAGTCCAGAGAATCTCTCTAAGTGGTTTCCTTTTCCTCCTCCTTCTCCGCCTCCTCCCCCTTGTCCTCCTCTGCCCCTTCGTTTTCTTCATGGAAAATGAATGTAATGATTAGTTCAAGCTTTCTTCTTTACTCTTGGTGCTTTGGTATTTTTAAGAGAGGACTAGAGTTAATGCAATAGGAATTCCTAAATTTTAACAGATGCCTGATGTTTGCTGTTGAAAATCCCTTTTCGTGGCTATTGTAGGAATTCTGTAATGTGGAGTAAGTGTGGAAGAGGGGCTGCCCTTGAGAGCTGCATTTCTCAAATGGGGAAATTAGAGTTCAGAGAGTATACATCTGATAAAACTTCCTGGTGATCATTATAATGAGGTACTGCAGTTGAGTACAAAGGTGTTATTTGGCCCTGCCATATTTGAGGTATTAACAGTTAAAAACTTCCTAGGGACCATCAAGTGCTCTTAGGATTATGCTTCTTTTCAGAATCAAGAACCTTTACTGGGAGGTTAGAGGTGATATAACACTCTAATGGCAATGCTTGTTAGCCACTCAGCTTGAAATCTATTGATGCTACATTTTGGCAGTGCCACTCCCATTTTCCCTCTTGATTAGGCTCATAAATTGTCCCTTATCAGAGTCTGATAAACTGAGATAGAGAGAGACTGAAAGACTTGCAGTTGCCTAGCACTCTCAGTCTCTGTATTCCCAGTCTGTTGTTCAGACTGAAAAATTATTATTCTCAATTATAATGTGATTCTATAATTATACCTTCTGAAATCAGATTTTTTGTTTTCACATTTGGGGACAGAAATAAAAAGTAAGTTCAGGGAAAATAACAAATGATCATGATCTCAAAATTATTTTAGTCCTGGTTAGATATTCCAATTGCCAATTTACATAATTAGACAGTATAGCCTTATTAATAGACTTGATGCTCTCTATGTGTAGGGAATTGTATAAATTATTTACCAAAAGCTTAATATGGCTCTTGAATTCATTCCACTTTTTTAATATCTGTTTTTAGGATTATATATATTTCTCTATGAATCAAGATATTATAAAATTATGATAAATGTTAAATTCAGTTTTCTGACTCCTTTAGTTAGTTTTCAGAGTTAAAGACCATAGCTCTAGATTTTGATGATCTTTGACTCTGAATGTTTATCATTAGACTTTAGGCCAGAAAAGTCTTTGAACTCATGTTACTCAATTATTTATTTAAAGGAAAGTAAAAATATTCATGATAGCATGAAATCTGCTATTGGTTTATTCAGTAACATGTGCTCAAAGTTAGAATTTTTGAGTCCTGAGAGAAAAGTCAGAAAAAAAGATTGTATCCTATCAATATTACACTCTAGTGGAGAAAACAAAATAAATTCACAAGTAAATAATTTCAGATATTGATTTATTTATACAAGTAAGACAAATCAGTCAATGAGATCAAGAGTGTTAGTCTCTTTTAGTGACGATGGCAAAGGAAGGTTTTTCCTACATTTGAGTTGAGAAGTCAGATATACGAAAATCTGCAAAAGTTAATTTCAGAAAGAGGGAATACAAAAGGCTTACATAAGTCCTTATATAGAACGTTCTCTATGACATTAATTAACGAAAAGCCTTGCAGTGGACATTGGAGAGGGAAGTGTTTAGAGGGGAACCTCTCAGTGAAGTGACGGTTGAACTGAAATAAAAAGTGTGAACAGCCAGACTCAGCTAGGTGAAGCATGAGACAACAGTGAGGGACACCCGCGAGTAACTACCCAAAATCCGTTCCCAACCTTCTTTTCTCTTGCCTCTTTTAACTCTAGAGGAGAAAACCCCAAAACTTATTTTATCATCTTTTGTTATTGTAGGGAAGCCATGCAACCCACTTTTTGGCTTAAGAGACAAAAAAGCAAGTTTTTCCAGGGACTTCTCAGAAAAGTTTGTGTTCCTATTAAAATAAGAAACAGTCTAGGCTGTGGTGGCTCACTTAACTGCTGTCTTTCCTTCAGTCTTTCAAAAACATTAACCAAGGTCTTATTTATTATGTGACAAGTATTTTCTTAGCACTGGAGATACGGCAGTGAGCAAAATAAAGGCCTGTCCATAAGGAGAACATACTCTGGTGTGGGAAGATGACAATAGAAAGATTCAAACACACACATCTGAAACAACCATAAGACGGTTAGGTGCCATGAAAAGTTGAGGACAGAGAGAAGCGTGGATGTTATACAGGCAGTTAGAGATACAGTCTCTAGTAAGACAAAATTTAAACAAAGACCTGAAGGAAGTGAAGGCACAAGGCATTTGGTTAGCTTGCTCTTTCCCTGTTAATCACAAACATCCCGGGGAAGGGTTGTTCATACAGGGTAAGTGCTGAGTCGGGTCAAGTAGGACAAAGCCTTGCAAGCTGAGTTTCCTGATAACTGCCCAACAGTTCTAATAATAATAATAATAATAATAATAATAATAATAATAATAAATCTGAGAATAAAGCTTTTGAAGAGTTCCATCTCTGTTTTCCCTCATCAGTGGCTACTAGGGCACTGGTTTAACCATGATTGTGAGCTTGGTTTTCAAGTCTTTAGGAGAGTTGGGAAGTGGAATAAAATTCAGTCAAGTAAAAATACCATCAAGCTTGCTGTCCTTATCAAGATTCAGGGCTTTTTTTTTTTTTTCAGGTTGTTACAATAATGCCCTGTAATTGTTGCAAGCCTTTGGTTAATTTCCAGAGTACTAAAAAAGTTTATTTTGATACTTTTTTTCTTTTTTTTGCCAGTGTTCTTATTGCTTTTATGTGGGAGGGGACTTTTGGATGTCTTTTTTCCACCATTTCCATTGACCTCAACTCCCAGTTGATTTATGACAAAGGTACACAAGCGATTTAATAGAGAAAAGATAATCTTTTTAACAAATGGTGCTGAAGGCGTTAGGCATCCACTGGAAACAAAGAAAATAAATGTTGGCCTAAATCTCACGTATTATGCAAAGATTAACTCAAAAATATTTCATGGACTTGAGTTATATAAGAATAAATTTGTTTTTTTAAAAAAATCTTTAAAGTTTAGGACTTGGAAAATATTCTTATACTTGACATCAAAACACCGTGCACAAAAGCAATAATGAGTAAACAATTTCATCAAAATTAAAAATATTTGCCTTGGAAAAGATTATATTAAGAAAATGAAAACAATTGGTACAGACTGAAAGAAAATATTTTTCAAACCACATGTCTGACAAAGGAATGGTAGCTTGACTATATAAAAAGAATTTCCAAAAATTAACAGTAAAATAAACAATCCAATGAGAAAATGGGCAAAAGACATTGAAACAGATTTTATAGAAGATGATATAAAGATGGCAAATAAGTACATGAGATGTTCAACAACATTAATAACCATTATGGAGATATTAATTAAAACTACAAAGGGATATCACTATATACCCATCTGAGCAGCTATATTAAACAATAGTGACAACCCCAAGAGCTGGAAAGGAAGCGGGGCCACTGGGTCACTTACATATTGCTGGTAGGAATGTGAAATGGTACAGCCACTTGAACAACATTTTGGTAGATTATCAAAAACCTAAACATGTAACTACCAAACCCCACCAAAATTACTCTTCTTGGCATTTATCACATAGAAATGAAAAACTTATATATATATTTAAAAATATATAGTGGTTCTAAATGTAAAAATTAATATTGTAAGGTCTCAAAATACCAATAGGACAATATATTCATGATCTTGAGTTAGCCAAATAATAAAGAGGACGAACCCATAACAATAAAAAAAACTTAAAAGTTGGACTTATTAAAATTAAGACCTTTCTGTAAATCAACATACAGACCACTAAGAAAGTGAAACACAAGCCAAAAAACTTGGAACAATATCCTCAATACATATATCTCAAAGAGGACCTCATTCAGAATATATGAAAATTCCTACAATTGAACAATAAAACACAAAATGCCTATTTTTAAAAGTGGGTAGAGACTCATGGACACAGACAACAGTGCGGTGACTGCCGGGGGGGGGGGTGTGGAGGAGGTAGAAGATGGGGAAGGGGATATGAATGGTGGTAGAAGGAAACTGGACTTGGGGTGATGACCACACACTATACAGATGATGTATTGTAAAAGTGTATGCCTGAACCCTGTCTAATTTTATAATCCAATGTCATCCCAATAAATTCAATAAAAAATAAAAATAAATAATCTTTTGAAAAATGGGTAAACGACTTGAACAGACACTTTACGAAAGAAAATGCACAAGTGGTTGACACGTAAAAATGTTACTCAAATGTCATCAGTTACCTATCAGAAAAATATGAATGAAAACTATAATAACATAGTTTTACATCTTTTGTAATGAAGTTTTTGTAATAAATACTGCCCACACTACATTTGGTGGGGATGCAGAGCAACTGGAGCGCTCACTCACTGGCGATGAGCATAAAATGGTAAAACCACTGGAAAAAATTGACAGTTTTTTAGAGTTTAAGTATGTACATTCCTTATGACTCACCAATTTTACTCCCAGATATTTACCCAAGAAAATTGTAAGAATATTCACATCAGCCTCACATACAACTGTGAAAACTTGTGCAAACTACCCCATCAACAGGAGAATTGGGTAAATTATGCATAGACACCTATCACCTACAACAGAATACTGCTTCACAATAAAAATTAACTTATTATTAATATAACAAAATAAACAGATCTCTAAAACATTATATTGAGTAAAAGGAGTCAAATATAGAAGAATATGTGATGTATTACATTTTAATGAGATCAGGAACACACACAATTAATCTAGCTGATAGAAATAAGAATGTCCTCCTTAGGGATGAAGGAAATTGACAAGGAAGGGACAGGAAGGGCTCTTTGTGTGGTGACAGAAATGTTCTATATCTTATTTTGGATGATAGTCATATGAATTTATAAAACTGTCAAAATTTGTGGAACTGAAGAGTTAAGATATTTGCCTTTTATTATATAGGGTCCAGCACAAATAATGCCCCTTTTTATTACAAAATCATAAGCATGTAATTCTGTAACATAACAATATTACACTCAAGTACACCATATGACATTTTAGGTGAAATGTTTGAATTAAAACTACAAATTATTATGCCCATATTATTACCCTACCAACCACACTCAAGTAGCCCTTACTTCTGCTGGATGTTGTATATATATTATACATTAATAAAAATGCAGACTTTAAAAATACATAAGCACCTGGTAAAATTTCTCTAATAGCATAAAGATAATATTAACTTATTTCTACAATTACCATTTTAAAAAAATTTATGCCAAAAATGTCTGTTGAGTGGGCTTCTGCTTGAAATTTCAGAACTATGAATCTAAAATGTAAATATTTTCTCATTATTTCTCTTGTTTAATTCACCCAAAATGCAGTTAGTTGACATGAACATAAGAGGTGGAAAGCTGCTAAGAGAGAAACAATTTAAAAGATAGAGCCAGAAAATAAAAAAAAAAGAACCCAGAAGTTTTTTCCCCTTTCCCTTAAAAATG
This sequence comes from Tonatia bakeri, assembly GCA_004024845.1. Lineage (NCBI taxonomy): Eukaryota > Metazoa > Chordata > Mammalia > Chiroptera > Phyllostomidae > Tonatia > Tonatia bakeri. The sequence goes on from PVIA01000398.1 coordinate 309,110, forward strand.
TCCAAACAGGTCTTCTTTCAATTTGTGAAAAGAAGGAAGTTTCTTTTCAGCTGAATCTTATTAAGGCACCAAAGTATTGTGTAGCCAGATGAGAAAGCTGCGAATCAAAGCGTTCACAACAGCTATGCTGAAAAGCCTCTCTCCAGGGCTCAACGTGGAAAGGGAAAGGTGGTGGAGACCCGCCTCTGCATTGGACCCCATCGCCAGTCCTCACTCCCCTAGCCTTCAGCCCCACCCACAGCTCAGATGTCCCTAAGAACAAGGTGAAGGACATGACTTTTAGGGAAGTCCAGTTCATCTCAATTCATAACCTCTAACTGAAGATAAAATTAGGAACTAAGATGCTTTTTTAACTCTAGTGGGAGTAGGGTAGATTGAAAACTCCATTCACTTTATACTGTTAGCTAGCCAGTGTTAACAGTTTTCCACTGGTCATATAATATATTTTGGACCTGGCTTTTCTCTTGCATTCATATTTGCTTCTTCCATAAATATAATTAAGCACCTACTATGAACCAGCCACTGAGCTGGGATGAACTGGACACCAGATAAGAGATGACTGGAACATGCCAGAGGTCACACTGATGGATGGCAGGGGCTTCCATCTGAATCACATAGGATAATTAGTTGTTGAGTGAAGTTCTTAATGCAATTAAAACATAACCAAAGAATCCCCGTTATGATGACACTTTGAGATCATATTCATGATGTTGAAACACACATTCTCATTTAGTGTTAGTCCTTTCACATTAATCCCTGCATAGATAAATTGACTGCCCAACGTATCTCAAGCTAGGATTTAAAATAGAGTGTTCTGAGAGGTTTTGCCACCTTCCTTGGATATGAGGGGGGGCTGCTACATTTTAGGCTAAACATACCTATTCCTCTACTGGGGACAGATGTGACCCATAAATGGATTTACATAAAATGGCTCCTAAACTTCATGCTTAGTGCAAGTTATATATAAACCTGTTTTCAGGGATGGAGAGGGTTCTGTTTACATCGCCCCTAATAGTCTCTAGGGAGAACAATAACTAGATGCAGCAACTCATCTTCAGACCAAGATGGTGGAAATTTAGGGAATGGTACCCCACCCCACCTCACCTCACCCTAAGCTTCTCTAATAGCACAACTGAAGGGGATGGAACCTACCTGAGGGGAAGAAAACAGTACCCAAACTTGCAAAAGAGAACAAACACAGCTGGCTAGAGAGTAGAATTTATTTTGATTCTAGTATTGTGCAGTGCAACTTAAGTCTTTGGGCCCAAACTCCTAGAAACTTTGTTACAATCTTGGGTGGTGGTGGCTGTCAAGAGCCAATCAAATGATGAATTTTGTAAGAATCTGAGAGCTTCAGCACCTCTGTTCATGGTCTGTTAACAGTATGGCTAGGGGAAGTGTATTTCCTCTCATTGCATTGATGTCTATTTGAGTAGAAAGGAGGAGTTTCCAATGTTAATCAGCTTATGAGTATCCCCAAACTAATACCTGAGTAACATTGTGTATAGCCTTGCAAAGTAATGTCAGCAAAGGGAACTGAACACATTTTGGAGGGGCCTTTGAGAGAGTACAAGACAAGCATTCTTAGAGATAAGCAACGAGCACTGATGAGACACCTCAGGTTCTCCTTGATTCAAACATGTGGATTTGGGTTCCAAAAATGTGACTAAATTTTTGTATTGTGATTGAGGCTGGTGTGGTCTGGGAAATGAGAGTTGTACTTGCAGTTAGGAGTCCCAAAAGCCAGCATGTGCCACACTGTACTCGCTCACCACCCTTTTCCGGTTTCCCCATCCTTACACAGCAGGCTCCACTAGAGGCCCCTCATGCCAGACTGGGCAAGGTACGCCAAATCTCTGGATCTCTGTGCTTTAACTTCTTCACACCTGTAAAATGGAAGCTTTCATTCCATGCACTTCCTATTGTTGTTATTGTTTTAATTTAGATTCTACAAAGACTGAGAGACAGAAGTGGGGATAGGAGGACAGGGAAGTGGAGAGAAAAGAAGGAAAGAAGAAAGGGAGGAAGGGAGGAATTCCTTAAAAAGGAGTCCCTAAAATCCCATTTGTAAGGATTAGAAAAGAGATGATAAATTTGTTTTTACCAGATATACTATGTGAAACATTAGCATTATTTAATTATTTGTGGAAGTAGTCTATATTGGTGTTATTATCTTCTGAATCATTTTGCCCCCAAATTCATATATTGAACCTCTAAATCCTAGTAGCTCGGAATGTAATGATATTTGGAAATAGGGTCTTAAAGACATGATTGAGTTAAAAGGAGCCCAATAGGGTGGGGCCCTGATCCAATAGAAATTGTGTCCTTATAAGATGTACACATACAGAGAAAAGGCCATGTATGTGAGGACACTGTGAAAAGGTATCTCTCCTTAGTAAAATCACATGAGATTAACTTCCTTCTGTGTGCATTTATGTTTTTGCATACTAATATTCAATGATTAAATGCTGTACTAATAATCTTTAAATTACCAAAATGCAAATAAAAAACCAAAATGAATACATAAAAAGTCACCATCACTTCTATCATTTAATCAACTAAGAAAGACACCTAGTTTTACATGTCTACCTCCACAGGTATAGTTCTAAGTGAGATAAAAAGTAATTTTCATATTAAATGTTAAAGATTAAATATGAGATTTCCCAGTGGTTAGAGCAATTCTTACATTTATTGTTTTTATGTTTTTTTAAGGGGAATTATTTCTCATTGTTATTACTAAATAGAAAAAAAAAAAGACCTGGTTGGTGTGGCTCAGTGTACCGAGTGATGACCAAAGAGTCACTCGTTTGATTCTCAGTCAGGGCATATACCTGGGTTGTGGGCTACGTCCTCAGTAGGGGGTGCATGAGAGGCAACCACACATTGATGTTTCCCTCCCTCTCTCTCTCTTCCCCTCTTTAAAAATAAATAAATAAATAAATCTTTTTAAAAAATTAAGAGGAAGAAAGAAGGAAAAAAAGAGGAGAAACTTCACTGTAGAAAAAAAGAACTTGTCAGTTCTAAGCTCATATATTAAATTTGCAGAATATGTATTTTAGTTATATTTCTCATACTTAATCAATATTGAATATTCTCAAAATAACTAATATTAAACAGGGAAAATTTTGCATCAGTGGCACATTGCTTCACCCTGGGACGAATTACTCCATCTCCCTTACTGAACTGCTGTAAGTGAAAAATCAGCATTGTGTCTTAAGTCACAAAGTGTTTGAGGCAGCACTGCCACCTAAGCATGACCGTCCTGGTTGGTAGACTGTATTTCTTAAGGATGGCTTGAATGGAGAGTGAAGAGACATTCTTCAAACTGAAAAACTCTGACTTCTGGGATTTAGGGGGCGCTTCGTGGAAGGGTGGCACTTCACGTGAGCATTGATGGATGGACAGGACTTAGACAAGTGGAGGTGGGGACAAGGCCACTCCCGATGCAACAGGAAAAACAGGGCAAATGCACAGAGGTAAGAAAGTATGGGACATCGAGAAAAAGAATGAGTAATTCTGGTTAGCTGAAACAGAAATGTATAATCAGATTAGTTAGTAATTAATTTGGAAAGATTCATGTGCCAACTATTTTCTCATTCTTTGAAAGGTACCTGGATATTGGAATAAATTCACCGCCATTTGGGCATTGTAGAGTTTTCCAAGCTTCCTAATCACTCCACAACTACTATATCCTACAGAATGTAAATGTATTTGGAAATTTATGAACAACCCTACTATATCTGAGAATTCTTTTATTGAGAGTAGCTACCATATACTGTTTGTGTGAGTAATGTTACTATGTGGCACCTTAGCTCAAAGTGCCAGAATGATATCATAAATACCCAAATATGCATATGTCATCTTTCATCTGAGAATCTCAAAGTGCTTTGCAAACATTAATTAAGGTTTAAAATTAATTAGATATATATTAATTTTCACTGTACAGAATAGACTTTGCAGCTTCATTGATTTTTATGTGCTAACAAGCTTTGCCCATGTCTCTTTCTTTCTTTATTTTTTTTCCCTTCATGTGTAAATGGGTATAAAGAGGAACAGGAGAAAAAAGACTGTGGCATTTGGAACAGTGGAATTTGATTTGAATTTGGACTTTTCAGCTGTCCGTGTGTTTTTTAAATGCCGGCCCTCTCACAGTGAGGACTGACTTTGTGGGGTCACTTCTAACTTTCTCGATGTGACACTGGGGAGCTGTGCCAGGAGCTGAGTCTGAGCTCTGCTGCTTTTCCTTTCTTCCTGGCTCACCAGGTTTTTAACGTTTTGCTGTTGCCTTGACCTAGATTCATATGGAAATAATGATGCTGATGCCTGGACAAGACATGGGCAGTTTGTGATTGTGTGGCTTAAATGCCTGTAAAATATGACCTGAGTGTCTGAAAGGGAAAAAATGCTGACAAATCAGATCTTTTCATACTAGAGGTTAGTTTGAATAAATGCACCTAAGGATCAGAATTGTTTTCTTCTGCAAAGTAGGTGAAAAAAAAAAACCAAAAATAAATAAATAAAACAAGTGAGTATTAAACATAGAAAGTGAAAATCAGAACACCCTTCTCGAAAGATTGGGTTTCTTCTTTTTCTTCTTTTGTTTTAATCATACTAGCTTCCAGCAGCAGATCAGGATTTGGGGTTTGTTTGTATTTACAATTGGTGTCTTAAAAGATTCATTATGAAATGTGTTGCTGTTTCAAAAGAGGAAGCTGAGGCCCAAGCTGGTGAGTCCTGGCTGGGCAAATGGTGACGCCCCCATCTGCATTCTGTTAGGGAGAACACTGACCCTGTGTGTCGAGGAGTAGGTTGGGGGTGGTATTGCTTACACATGTGTCTGGGCGCTGAGCTGGGCCTCAGCTTATGAAGGTTTCCTTCTTTCAGGGTCAGACACCGGCCAGCGCAGATTTAGCCATCTTGGCCCTGATGTACTCCACATGGCTCACATTCCCAGTTTGGTTACCCATGCTGGGGCTGAGCTGCCAAGTCCTGGCTTGCTCCTTCCTGTTCTCCAAGCTGTTCAGTCCTGCACACAGAGAGCACAGCTCATTTTCCAATGTTCACACTCCCCTGTTGGAGAGTTTTCTTGGATTGTTAGTTTCACAGAAACAACAGCAGCAAAATTTTTGGGATCTGGTCGTTTGCTGGAATCTGCCACCAGTCACTGGCATTGGTATAAGGACTCCTTTAGCCAAGGTGAATTTAAAGGCAGGCAGGTTTAAAAAAGAAAAGGAAGTTTATAAGAAACTTGTATTTTCTTTGGAGAACCAAAGCATTTTCCATTTGGAACAAAATGCTAAATTATTTTCTGCAGACTAGAGCATTCTTTGTTGTCACTCCTACCCATCAAACATCCTTCTCAGCTCAAGGTTATTGGGTTTCTGGTCTCTGAAGTTCCCCTACCTAACTGCATTTGCTAATGGGAGACCTCCCAGTAGAGGATGTCTCACTGCCTTCTCATTCCTGTCTAGCTGTGTCAACCCTAACCATGCTTCAAGCTCCAGTTTCTTTCCTCATTGCTCATTGAGGTTTACCTGTCCACCAGCTCTCGTCTCTCATCAGCCTCTGTACTCACAGTACTATTGTCTGAACCATTTCACAATTAACCATGTATACTATTGCCTTGTGACATCTTCTGTATCACATTATTATTAAATTCACATGATTTAACTTTTCAGGCACCAAAACTGCTTCTAATACTTTCTGTGATGTGGACCAATCATTATATGATCTTTGAGTTCCCCTTGGTGCATCAGAGTTTGGGGTACATTGTCTCAGTGAATATTTATTGATTTCAAGTAGTTGGGCAAGAGAAGTGAATTATTTAAGTCACTTATTTATAAAAATTTGATAAATTCTCTGATGTTATATTTGTATAATAGATGTGTATAGATAAATTTATTTGTATATTTTATATTTTTTAATGTAATATTTAAAAACAAATTAATTAGAGAGAGAAAAATCTGTTAGAAGAGTATTTGATTACTGGACTCTGGAATATCTCTAGGAAATCACAGTTAGCTAGGATTATGGGGTATTTTAATTAGAAACTGAACAGTCTTCAGAAACACAGACAGCCATATTTCTCCCTTGGTGTCTCATTTCTGTTTCTCTTTGCATGTCTGATTTTCACTCACTTGGTATATAAACTTTCTTTGTTGCTATTGGACAGGACATCCCCACATTTAGATATGTATGCTCCCTTGTTTCTGGCCACATCCAGAAACTGAATAACTATCAATCAGCTCCAATTCCAAATTTCAGGGAGAGAGTCTGATTGATTTACATTGTATCAGATGGCCATGCCAGATCCACTTGACTATAGCTAAGGGACCGAGACATACAAAAAAAAAAATGATATAGGAGCCCATCCTTGTGGAAGAAAGCAAATTCAAAGGAAAGGATGAGTATCAAAATCTATTCAGACTCCTCCAAATTTTATCAATTACAAATATTAAATTTGGTCCTCTCCTAATTTTGAAATTTAGTAGATAAAATTATCATTTACTCGGGTCACTGTAGTTGGAAACCTGGACCATATCCCTAACTCTTTTTTCCATGTTTTGTTCTCAAATTCTCTGGATTCTATTTTCTATCTCTTTCCTATTCTCTTTGTGCCTTAACCCAAGTCCATGTAGTTACCTAGAGGAGTACATTAGTCTTCAAATTGTTCTCTAAGCCTCAACTCTCTCCCCTCTCTTCCCAGTCATATCCCTATTTGTTGATCACCTACTGTGAGCCATTCACTGCTGGAGAAGACAGAGATAGAAAGAAGATTCAGACACAACAGGTCCTGGGCCTCACGAGACCTCGAGGGAAGGCAGACTAAATGGAATATAGTAATTTAAAAAAAAAGTAGTTAAAATGAAGACAATAAATAAATTGATACAAAAGAAAATATGTGAGGGAATAAGGCTACTTCAGATGAACTTATCAGGAATGTTTTTCTGAATGATATTTGGATTTTAAAAAATCAGAAAAGAAGAAGCCTTTCTTATGAAGATGTGGAGGCAGAGGATTCCAAGCAGAGGGATGAGAAGATGTATATGCTCTGAGGTATGAATCATGTTGATCTAGAGCACAGTGAGCTATGGAAGGGCAGGGTAGCACAAGATGAGCTTAGACAGGTTCAGGGGCCAGGTCGAGGAAGGCTTGGCAGTCTGTGGAGCTTGTGCTTTTCTGTGTCCAATGGGAATCAAGTATGTATGGAGAAAGGTCTTAAGAGGGGAGTTTGAGAAGTTTTAAACTTTTAACATTTACTGTGGTTGCTGTGGAAATGGGTAGTACAGTGGTGAGAACAGATTGAGAAGGACAGTTAGAAGATAACTGAAGTACTCTTGGCAAAAGATGACAGTATAAAGCACAGTGAGGGGCACTGGAAGTAGGCCTGATATGACCTGATGGAGAAAACGTGAGGGAGATACAGGAAAAGTAAGAGCTAAGGAGACTCCTGAGTTTAAGCAAACTTCCGTTAGTGCTGTTTCCTCTAATAAGGAAGACTAGAGGAGGAAAAGATTTGTGTTTATTGGGGGGCAGAATGGGAATCAAGCATGTAAAATCAGAGATGCCCAATACGCAATGAAGAAAATATATCAATCAGAAACCTAGATGTGTGAGTCAAAGGAGGAACTTGAACTTCAGAATATTAATTTGGGAATAATCAGTAGAGAGATGGCATTTGAAATGATGGCATTTCACTGGATGACATCAAAACAGTGTAGAGAGGAAGCACTCTGCAAATTGAAGCTCAAGACACACAAACATTTACATATTAGATAGAGGGCCAGTTATCAGTGGGGAATGAACAGGTCAGCTCAAGGTTCCTGTCATCCTAGAAATTCATTGAGCTTATGATTTTGAACAATGTACATTGCCACTCTTTTATTGAAAAGAGGAACCATTTTAGATTCTTTTTCCTAAAGAATGCAGAAAATTGGCATTTGAACAGAAATGTGTGTTTGCAGAACAGGGATAATGTAAAGCTAGTATCCCCAGTGGAAAGACTCCCAACCACACCCCAGGACAGTCTGCATAAAAAAAATGATTATGTACTTAACGTCCACTGAGAACCCTGGAGAGAAAAAGAACATACTATAATTGCAAAGTATTATTTTTACCATTATTAATACATGAATCGTTCATTAGGAAAAAAGAACAAGGAATCGAAAAGTCAGGAGATAATAGGCTGTGTTTTTAATGTTGTACAGAAGGAATTACCCATATAAATCCCTTCCCACCAGGATGTGTAGCCAGATTCACATATGCTGTATGGTTTTTTTTTGTTGTTGAAAAGATAAACTCTTAGCAATATCTCTGGAGAGCTAGGTATTTTCAGCCAGGTAAATGAATGTCTATCCTGTGCCCTTATTTTCTCCCTTGATATCTGCCTGCTATGCAGGACTTTTGCATGAAAGGTCCTAGGTGGGAGTAACCTTCTTGAGTAGGATCTCCTAGAAAGACATCACCTTTGTCATAGAGGTGAATATTTTCAAATGGAATGTTTAAAAATTAAGATAAATGAATTTTTGAAATTTGCAAGGGCATTTTAATGATACCAAGCATAAGCACCAAAATCTTGGATTATCTGCCAGGATACCTGCCATCTAGGACCTGAAGATTTTATCATAGATCAAAGTAAACAAACAAATATGAATGTCTGCATTTGGATCAATCTTTGGAAATACAAAACATCAAAAGACTCTGAACTTGATTTGCAGGCCCTTGTTAATTAAAATATTTAGAATAAACAAAACTAAGTTGAAGTATACTATTTTTGTCCCTATGTTTTATAATGGGGGATGATTTTCTTCCTTTGGGGTTTCAAGGACCAAAGGCAAAAATGGTTATTTTAAAGTCCACATTAAACATATTCAAATGGGACATTAAATTTAAAGGGGATAAATTAACACTGAAATGAGCAAAAAGAAAGCTTAAAAAAAGAAGACCGAGTTTGTTTGTTTTTCTTCATGGGTAAAAAATAAAAGACAAAAAGGAACTGGTAGCAATGTGTGTATGTCTGTGAGGGGTGTGTGTATGTGTGAGAGAGAGAGGGAAAGAGAGAGAAACATGATTGAGATAGGAGAGAAAGAAAGTGATTAGGTCCTGAATTTTATTTAAAGACTTTTACTTATTTATAGAGAGAGAGAAAGGAAGGGAGAAAGAGAGGGAGAGAAACCTGAATTAGTGGTTGTCTCTCACATGCCCCCTACCTGGCCCACAACCCAGGCATGTGTCCTGATGAGGAATCGAACCAATGACCCTTTGGTTTGCACGCTGGTACTCAGTTCACTGAGCCACACCAACCAGGGCAGGTCCTGAATTTCTGATGGAACATTCAAATGGTAGACTGCTCCTCACAATCGGTTCTAGGACATTGGATATGGGAGAATTGGTGATTATAGTTCCATGATTTTATTCAAATATCATACAGCTCTATAAGAAGATTCATAAAGCTCTTGAATACCCATAATTCTGTAATAGAATAATTTGGGCAGTTCTTCTAGCCCCTGATTATGAAGGTAACTTTATTGCTGTGTCCTCTAATCCCTCTTGGTGTTCTCCATCTCCCCACCATAAACCGAGCAGCACTTGGAAGGCCTACAACATTGGTAATCATGAGGAATAAGAGCCTATTAAGCAATAATTCTTTCAACTCTTTCTTTAGGATCAATTTATAAGCCACACATTAAATCAGTTTTACTTTTGACCAAAACAATTATTGCCAGCTTAACTAACCATCCTTTTCACCAAATTTTTAGTGAAATAATTTTGGTTCTACCCTGGAATCAGATTCACTCTAAAAAGACAAGAAAGTATCACAGTTGAGAATGTTTGAATAGATATGCCCTGGATTCTGAAGGTAAATTGAAAGGCATATTCCAAATATAGGGGGTTAAAGAAACTATTATTGTTGAAATAAGAGTAAAATTTTTCTAAATTGTGTTTTAATAGGGACAATTTTATTGTTAATTTTTTAATATTTGCTTTAAATACATTTAGCCCTATTATTTTTATGACAAAAGAACTGAACTTCTCATAGAACAAAACCACATTTGGTCCAAGGCAGATTTACTCATTTTATGAAGAAACACTGGGTTATTTTTTTTATTATGTCTATGTGTTCCCACCTACATTTATTCATGAACTATGTATTGATCAACTACATAGCAGATCCTTTAGTCCTACCCAACATATTGTTCTCTTGAACATTAAAATTACCTCTGGAAGCTTGAGCTGGTCAAAATTCATTTCTAAAACTGACCTTTTAGCTCTTTGAAAACAGAGATTAAAATATCTAAGAATGCAGTTCTTTTTGTACTTGCTGGTATGGCCTCAGAAACTCTGTGTAATGATGGTGTCTTCTTCCAAGATGAAGTGGGGCACACGTATTTCACCCTGAATCATACTTCTCTCAGAGTGGCAACGGACATCACACCAAAAAAGTGGCAACTGGTACTTGAAATATAATTTGGGTCAATCCTTATAGATTAAGGAAATATCTTGGTACCTGTAGTTTATTCACATTATCTGGCAGAATGCCAAATTATTGTCAATGAAAAAACAAACAAATAAATGCAAGTTGATTCAGTCTACAACTCAAAGCCTTGACCTCATTAATAGCATTACCCAATAGTTAACTGAGCTGAAGCTCACAGATAACCCTTCCCTGTGTGTGAAATCCAACTTTCAAAGACTATACTCAATATTTTAACAGAGGACAAAATATAGCTGTTTGCTCTATTAGAAGTTATCAAACCTGCTACTCCTTCTAGTCTCTGATCTCAAATTTTGTTGGAGATAAAACTGGAAAAAAAATCCTTGTTTGGAAATCCTTTCTTTTGTCTGTAGGCATTGCATATTTTCTGTTCTAGGGGGCTTTTGCTGTGTATCAGTTCCCATTTGCTAAATATTTCCAGATTTCCTAACTGATCATTTGTCTAGAACCACCCCTCCCCCACTGGGCTTCCTAGAACTGTTATAGATTTATTTTTATATTTCTTCTGTCATTTTAATGAGATTTGAGGAGGGAGGAGAAGAAAGTCATTTGTTCGGTCAACCATCTTGATGCAGAGTTGAAAACCTTTTAGCAGGGCAGGCACACAGGGACAGGACTCATGCCCCAGATCCTTTGAAAAGTAATTTTGAGAGGCATTTAGCATGTTGAGAAGACCAGCAACCTGACCTACATTCTTTCAGTATATTGATTAACAAAATACAGTCTTTCTATACTTTCATATTTTCTGTGCTTTAGTTCTTTATGAAGACATAAAATAGCAAATAGAACAAAGAAGCTATTAATTGTATCAACTTTTATTCTTTTTTATGGATGAGTACTTTTTTCTATGAGAAGTACTTTGTTTGTTTATTGTTTCATTTTTATTCTTAATCCTCTCAGCATCACAAACATGGAAAACATGTAAGGTAAATTTTTTTTTTCCATCTTGGGGTTCCCATCAATTCTATTTTCTTTTTAATCAAGAGGAATATTCTTGAAAGTGACATATTCTTCTCAGCAGGTTGTATTATTTGGCTGTGCTTGAATTAGAATTACATATGCTTGGAAGCAGAAGATGTCTGTATGTACTAGGATTTATTTTTACCTAGTAGTTCTACAGCAAAAACTTATGCTTTCCTCTAACCAGGGATTTTTATTCATTTTTCTATTATTAAAATGAAATGTAGTATGTCTTGTCATAAAATGTTTAATAAATAAAACTAATCAACAAAATGGGTATAATTTCTGCTCTGAAAGATGAAACCATGAAATAAGATATCACTCACTTTAGCCTCAGTAATTGGTAGTGATGATGGTGGTGATGGGGTATGTGTGCGTGCACACCCTGTGTGTATGTAGCTCCCATGCAATGCTTCATTTAAGTCATGTCTTGGTTAAGTATTTTCTCAGTAAAATCCAACGTGAAGTCGAGTGGCAGGATAACTTAAGGAGTGGTGTCTTGTAGGAACTTGCAAGGGCTCCTGTAATAGAAAGAAGGAGAATGGGAGAGAAGGATGAAGGGAAATGAAAGAGGAACTATCATAATGGATTCTGGGTTTGTTTGTTTGTTTTATGTGCTAAGGATCATCGACCAAACACATTTCCTTGACAACCTTTCTCAGTACCCAGTGCCCTACTGTTGCATCTGCTCAGAAATCCTACTCTAGTGCTTCCTCTGAGATATCCTCCCCATGACTGCTCCGTGATCCTCTCCTTCTTCTATGTCCTCATTAATCTAGTCAAATGATTTTTGCTTTCTTCAAAACATACCTGTAATTGCCTCCCCTCCCCATAGAATTTCCTCTGACTACTCCTTATGCTAATGTCTCCTTTCTCTGATTTACTTCAACACTTAGAGTCTAATTTTCACAGTAAATAAATTATTTTCTGGTAAGGGCTATATGGCAAGAAGTTATAATAACATTATCTAACCTTTGTATAATGTTTTAAACCTTATATTGTGCTTTTACATTTTTAATCTCATTGAGTTTGAGGGAGGTATTATAAACCCATTTAAATGATAAGGACATAGAAAGTGAAAAGTCAAAAGGACTGTTCAAGGTCACTTAAGTATTTACTTAAGTCCAGAGCTGTGAGAGGTTACACTCTGGGGTTCACAGAAACTAAAATTCATGCCAGGAAGGCTTTCGAGACTATGTAGTGAAAAATGTTTTGGACCTTGATCTTTATCTAAACTCTGAAATTTACCAGCTGTGTGATTTTGGGAAAATCACTAGTCCACTTTGACCTTCTGTTTTCTGTCCCAAGTATTGCCAGTGTTTGTCATGAAAGGAAATGAGATGTAAGGACAAAGTTATCTGTTAAGAGTAGAGCTCTGTAAAAATACTGTGCTTGGTAGGACTGTTGTGATTTACAACTTCAGAAGTCACCATTTACATAGAATGAAAAGCTCCAGGGCGTAATTACATTGTATTATTTTTCAATGATATTCCATTCCAGTTTTGCAATTTCTTGGCTCTGCAAATTATTTGTTGTTGTTATTTAAGTTTGCAAAAGGAGAAAATAAAAAGTGGAATTGGCCACAGAATAAGTTGTTTGAAGTTAACACCTAGACAGTGGGCAAAGTCCCATTTATCTGTTTTTGTTATCTACTACTTTGTGGCTTTAAGCAATAATTTATTGTTATCTCGTGGTTCTGGGGCTGACGGACTAGGTGGGGTTCTCACATGGGGGCACTCCATATGGTTTTAGTCAGACAACAGCTGGGGCTGGGGTAATCTGAAGGCTTCTTCACTCAGCACCAGCACTGCTGAGGTGACTGGGACAGTTTAGGACTGATTTGTCATTGCTCTCTGTAAATAACCTCTCCAAATGGAGAACTTGGATTTTCTTACAAATTGTAATCTAGGGTAGATAGACTTCTTACTTGGAGGCTGCCTTTTTCCAGAGTAAGAGTTCCAAAAAGCGGAGGAGAAAATGAAGAAGCTCTTATGATCTAGATAGAGTTGGAGTCCTGTGATAATAGTTTTGCTGCCTTCTATTAGTCAAGTGGATCATGAATGCCAGCCCAGATTCAAGGAGAGAGGAGGAGTAGACTGCCTTCTCAAGGGAAGAATGCCATGTATGACAGGGAAGGAAAAATATTGTCCATTTCACTGGATTATTTGTTTTACTGTTAATTTTTGAAAGGTCTTTATATATTCAGTTGGAGACAAGCTAATGCAATAAGCTCTGTCTTCTATCCTCTAATTTATTGGCTGGCCAATGTCTTAAAGTTACTACACTGCCATTGTCCTACTTGTCACAGAAACTCCAGACAACATCACACTCATCACTCTCCCTGGCCCATCTGTGTCATACACAGACACATACACCCACATTGTCAGATTCATTGTCTGCTAATCAACGTCTGTTTCATTTATACACCTCTCCACTCACCTGAAGTTTTGTGTTGAGATTGAGTTTATCATTACTGAAAATAACAGTTTAGGTTTTACCACTAAATACATATGTAGACTAAAACTCTGCTTCTTAGTCATACTTGTCTGCCTTATGCTAGCAGCCATGAAAACATGTGCATGTTTGGTCACAGGAGAAATCAGGAAAAAGAGTTTGGGCTGCAGGGTCAATGTGACCATATCTAGGGACTCAGCAAGTTAATGTGTGTATGAGAGTGTATCACATATGATATGTGTGTTTACATATATATACATGTAGAGTATGTATGTATATTTACACACACACACACTATTGTGTGTATATGCACACACACACACACACTAGGGTAGTGACATACAAAAGAATAGTAAGTAGTAACATTTTTAAACAGAAAAATAAATTTTAGGATTCTGAGACTATAATTCTCTCCTAAGTCAATATTAACCTCTACTGGATTTTAGATTGGTAGAAAAATTGCCTCATGGGCTTTACCTCATAGGCTGCATGAGAAATATTTTAGATTTTGCCTAATTTGATTTAAGTGTATTTTTTGTACATCTAGTTTTTATAGTGAAAGAAGTGGGATGAACTTTTATTTTAAGTAATAATGGTAATAAGCCTAAGAATTCAGGCTGCTTCTGGATTATGTGTTGGTGAAAATGCAGTGACAGCTATGAGGCTGCCAGCCATATCCTGCCAAGAAAATGTACATAAGGAAAGTATATGGAACAACTGTCAGAGAAGCCATAAGAATTCCCCATGTTGCCTTAATATGGTGTTAAAATGATTTTAATTGTGCACACACACCCACAGACCTCCAAGGGTTAACTGCACACAATGTAATGAATTCAATAATGATGAGTTAAAAAAAGGTCTAATTAGCAAGTAACCACTTTATTATGAAAGAAAATGGTAATGAATTTAATAGCTCAAAATCATTAACAATATTTAGTTTGCTGATACTTGTTCTCTATTATCCTCATTAATATGAACATTTAATATGTTTTAAAATGGATTTGTAATACTTTCTGTGCCATGAGGTTACACTGACAGAAAGAGTGTAATTATTCTGCTAATTGTTATCACTGTATGTTTGTGCTCGGAATAGAAGTATATTTAAGTGTTAATACCAAAAAAAAGTAATTAAGGAAGGAAAGATTTATAACCTAATTAAACAAAAACTAAAAAAAAATTCTTAGTCCACCATAAGAAAAGAATTTTTAAATCAATTGCTTTGGAAATATTTTTTTTCTATTGTTGTGAATTTCTTGAAGGAGGATATAAAGTTATCTAAAAGTAAAGTTGGATAAGGAGAAAAAAATAGAAGTTCAGGATTCACATTCTGCAAAGTAAAGTTAGATCTTTTCAGCATGCCCAACTGCAGTGAAATGCAAATTGTGATGATGGCTGACAACCAGCATCTCACACACCTGAACTTATCCCCAAACCCCTCTCTGTCTCTGCTGTCCCCTAAGAATCCTCACACATATTCTGGTTCATTTCCCACTGAGTCTTATTTTTTCTGAGACTCAATATAGTGTTTCTTTTTGGACCATCCTTTAGTCACCAGAGCCTCAAGAAGTAAAAAAAAGGTAAAAATAAATAAAAATAAAAATTTTGGTCAAAATCTTCATCAATGGAAAATATCACAGCATAAAAAGACAAATATTGTTTCAACATACACTAACATTGTCTAAGGCAAAAGAGAAAGATGGAAAAAAGAAAGCAAAAAAAAAGAACAGTTTCTTCCCAACAAAGAGTCTCAAATTATTTCTTAACAAACCAGCCCGAGATGCCTCTCCAGAGTGGTGGTCCTATGATCTTCCTATTCTGGCCTGAAAAGAGGCCAAACAGAATATTGATAGGCTGCTCTGCTCATTTTAACCCAATTTATAAACTGATGCCACTGTGTTTGATTCAGCCTTCCCTTACTAAAACATTTGTTCCAGCTACATTTGAGGTTTTATTTTTTTCATTTGGATATAAGTAATTTTGATCTCTTTGTCACTCATCGAGAAGGTAGTGTTCATCAAAAAGGTATTGCTCTTGTCCTCTCTAAACTGCTTAATTGTTTCAGCAGGCTCCTTTTGCCTTGAATTTTATGTGAAGGAGCCAGATCTTGTCCCAGTGCCATAATGACGCTCTGAATGGTGATGAGTTTGCTGGAAGGCCAGGATTAGTACTTGCATGTACTGCTTCCACTTCAGTGTCTCGGCAACTCACATCCCCGTCCAGCTTATTGCAGCTTTATGTTCACCTTGTTATGTTCCTTAGAGGCCACACTAGCAACAGGATATCCAAAAATGTTCATGCTTTCACTGGATATAAAACCCTAAAAAATTAAAGGAGGTCCATCCAGAAAGTATCCAGTCACATTGTATGAAATATAGAGACATTTATTGAAGAAGCTACAAGATACAAGAAACACTGTATATAGGACGATGATGCCTCACTCTCCTTCAGAGTTGGCACCTTGGGATCTCACACAGTTCTCCCAGTGTCTCTTTCAGTGTTCCAAATACTCTGCAAAATCCCTTGTGGAATTGCCATCAGCTACCCCATTGTACTTTCCTGAATGTCATCGACAGTCTGAGATCTCTTCCCTTTCAAATGCAATTTTAATTTAGGGTAAATCCAGAAGTTGCAGTGCACCAAATCTGGGCTTAAGTGCAGCTGAGTCACCTGTGTGATTTGATGTTTCACCAAAAACTGCATGGGATGTGACGCATGAGTGGGTGTGTTGTCATGATGAAGCTGCCAGTCTCCAGTTGTCCATAGCTGTGGCTATTCTCATAATATTTCAGCTCTCAATCAACAGAGAACATTGAGGCAGCACTACTTATTTATTGTTTGGCCTGGCTGGCTGTACTCATGGTTGACAACACTTTCCCAATCCAAAAACACAGTTTACATGGTCTTGACCTTGCTGCAACTTTGTTGTACCTTCTTTGGGTTGGAGAACTAGGCAACTTCCATTGGGACAACTGGGCCTTCATTTCCAGATCATAGCTGTAAGCCCACAATTGCCAATCTTTGTTGATTGCAGCCAGAACACATTTAACATTCTCAGGAGTTCTTGTTGCAGGCCTTCCAGAACGTGGATCGCTTTCAATAGATCTTTGACTATCTTTGAAGTGTCTGTGCTACACTTTTATCTGTAGTGCACTTATTATATCATCTCCAAAAGCCTCTGAATCATTGGAATAGTTTCCATGGAGGAATGATCAAGCTTAATGCAAAATTTGATGCAGATTTGTTGCTCTACTTGCTCAGTCATTTTGAATGCCACAGCCACACAGTACACCTGCTCACTCAGTGGCAACTATCATCCCCACTGACTAGTACAGTGAAGTTGTCATTGTTCATGCATGTACACTCCAGACCACTTTCCTTGGCTGCCAGGTTACATCAGATGCTGTGCAAACCATTCTCATTATATTAACAATGGCTGGACTTTTCCCAGACAGACCTAGTAGGTTGACATTTCATGTATGTAGGAATATAAGATAAATCATAGCAGGAATAACCTCACACAAGTCACTTTATTCCAGATGAGAGAAACAAAGAAAATTGAGAGAAGGACTCAATAAAATGTTGACTCCTGACCTATGGTATTAATATTCAAACTGCCTGAGGAGGTTCTCTCATCTCCACAGATTTACACACTCTTTCTTTTTGTTTAGAGAGAATTTCAGTGGTGTTGACTAATTTTAACGACATTTGGGTGATTAATATTGTATTCAGTTTGAGTATTCAACCACTATATTAGTCAAAATAAACACAAAGGAAAATCGTATCTAATTATGGTAAGATGTGAGTGAAATCACCCAGATATGTGTAACAGCTTTCTGGATCAGTAGCATACATTTAGCCATTTCTTAATTATTAGCACTGATATAAAGAATGGGTTAAGCATAAGCCCCAACATTTCTTCTAAGACAGGGAAGACAAACAATGAAGACGTGTTTTAAAAATACTAAGCCCCAATATGCCTTACCTGGATCAATCAGTCTTTCTGCTTTATATCCTTGCCCCTGCCCTCACCAGATACACACACTGGTCTCGCTGCCCACCTCTCCTCCAGCACTCTGTTTTCACTGTCACACCCATGGTCCCCAGTCAAGTTTTACTATCAAAGTTTTGCATGAAACAGACAGACAAAGTTAGAGATTTGAAAGGACGTGTTTACACTCTACTTACAAAGTACAGAGAGAGAATTTAGATTCCTAGGATTAACCCATTAATATATAGCTATATTTTGAAAGTGTTCTCTTAACTTGAATGCGTCAAACACAATATTACAAACGGGGGTTCCAATAAACATTGGCTCAATAATTCTTCTTCCGAATCCCCCTATTAATATTTTACTATATTTTGTACACTTCTCAGGTAAATTATTAGCTCTTGTTCTTGCTTTCAAGGAACATAGTTGTTCAACATAGACAACTTAGTCAATAAAGAAAGCAAATTGTAATCTATAATTGAAGTCATCAGTTACCCTACGGGCAAACTCTGCTCCAGTGTACTTCTAGACAGCTATACAAAATATAAAAGGCCAAGCATCCTATGTCCCAGGATTAAAAATGTCCAGGTTATCTGGCTGTCTTAAGGAATAATTCTGTGTGAACAGTTTTTAGTCAACCAGGCCAAGAAATCAGTTCCAGCCAGTTTGCATCAATGTAGATAAACATAATAGACAGTATATGACTAAAGTGACAAAAAAAATCATGCAAGTGATAATGGTCTTGTCAGTCTATGGAGTTGGCAGATTAGGTTTTCCATAATGACATGAACATTACAGACATTTTTCCCAGTACAGTATTCTACTTTTCTTTAATTCTTATACAATAATTGTGTATATTATATGCAGGGTCCAGCAGAAGTGAGGCTTGCTTGAGAGTGCTTGGTAGGGTAATAACATGGGTGTAGTAATTTATAGTTTAAATTTGAACATTTCACCTAAAATGTCATTGTGTGTGTGTGAGTGTGTGATATTGTTGTTACAGAATTACATGCTTGTGATTTTGTAATAAAAAATTTTGTAATAAAAAGGGGTGTTATTTGTGCCAGATCCCTGTATTATGTACATATAATCTAATCTTTTACATTAAAGTAGATCCTGGACATAGTTTAATAAAAAGAGCTATATTGCATCATATTTTTACTCTTTATATAATATAATATCAACCCTGTATCACTGTCACCAATTTTTTATTACTGGATATTGGGTTTTTCATTTGTCCTCATCTGAGGGTGAAGATTCATCTTTGCATATTGCCTGATTTCTTCTTTAATATAAAATTCCTCAAGCAAAATATATCCAAATATGTCCCCAATTTAAAATATTTAAAATATATTGTCAGTGGCCCTCCAGAAATATTGTCAGCATATACTTCCACCAACCATATGAATGAGATTGACTGTTCCTTCATATCTTCACTGACATTGGACAAAATTTATCTTCTTTTCTCCAAAACTAGTAAAGATCAAAACCTAATTTGTCATTATGGGTATCATCACTCTACTCTGGATTCACACTTTTGTTGGTATACGCTTCTTTACCTAGCTCATTTTGCCCCTAGTCTTAATTTTTTTTCAGTAAATAATTTTAAAACTATAATTTTCTAAGTACCACTTTCTTGGATATCATAGGTTATTTTCTTTCATTGTAAATATTTTGTAACTTCTATTGTGATAATTTTTCTACTCCTTTGGCTATTTAGGGAAGTGCTTGACATTCTTATCTATTCAAACATGGGCTGCTCTTTGTTCTTTTAACACTGAGATTCTAAATTTTGTGAATTATCAGAAGAGTTATTCTTTAGGGTAGTTTTAAAAAGTATCTTGATGGGTCTTATGTATTAAAACTGCTATTGTTCTACTCAGTTATCAGTTGATAATCCAGTTCTGTTATCATGTACAACTCTGTGGGTATATGAATTTCTCCTTGTCTCTCTTTCACTCTGTTCTCTCTCTTTCTCTCCCTCTGTTTGTCTGTATGTGTATATATAATTTATTAACAATATTTTTTAGTTCTTTGACTTATTTAAAATTGCCTTTTTTAATATATGGAAAGCCCTCAAATCTTCTAAAAATATGAGCTAAAATAATATGTTTACTCATTTCTTTGTTCAACACTGTGGAACATTTTATTTCTTTATTTATATAATATACACACAGTTTAAATACCAAATAGTCTTACATGGTTTTTAACAACGGCAACAGTTAACAGCAAGCAGACCTTTTACCTAAACTTTTACCTTCTGATTCACGCTCCCAAATCAACAATATGCAACAAATTTCATGTTCTGCTTTTTAACTCCATTTTTCTGAATTTCATGCTTATTTACTTTCTTTCTTGATTTCTATAAAAATTTTAAAGGTACTCTTGAATTCTAATGTGTAAAGTGGAAATTTTGCTTCTGTATACCACTACCTCTCCCCCACCATATATGCCCATCCCACTCTTTAAGTTATCTCAATATTTAATGTTTATGTAAATGTGATCAAATAATTATCACAGTCAAGGCATCTGGTATGCAATCATATATGTTTTCATATATATAGTCCCTACAAAACAAATAACTGGATCTTATTTTTACTTGTTTCATCTTCTGTGTATTTTTTATCACTATCTATCCTTCTTTCTGCCTTCAGAAGCTGACCCCGTGTGGGATACATCAGTCTTGCTTGTCTTTGTGTTTTAAGTGGGTTCATAGGATGGGAAACACCCCCAGGAGATAGGGGGAGGAAGGAGAAGTTGGTCAAGAAACTTATTCCTGAGGCTCATCCTTGCTAGCTCTTGTCTAGTGCTGAAATGTCCTTTAGCCAAATGTCACTGGTTCTCAAGGCAGCTTTTTTGCTACTTGATTTTCTCTTTTCAGGTTCTACTAGCTTCTCTTTGTCCTATGTTCTGTTGTGTGAAGCAGTAGTGAATTCCTTCTCTGTGCTATGTAATATACCGACGTATGACTATGCCACTATTTACTCTACCACTGATAAATAATTCTCTCAATTTCTATTATAATCAGAACTAGTATGAACATTTATATGGATGTGTGTGCATTTTGTATATATGTGCACTTATTGGCTGGTTAAAAAACCAACGGTGGGTCTACGGCCATACCACCCTGAACATGCCCCATCTTATCTGATCTGGGAAAACTGAAGGTGGGAATCACTAGGCCACACATATGTTCAGCTTCAGTAGCTACTGCCAGAGCCTTCCAAGATAATTTTAACAATTTATATTCCCACCAGCAATTTATGAAATATCAAGTTTCTCTACACCCTTATAAAATTTGGTATTAGAGTTTTTAATTTTATTCATTCTGTGAATGTTTTTATTTTCATTTTCCTAATGACAAATGAGGTGATGTACCTTTTCATATATTAATTGGTTATTAAAATACCTTTTGTGAATTGCCTATCCAAACTCTTAACCATTTTTTATGGTTTGTCTGCATTTTTCTTATTTACTTACAGGAGTTCTTTATGTATTCTAAATACAAGTCTTTCATAAGAAATATATACATTACATATATAAATACATGTCTCTTACAAAAGACATATGCACATAATATATACATATATAATGTGTATATATATATATAGTGTCTTATCACACAATATTCTCCCATATATGCTAAAAATCCTCATAATATACTATTATTTTTGCTTAGCCAATAGTTCTTTTAAAAAGTTTCTATGCATACATCAAGTTTTACATACAGGTATACCTCAGAGATATTACAGGTCCAGTTCCAAACCATTGCAGTAAAACAAATATCACAATAGAGTTTTCCTGTGCATGTAAAAGTTATGTTTATATTGTACTGTACATTTTAAATATAATCTATTTAAAGATAGTCTATTAAGTGTACAATAGCATTAAGTCTAATGATGTACATACCTTAATCAAAAACACTTTATTGCTAAAAAATGCTAAACATTATGTGAACCTTCAGTGAGTCGTAATCTTTTTGCTGGTGGAAGGTCTTGCCTCAGCGTTGGTGCCTGCTGACTGATTAGGGTGTTGGCTGCTGAAAGTTGAGGTGATTGAGAAATTTCAAGACAACAGTGAAGTTTGCCACATCAGTTGATTCTTCCTTTCATGAATGATTCCTCGGTAGCATGTGATGTGGTGTGATAGCATTTTACCTACAGCAGAACTTTCAAAATTGGAGTCAATCCTCTCAAACTCTGCCACTGCTTTATCAATAAAATTTACATATTGTTACTAAATCCTCTGTTGCCTTTTCAATGATCTTCATAGCTTATTTACCAGGAGTTGACTCCCTGTGAAGAGTCTACTTGGCTCAACCATAAGAAGCAACTCTTCATCCATTAAAGTTTAACCATGAGGTTGTAGCAGTTTAGTCACATCTTGAGGTTCCACTTCTAATTCTAGGTCTGTTGATATTTCCACCAGATCTGTGATTACCTTTTCCACAGAAGTCTTGAGCCTCTCAAAGTCATCCATGAAGATTGGAATCAACCTCCTCCAAATTCCTTTTAATGTTGATATTTTGACCTCTTTTGATGAATCACAAATGTTCTTATTGTGATCTAGAAAGGTGAATTCATTCTACAAGGTTTTCAATTTGCTTTGCCCAGATCCATCAGAGGAGGAATCACTATCTATGTCAGCTATAGCCTTACAAAATGTATTTCTTAAATGACAAGATTAGCAAGTTAAAATTACTTCGTGATCCATGTGCTACTGAATGGATGTTGTATTATGCTAACAGGCATAAAAACAACATTATCTCCATCAAAACTCTTGGATGATCAGAGGCTTTGTCAATGAGCAGTACTATTTTGAAAAGAATCTTTTTTTTCACTGAGCAATAGGTGTCAACAGTGGGATTAAAATATACAATAAACCTTATTGTAAACAGATATGCTGTCATTCAGGCTTTGTTATTCAATTTATAGAGCACAGGCAGGGTAGGTTTAGATAATTCTTGTGTTTTCAGAATGTAAATAAGTATTGGCTTTACCTTAAAGTCACCAGCTGCATTAGCCTTTAACAAGAGAGTCAACCTGTCCTTTGAAGCTTCGAAGCCAGGCATTGACTTCTCTTTAGCTGTCGAAATCCTAAATGGCATCTTCTGCCAGTATGAGACTGTTTCCTATTCATTGTTGTTTAGTTCAGCCACTTTCATTAATATTTTAGCTAGATCATCGGAGTAACTTACTGTAGCTTCTACATCAGCATTTGCTGTCTCATTTTGCACCTTTATGTCATGAAGATGTCTTTTTTTCCTTAAACCTTATAAATCAACTTCTATGAGTTGATTCTTTTCTTCTGCACCTTCCTCACTCTCTCAGGCTTCACAGAACTGAAGAGAGTTACAGACTTGCTCTGGATGAGGTGTTTGCTTGAAGGAAAGTTGTGGCTGGTTTGATATTCTATCCAGATTACAAAAAAATTTTTCACATCACCAATAGGCTATTTTTCTTTCTTATCATTCTTGTGTTCACCAGTTTACTTTTAATTTTCAAGTACTTTCCTTTGTATTCACAACTTGGCTGTTTGATATATTCCTATATATATTGTTTCTTTATATATAATGTAGCTTTTTTTTTCTGACTGCTTTTAAGATTTTGTTTTTAGCATTCATTTTTGGCATTTGCCCCTAAGGTGCTTAGGTTTGTTTTTCTTTATATTTTTCCTGAGAAATGTTTGCTGAAATTTTTGGCCCTGTAGAATGATATCTTTGATCAATTTTCTGGGCTCTTTATAAATATTTTTTGTCATACTCACTTCTCTATTTTTTGGATTCCAATTATATATAGATTTGACCTTATAGTCTTATCCCACAGATCTCAGGTGTTCTATTCCACTGATTTTTCCTTTTTTTTGTATAATTTCTACTAACCTGTCTTCAAGTTTATCAGTCTGTCATTTTATGTATTTATTTTTGCATCCTTTGTGTGCTGTGGAGACCTTAAAACTGGAGCCTACTGATCTTCACTTCCGGAAGATTTTCTTGTTAATGTTTTGATAATTCCCTCCCTAATGTTTCTCTTTTCTCTGTGAGATCTCTATTAGTTTGGATATTTGGCCTCTTGGATTTTCTTATCCATTTTCTCCTGTCCTAGCCCTTTTTCTTTTTAAAATGCCTTCTAAGAAGTTTACTTTTTTCTAACTTTGTATTGATTTATTAAAAGTTATAGCTAAATATTTTCAGTTTTCAATAGTTCTTCCTTCTTCTCATGATGTTTGTTCTTATGCAGCTCCTTATTAATTAATTAATGGGTTTCCTATATTCTCCTGCCTCAGAGGATGTTAATTAACAGGGGTTTGGGTTTTGTTTTTTTTTTAGTTTCCAATATCTATAATATCTTTGTTTTCTCTATTTTTTTTTACATTTTGTTTTGTTTATTTCTTTTGTTCTTTTTTATTCATGCTTAAGGCTTTCACCCAACATTTATAATTGATTTTGAACTCATTTTAAGAAAGGAATTATAGAGTTCCTCATTTTAAGAAAGGAATTATAGAATTATAGTTTGTAGAAAACAGTGGGTTTCACTCTAGATAAAAAAAAGGAACAAAACTGTAATTTTATTCAGGACTCACAAAATGTTATTTTATATCTAGGTCTTTACTCATAAAAATCTTTCAAACAGTTAAAGAGGGCTAGAGATGTCTCACTATTCTTAATGATTAATAAGAGCTGTATCAATCTAATTTGTGTAGTTTATCCAGTATTTTTATGTTTGGAAGAGTTCTTCCACTTTATATATGTCTGTAATATTTCTTATAATTTTTACCTTTTATTGTAACTTGTATTTCTTGGATCATTAGGGCAATTAAGCACCATTTCATATTTATGTTGAACTTTTGGATGAATTTATTATTCCTGTACGTAATTTTGTCTTGTCACTTTAATCTTTTTCTTTGAGATTTAAGAACACTTTATGTCTTAAAGTTATTAACCTTCTGTGTATATCGATAGTTTATTTCAATTTAATTTTTGCTTGTAACTATGATTATAGTATATTTTGAAGTAAATAGATGTTATATTTTTGTCTTTTCAGACCTTTTAAATTATTCTTTGTAGTTTTTGACCTTGGCATCATGTTAAAAATTGCCTTATTCATATCATAAATGAAAACGGCTTGTTATATAATTGTCTATGAATTTTATTCTTTCATTTTTAGTATATGTATTTCCTTTTTCTTTGTTGGGAGTTATTCATCTAATATTATTTTTCTTCCCCAACATTAACAATTACATCTACCTAATTAATTAAATAACCATCCTTTCCCCTCAGTGATTTGAAAAGCTACCTTTATTTTATCCTAAATTGACATGGAATTTATTTCATTGTCCCCTTTCTCTGTTCAAGGTCTAATATCACAGTTTTAATTGTTGTACAATTTTAATTATAGCACATTGTACATTCTTCCTCTATTCTCACATAGTTTTACTTCTTACCTATTTTTCTGACAGATGAACTTTTAAAAAATTATTAACTCAGGTTTGATTTGAAATGTACTATATTCAACATCAAACCAGAGAATTGATATCTTAACAGGACTCATAATATAACATAGTTCTTTTAAGCTTCTTATGTTATCATACTCATATTATATTAAATAATGCATTGAAGACTGAAGATAGTTTGGATTACAGAATGTCTGATTTATTAACCTCATACAATAAGCTGATATTATGGGAATAAAAGATGCCAAATGTCAAACCTGACTTAAAAAACTAATTTTTCACAAATCTTATATGTTAGGCACACGTTTATACCTTACAAACCCTTAAATGGGTATGCTCCTTTTCAGATGGCAACATAATTCACAGCCTCCACTTGCTTATTCCTCTTCTCATCACCATAACAACCTACGACTGGTAATGAGGAGCAGAAAACATTACTAGGAGAGATGGGAGCCAGCAACATGTGCCCCTTATTTGCAGTTGCTTTTCCTCGGGGAACGATCTTTTGATTTCGGCTCACCCTTAAGGAATCTTGGAGCTCTCTAATATGCAGATCCCTCTAGTCAGAACTTGAAAATTTTCACTGGGATCATAAGCAGAGTCAAAGATGTGTATCATAAATACAGACCCCTAGGTAAAATAATTCCCCTAATTGTCAATAAATAAATAGGTTTCCTTTTCTTTTCTTTTTAAAGTAGACTCTATTTTTAGAGCAGTTTTAGGTTCACAACAAAATTGTAAGGGAGGTGCAGAGATTTCCCACACACCCTGCCCCCACACATGCTGGGTGTCTCCCGTGATCAACATCTCACACTCAGTGCTGCATTTGCTGCAACTGACCCCCCCAAGTCCACAGTTTACCTTGGGCTTCACTCTTCATGTTGTGCATCCTGGGGGGTTTTGCCAAATGGAGAGAGACCTGAATCCACCATTATGTCTTATAGAATAGTTTCACTATCCTAAATATCCCTAGTACTTTTTATGGAAAAACCTTTCCTGATAAATATTGAGCCAATTTTAAGTTCCAACTCTGATATACTTTGATCACATAACAAGAAAGTCAAATGTTTTAAACCATGAAAGGGAATATAAGCTATCAATCAGGAGTCTATTGACTATATAACAAGTATGTATTTCTTCAGAGAGCAAAAGATGCTACACAAAGAGCAAAGGGAGAGAGAGATTCTGGTAAATATTAGAGATGTGTGTTCTAAGAATCAAGCTTGGAGCCGAGTTTCATCGGGGCTCCCCTTAATTCCTTCTGTGAATCCATCTTTGTAAGCCCCTACACGTACTCTCCAGCATAACTCCAGGTACACCAATTATAGAATCCTACTCAAGATTTCTTAAAATGAATATAAAACTGATCAAACGTCCTTTGCTGTGTACTGACAAGCATAACCTACAGCTGTATGTCTCAGGCTATGCACACACAGCCTAGGATTCTGGCTTGCAAAAGTCATTTTATTTCTGAGCTTTTATTTAAATTCCCTTTTCACCAAATTCTTTTTAAAGAAAGTATTTAGATGGAGTTTTTGTTGTTGTTGTTTTTTGCTTTCTTTATTTTTCAGCAGAGCTGTTGCATAACACAATTGGTTTTGCATGTTTTATAGGAAAGCAGGCCACCTTCCTTCACAAAGGGTGAGGGCACTGATGTGCTTTCCAATCACTTGATTCTATTGTTCTAAGCAGTCCTTTCAGTGTTTTTGGCAGGCTCAGGCTTCTGTGCTACCATGGCCTTATTTTATTATTGTTTGGAGGGGAGTGCAGTGTGATTATCCATTCTTCCTTCAGGCAGAGCAAGCCATCTGGAATGTTTATTAAGCCCGCCGGCTGATCAGGAGGCTAGAACTCTGGTGATACACATGAACGTAGGCTGTTCTACATCATCACAGCTTTGTTCCTCTGATGACGGAGCATGTGGAGAGGGCCCCGCTAATGGATTTAGAGCACTTCACAGTAGAGGTGCTATGGGCTGAATGGGGAAAGAGATATTTTTGGCCTCTGGGTAATTGACTGAAAGATGGTAGGAAAATGTTTAATGTAAAGCAAGAAGGCTTCAAAACTTTTAAATGTTTAATTTGGGGTGGTAGAAGGGCAGGTGATCAGCAAGAGGTTTGAGAAGCTGCCTTTGAAGCCCAGATCTTTGCGATGAGTTCATGCCCTCCTAAGCCTGTCTGTCGCTCTGCATAAAAAGATCAGTCGAGCTTGTCCAGAAATAAAATGCTACTATTCTAATTTTAAAATGTAGGCATTTCCCAGCCTACACTAAGCAGTACTTATAATTCTTTCCTTTTATTAGTGTCACGGCAAAGAAAGAGGAACATTCTTCCTTTGCTATAAATTTTGGTCTGTAATTGTTGAACATATTTTTGCAGGAAGGCAAACTTTGTCTCTTCATGCTTTTGCTGTTTGTAAAATGAGTGTTTGTGGAGCTAGGAAGAATAATTTATAATGAGGGTTTGGGTTTCTTTTCAATTTAATTTGGATTTTACACTGAGTCAACTTTTCAGTCAATTATAGAACTATGATTAGTTACCAGTCACTTAAATAAGCACCTTTTAAAAATAGACCTATAAAAATGATACAGAGACTAATCACTGATGTGAGCAAATCTTATGCAGGGCCACCCAAACTGTAATAAGAGGAGAAAAAAGATGGTTGAGCAAATAAAACCTGTGTTTGGCTAAATCACAAGATATGTTAGTTACCCAATGGATTGAGTAAATCTGCCCTGAGCCGGTTTATGTCAGTGCATAAGACATGCTACCCATAGAGCCCTTTAGTAAATCCTTGATGACAGAAACGAGTAATTTACCTTGATATGAAGATGAATGCATCAAGTTGAGAACCTGTGTGTAAAACATCTTGTCTGATTTTACAGTTTGTGTCTATGAAATAGATATAGGTAAATATATATATTTATAGTTGTACATATTTACAGAGATGTGGTTATATATTGCATATATGTGTGTATGTATATATGTCTATATCTATATATACATACACTTAGATGAAAAAATATATATATGTGCATTTATATCCCTATATTTTTCTTCACAGTCAGATTAGAGACATTTAATCTGCTTCACCAGAAGTCAGGGCCATACTGATATTATAAGTGGAGCTAATCCCACAAACACATATATCTCTGTATCAGTTGTCTATTGTCACAAAAATGATGCATAAAAACTACCACTCCCCAAATGATGCGAATTAACACAGCAGGCATTTATTATAGTTCATGAGGCTATGGGTCCACTGGGCAGCTCTGGTCTTAGTAGGACCCTCTCATGCATCTGAGTTGAGCTGCAGGTCAGTTAGGTGACTTTGCACTCTTAGCTGATTCTATTGCATGTCTAGGTTCTTGGGTGGGAAAACGTGGCTGACTTTTCTCTGCTACTCATGGTCTCTCCTCCAGTAAGCTAGGCTGGGCTTGTTCTTACGAGTAAAAGAGAAAGATAGCAGGGCTTCCTGAGGCCTAGGTTTGGAATGGGTGCTGTCACTCCTGCCATATTCTATTGGTCAAGTTAAATCCCAAAGCTAGCCCTGTTTCAAGGGTTGGAGAAATAGTCACTACTTCATGATGAGGAGAGCTGCAAAATTACATTACAAAGGGTTTGGAGATAAGAGACGGAGAGAGCGCATGCCTCACTGAGGCTCAGTTTTGTGGAAGGTCAAGATGAGAATGCTTGCCTTCTTTCTACTCTGTCATGGTGTTTACACACTTTGTTTTGTCCCTTTTAAAATTAAACAATGACATATAAATGTTTGTCCCTGAATCCCAATAAGCCATCTGCAAGTTGTACATATACATGTTCTCAAAACAAGACCCAGTGTATATAATGACTAGTGGCCATAATCTCGATCTTCTGTGTACAAGGTAGAAACTGAAAATTCACTAGTCGAAATTGTTTTGTATGCTGTGCCAAGAAAGTTGACAAAATGTCTTAAGTTCAGTTATTTTCTTAAGACTTTCTTAAACTAATTAAGCTTCTACTTAAAACTCTGAGAAATAACATCTTGGTTTTATTTATAACCTCTCTCTGCCCCAGTGTCCTCATCTCTAAACATTAGTGTATCTGACTTTTGTGATTTGGAGGACATAAACCTTCTCACCCTAAAATTCCACTATTTTCCTATAAAAATGGAGACACTTTTCTAAATTTTCTCTTGGCTTCTCTAACTGTGCCCACCAACCCTCCTTCTCTAGGCAGTGTGTGGAAGAGCATTGGTTATGAATATTAGGTAAAAACAAAGAAATAAATTTGTTTTCATTTACTGAAATTTGGTTTAATTTTGTGTCTTTATATTTGAATTGAAAGAAGCTCACCAATTATCCAATTAACACATAAACCTGTCTGTTTCATAAATTCAACCAACTTTCAGTTTATTTGGACTGAAAAAACTGTTTCAATTTTGTTTAATTTTCCAAAGAAGTTCTCATATGGCTGACCTACTCTTTGATTTTCTGAACCTCTTTTTCTTTCCCTCTTTTTCTTGTATGTAGTTTGAGTCAAGGAATTATTGAGCGCTTTGGTATTCATGTACTAAGCCAGGTAGACAAGAACTCTATGGCTCCAGAAAATTAGGAAGAATCCATATGTCTTTTGTGTCCATTGATTTACATAGAAAAGACTGCTGGAAGTAAGGACTGGATGGATAGATAGATAGATAGATACATACATACATACATACATACATATATACAGACAGACAGAAATAGACTTGGGTAAAGTTCCATGCAGTGGCCAGTTCACAGACAGAAACAATGGGACCCATGAGATCCTGCATCATAAGCAAGGGTAAAGACTGATACCCAGGCAGGCCTGGTAACAGAGCTTGGGCCAGTAGTTAACAGTGGTCCTGGGTATAACTTAGTAGTGATTTTCAGGATTACTCTGCTCCTCCTACTCTGGTGGCCTGAGAGCACTATGAAAAGGAAGTTATAATTTCCCAATGGGAGAACTCCAAAATTAAAAAGTATAATACTTGACCTTACACTTGTCAGAATGGCTATCATCAATAAATCAACAAACAACAAGTATCGAGAAGAACATGGAGAAAAGGGAACACTTTTGCACTCCTGGTGGAAATGCAAACTTTTGCAATGACCAAGGAAAGCAGTATGGAGAATCCTCAAAAAATTAGTTGTGGATTTGCCTTTTGACCCAGTGATCCCACTTTTGGGAATATATCCAAAGAAACCCAAAACACTAATTTGAAAGAACATAAATACCCCTATTTTCATTGCAGCATTATTTATAATCACCAAGATAGGGAAGTAGCCCAAGTGTCCATCAGTAGGTAAGTGGATAAAACAACTATGGGACATTTTCACAATGGAATACTACTCAGCTGTAAAAAAAGAATTTTTTTCCCCTTTGTGACAGTATAGCTGGACCTGGAGAGTATTATGCTAAGTGAAATTTGCCAAAGAAATATACATGCCATATTATTTCTCTGATATGTGGAATCTAATGAACAAACTGAACTACCAAGCAAAATAGAGACTGACTCTATGATGGAGAGCAGGATGACAGCTCTGTCGGGGGGGTGTTAGGGGGTGGAAGGATTGAGTAAAAGGGTCAAAGGACTCATGCACAACAGCATGGTGATTGCAAGGGAGAAGAGGTATAAGGGGGTTAAATGGTAATGGAAGAAATACAATAAAAATGTTTTAAAAAGGTATAATACTTGAGGTCTTAATGAACTTTGCTGAAGCATCCTACTCTCCCTTTTCTACTCCAAATAAACCTGTAGGGAGGGGCCAGTTTGCTCCTGACTCTGGGAATGTTAAGATGCAAGTCATTGGTCTGTCAAATTCCACTGACCCCAAGGCAAGCATACTTGAGTGCCGGATGCACCAGCACCATGCCATGGCTCTGGCTCTAACTCCATTGGCAAGACAGTGGGGTGGTTTCTATCTCAGCCAGCACCTTAGCTGTAGTGTGAGTGAAGGAAGCAAAGTTTCAACTCAGCATGACCTCTTGGGGCAATTTCCAAGTTTAAGTTCTGTGAAATTTCAGGTGAGACCATTGTAGCAGAGATGGAAAATTAGGGCGGATCAATGAACAGAGGAAAGCCACCTGGGGTTGGGAAATATTTGGGGAAGAAGAACTCTGTTAAGTCTAGGTTTCTGCAAAAACCAGGTTGGCTATTGAAGCATCAAGGCTCGATCGAGTAGTGGTGTTAATAAGATTGTACATGTATTCTGCTGTTTTTAAACCCTGAGACTCTGGCATTATATGAATTTCACCCTCATTTGATCCTGTGAGGTGTTGTTACTTCCAGTTCACAGGTGAAAACATGGAGGCTCAAAGAGGTCAGGTGACCTGCCCAAGCAACAGGGTTGAGATTGAGGCCAGTTGTCTGTAACTCTGAAGGTTTAAACACTCTCTGCTGCTCGCAGCACTGCTGACTCTTCTTCCCTTGGCTTAGTGATTTTTCTATTGAGTTCTGAGTCATTTGCCCAATGCCAGTCCTAGTGTTCTTGACACCAGTGTGTGTGTGTGTAACATTAACTCACCTACATTTTTAATTTAATAACAAATGTATATTAGTAACTGAATTATAACAATGTCTGAACCTTTGCTTCCTAGATTGTAATAAGTGAATATTGCCTCCATAATCTGTAAGGTAATTTCTTACATTTTTCAATTTTTATTTCCATAAGATTGAAAGCTGCCATTCAGAATCACGAGTGGAAGACTCTCTCTAAGACTGCAGTCTAGCAGATGTATCTTCCTCCGCCTATTCTACCTAAGAACCTATTATTGGCAAAACATAGCACTAAATATGCAAAGCACATTTCTGTCCTAAATGAAGTTATGAATGTCAGTAGATACACAGCAAAGTAAGCAGCACTGGGTTTGACTGAAAGTTCACATGACCCACTGTCAGACTAAGTAGTATGACTCTTCTGACATGGAAGGTCTTTTGACTGTAGAATAGTAATCACAGATTTCACAACAGTTAGGAGGGGATAGACTAAAGTGAACCCTGAAGGATGGATGAGTATTGAAAGCAAAAACCATTTTAAGAGGGTTTTCTGACACTAATTACAATTCTGGCAGATTTAAGGAGGGTGAAAATCATAAACCCTAAAAGATAGTGGTATATATTAAAGGGAGGGGCCCTAGGCCTTTGTATTCCTAAAAAAAAAAAAAAAAGAGATATGCAATGAGTGAGAAGATGCTTCTTGAGGACAGGATTTATATATCTACATTAAGGCTACTTAATATGTCATTCATAAAGGAAAGATTTTCAGGCTTTGTCAGTAAAGGAATTGATTGCTGTCTTCCAAAACATAAAAGGTTTGATGGAATCCAACAATGAATTCCCTAACATCTCCACAGTGGGCAGCAAGAACTGGATGAGAGTGTGTGATGGAAGGGAAGCCCTGAGAGGCTAAACTTTAGTTCATTTGGAAAACATTTCTTTACATATTAATTCAGAACATATTACACTGATATTTTTTGTTTCTGAGGGTCCAGTTTTAAAAATAAACACTATTGCCCAAGTTGCCAGGGACCCTTGCAATTTGGTAAGTCTCTGTTAACCAGCAAGGAGTAAGTTCTACCTTTTCCAAGGTGAATCTACACTCTAGAAGTTGAAAGATACTTGAAGCACCAGAGCCTTATGTCCCACCCCACAGAGGGGAAGTCAAGCATTTGTATTTCTAATATCTTCATGTTTTGACCCTCCTTCATTTGCACCCACCTCTTCAAAACTTTCTAAGCAGGTATGCTGTATATGTGCGGAGCTGCACTGGAAAGAGGAAGAACTGACTTCTCTTTTAGGTGTAGGTAATGGCCAGAGAATATTGTTTCCCCTGCTAATTCTTACAGGTATAAAAAGATTTGGTGGAGGAGCTCAGGTTTATTTTAAGGGCAGACCAATAATATTGATCTGAATTTGTTTGAGGTAATGGGACATCTACTCACTGGTTAGAATAACCCTAGGTATGCATTCCCTCTATCTATAGAATTTAATCCAGATCGTGTTTTCTATGGAAATGTGACTGTTAAGCAAAGAATTAGTGAGATTTATTTAATAGCTCATAATCTCTTCAACAGAAATTACAAAAAAAGATTCCTTTGGCTTGAGGGTGTTTGTCAAATTTGGAAAAATTTCTCATGAAGCTTTTCTAAACAGTTGCATTGGCAATTTCCCCTGTAACAGATGACTCCATCTCTTTTAATATTTAATGTACATTACTGAAGCACACAGCAAGGGAGTTGGGTAGAGAGGCTTTTTTACCCAGGAAGAAAGTTTGAGAGTAAAAGACATCAGTTTGTTGGATGTAATTGCTTCTGTACCATTCTGCAGTTGACAAATCTTTTTCTTTAAAATAAATAAATGCATAAAATAATTAAAGAAGTAGAGCTTAGGAAAGGGAAGCATCTGGGTTGAACTTGATCTAGTAGAAGCATGCTAGAGTATGGTACCAACTCTGCTCTGTGGAAGCAGGTCTAAGACAAGCAATGTTGTTGAGTAACTGACTGAAGTACTCCAGTGAGACTTTTTTAAGTATCCCAAAACTGTTAATCCTAAACCAGATTGAGGATGTGCCTTTATTTTTTGAGCATTCTAAATTTCTCAAGGAGCAAGCCCAAATTACTGAGTGTGTCTAAGAATCAAATTTCAGTGAGGAGGTAACATCCTGTGGAAAGTGGAACTGTGGTCAGATTGCACAGTGTGAGGCTGACTGTGTAGGCTGGTGTTTACGGTATAGACAGCCCTGCCTCCTCTCCAGTCCAACCATGAAGCTGCAGAGATAATAAATAAGCCAATAAATAAATATGATTTATATTACCTTTAGGCAAATAAAACCCAAAAGATAGAGATTTTTGAATAAATTCTGTAGACATAAATAGACTTCAGGGTGAGCTGCCTATATTTT
The DNA here is from genome assembly GCA_004024845.1 of Tonatia bakeri. Lineage (NCBI taxonomy): Eukaryota > Metazoa > Chordata > Mammalia > Chiroptera > Phyllostomidae > Tonatia > Tonatia bakeri. Next base: position 343,364 of record PVIA01000398.1, read on the forward strand.
CTCTTATTATTGAATCCAATCTGCTGTGAAAAATTTTCACTGTCTCCAAGTCATCATGAAAACATTCTCAGCTAATTGAGACATTCCCAAACAATTAAGATAGCCAGATGCATCTGTTATTTGTAATTACCTGAACATGCATTCCTTTCTTTGAGAATAGTCCCATTTTTTTAGCCTTTTGAACTACTCCAGATAATGAAAATGAAGATTACTGTGTGTGCATTTTTCACTTGGCCTAATTTTGATGTGGAATTACCTCTTTCCAAAATTAAGCAGCAAAACTGGAAACATGTGTGCAAAAAGAACTTTTTTCATTTTGCCTTGTGCCAAAATAATGCCTTCTATTCCCATATAAATCACATCTTTGACAATTTCCAAGACTTAACTTGATGCAGATTTAAATGTAAAAGATGGAATCTAATAGTTTAGGAAAAAATAAACAATTTATAATTACCACTCATGACCTGCCACATTCAATCTTTGAGATTCATGATGGGTGTGCAGCGTGGACTGCAGCTCTTGGCGTGTCAATGCAGTAGGCCGTCCTTCCGTAAATGGTGACTCCCTGTGTTAGCCACTGCTGTTTCTGCTGTTACCGCTATTGCTATCCCAACTAATCCTGATAATAATATACAGTTTTTCCAAATGGATATCTTCATTGGTGATTCGGGGTTTCTTAGAACATTTTGTTATTGATTTGTCTATGTACGCAGAGAATTGATCAGAGTGATTCACCATTTTAATCCAATAATAACCCTACTGAATTTTCACTTTTGCAATGATGAAAATCTCTGTAAAATTTCTGGATCTAATTCCAATTATACCTCTGTCTTCTGTCAACTTTATAATTAGTCTTCACTATCTTTTCACATATTAATTTTAGATCTCCTTTTAACTTTTTGCATAATTGCCTTGAGTAATTATTCACCTTGTATTGTCATGTAAATTTTTTGGATACCCAATCTGAAGGCAAGACTGCCCTACCCTTGTTTTCATTTTTTTACCCGCTACTCTGGTCCTCCCACATGGTAGGTGCTCAACAAATGCTTGATTTGCTTACATTTCAAAAGGCCTCATGCCTTTCTTGTATATTCATTCCCTCCAATAAATGCTGTTTTTTAGAGTTAAAGAATTTTGGATTCTCAGGTATTGGAACATTATAATCCACACATAAGATAAATGAAACATTTTTCTCTTGTCCTGGGAGCGGAGCTAGAACCACTTGAAGTCACTCTGTGAAGGCAAAGTTCCCTACGTAGAAGATCGATACAGGAGAAATGTCTCTGGAGGTGGACAGTGACATCAGGAGATGTGAAGTAGGAGAAAGGAACCAACCCAAATGATGAAGGAGCAGGTCGAGGAGGAGAAGGAAAGGAAGAGAGGCAGGAGGAGAAACAGTAGGTTGAAGAAGGAGGAGGGGAAGGAAGGAAGAAGAGGAGAGCAGAGGAGCAGCAAAGCAGTCGTTCTCCCCGTGAATCACATTTGTTAAGAGTGGATATTGATGTCATGTTAAAAGTAGGGGATGAGCGATGTGCATGCAGCAGTTGCTAGAATTTTTTCACTTTTGTTGAGTACTTATGAGTTAATGTAGAATGCTTTTTATTCTTTGGCAAGTTTTTTATATTAATAATTAATAATAGCTTCCTCAGATTCCTGGACCTATTATATATTACTATCAAAATATAAGGACTACTGGTTAACTTTTACAGAACCAAACATTATTTTTAACTGCCTCTCCATGTTTTCTTGGCTCCATCCTTGAGGCATTCATTGTTCTGAAGAAGTATAAAAATTGCAACCATACACAACTTACTTCAAATCTTTATTCTGCTACAAAGTAATTTTGTGACTTTGGACATATCATTTATTTTCTTGTAACATATGTTTTTTGTTTTTAAAATTAGAAGGGTAATACCTAATTGTGTGTGTATAATCAATGTTAAACTTTGCTACTAAAACCTTTATCCATTAAAAAAATTCTACACAGTACTTGCATAAATAAAACTTTTGAAGAAAAAAGTGATTATAAGCTTTCATTGTTATGTTAAATTTTGAAAAAAATAATATTTTACCTAAATGCAAATACATAATTCCTATTTTACAAAAAATCAAAATAAAACTTTACATTTTACATGTTAGACTAATTAAACGAGAAACTCGTTAGACTGATATGGCTCTAATGCCCTGGTAACCTACATAGTCAAACCAAAATCTAAGTCTGCAAATGCCTCAGGGTTACAAAATCAAAACACTAAAGGCAACCAATCACAAACAGCCAGCCAGCCTTTAAGCTATAGCTGATTAAATAATTTCCTCTCTTCGTTCCTGCACTTTCTCCACGTAAGTCTTTTCCTGGCTCCTGTCAGTGAGTGCTCCTAACCACTTCTGATTTGGCATTATTGGATTTTAGTGGATAAATGCTCAGATAAACTCTTAAACTTATTAAAATGCCTCCATTTATTTTTTAACACATATAAGTAAAAATAGGTAGCCAAAATATTCAAAATGATTTAATGGAGTGGATGATGCTGTTCTGCTGAACTAAATGATTTATGTGGGTTTAATTGTAACAAAAATATAGCCATTTGACTCATTTTCTGTCAACTTGTATATTTGTAATGTTGAGCCTGATGTGCCATTCCTAAATCATTGTCATCATGGAAATCACATTTCTTTTTTAAAAAATAGCAATCCATAGTTTTAATGGACTCATCTATTTAGCAGTCCATCCAAAATTAACACTAAATAATAATTTCAAAGTAGAACTTAATGAGAAATTCTTCATTGTTTGTTGATGTCTAGTCCTTATGAACTATACAAATATGGATCTGCACAGAACATCCATGAGCAACATGGATGGTACCAGTTGTACCGTCTGCCTGCATTTCTTTGAGTTCAGTATGCCCCATGATGATCTAATTATTCAACCAGAATTATCTCTTTCGACAACTGTAAAACCTTTGGCAGTTTCTACCAGGTGCTGTGATGTCATTTATTGTTCATTTGATACAAAAAAAAATCCATTTATATATTCTGCCTCTGTTCTTTTCTCATTAGCCCATGACAATTAATGTAGAACATTATTTCACCACATTGTCATTTTCATGATGTCAAAACATTCTAGATTTATAAAATAAATTATGAAGCTAAAATCCTAGTCTGTAAAAATATCTTTCAATTGTAGCTGATCACTGTAAAATAGAAGTTTTGTCTTTATAATTAGTAAAAGAATCTAACAAAAGTACAATAGCAGACACATGATGATTGCTGTCGCATTAACATTAGGACACAATCACCTAAAGCCAGCCTAAAATGCTCCAACTATATGTGATCATTGGGTCCCAATATGACAGTGAACTCACATGTTAACCTGAGCACTGAAATCATGTGGTAGTACTTGGTTATAAGTTGGTCTACTAGATGATTCACAATATGGTCTACTCTTCCATATTTAAAAAATTACAGTTAATATGAATACATACAATGAAAAACAGAAAACTCATCATTATAGATCTCATTGACTTTTCACAATACTGCCACAGACTTTCATGGGTGACACAGCAAATTAACACATTTGATACCAGGAGATATTCATTGGAGAGTATACAAGAAGCTTGAATGTTGAGTCTTTCACATTCTATAATTGCTTTCCCTTTTCAGACCTTCATTTATTTTATTATGACTGAGACAGATATTTGGCTATATATGCTATTAAAAACTTCTAGATGATGATCATTAACAGTCAGACCCTCTGATCTTGGGCACCAGGTCTTGATTAGGCTTTTGTCTCTGTGCCCATGGTGGCTCCAGACTACTTCAGGAGAAGCTTGGCTCTGGCACAGAGACTCCTATAAAGTGCTTCAGTGGGACACAAAAATAACCTGTTCAACCATGTGTCCTTGTCAGGGTTTTTAACTTTCATAAGAGAATGTCAAACCTTGTGTCAGCTTGGTTGGCTGGCTGCTGGACCTTCCATTTCTGCACAAACCTGAAACATGGAAGAGCAACACGTGGTATACTTGTCAGGGAGCAGGAGCACAAACTGTCTGGCTCTCTGGACACATCAGAAGTTTAGGTGAGGAATCCCTGAGAGGCATGCAATCCATTCAGTTCTTAAAATCAGCTGTTTTTGACCATTTTCTGCCTCACCACACATAAAAAGCAGTACTCACCTTCATAACATATTTCCATTGGTAAGTACAGATTTTGATGAAACCAAGAAGGAAAACACAACTGTAACAGTAAAATAAAGCATGGCAGTAATAACATAATAGTTCTGTCTCTAGAAATGATGCACCAACTTGTACATGGTATATTATGTCCATTTCACAGAGAAGGAAAGTGAAGCTCAGAGGACCTAAGTAACCACTTTAGAGGCAGATGCCTGGTTTAGTCTGACCTACTCTGTTGTTCTGTTCACTGTCTCTCACCATTTCAGGCCATTTTGGGGAGAATTTGCATAGCTTTGTATTAATCAAAGAACAGTTTAGCATCATCTCAGAGCAGGAATTGAACAGGAAGAATGGCTAGGTCATGCCTCTTGCAGAGATGGACATGCATTTGGCTACTTCTTACCCATCATTCTAGACACTAATGGGAAAAATCTGGATACACTCTGGATATAGACTAAGAATCTCCCATAAAAAGGAGGGCTGAAAATAGACATCTGTTTTTTTGTTTTCCTGGAGTTGATAATAAAGTTAGGATGATGTTGAGAAAACATGGATAAAAAATGTAATAATATACAATAAAAAGATTAGAAGATAGTTGGTCCATTGTTTAAGAAAATACAGGTTGGTATATACACTTTGATATAAACACATCTTGAGTATATATGGGATTCAAGAAAAGCCTCTGGAGAGGGCTGCTTGTCATTATTAACTGTATCTGGGCTATCACTCCCTTTTCCTCTTCCTTCTATAGTAATTACACTGTAATAGGTACTATTCTACATTGTCTGTATACATTAACATATTTAACCCTTTCAGCCACCTTCTGAGTAGATGCTATCATTATCTTTTTTTACAGGTAGGGGCACTGAAGTCCTGGGCATTTATGTACCTTACTCAAGGTCATACAAGTATTAAAGGGTAGAGATTGGGTTCAAACCCAGACAGTCAGCCCAGAATACATGTTCATCACTATTACATTCAGCTGCCTCCTTCTCTGCCCTCTGGCCTTATGGCCATCTCCACTTCTCATTCAGTCTGGGATTGGGCTAGGACAGACTCATCTCTGTGGTGGTGAGAGCAAAGAAGAGGGATTGCTTCTTCTACTCTCCTGTCTTCTACTGGGAGTTTGGGAGATCATTATTAAATTCACAGGTGCCAGCCCCTCTCCTCCAATTTTAGAGGACCCTGTAGAAACAGAGGAGACTTCCCAATGCTCTTGATAAAATTCCATAGGAAAGCTGGGATTCCTATAACTCTGAAGCATAATGAAACAATAAGGACAGCAATGATAATGACAAGATAAAACACTCAGTGCTTACTCTATGGTAATCACTAGGATCAGTCCATTACAAGGACCAATCCATTCATTAACCCTCTTGTAACAGAACCCTGGGTTCCAATACTCTGGGTTCTATTGCCCACCACTGATAAGAACCATCACTCCCAAAGCCAGAGTCTTATGAAAAGGAAAGGAACTGTTTATTCAAGAGTAATAGAGGTTTACATTAATGGTGGAATTCTGCTGTTAAATCTCATCCGCTTTAGAAACAAAGAAACACCTACAAACATATGGTCCTGTCCCCTCTTGCCAAACTAGACCAGGCAGAAGCACCACAACTCAGGAAAAGAAATAGAAGTCTATAGCTTAGCTGGGCACATTCCAATTTGTATTCTGGCTTCCTCTGGTTGTCCATGCTTGGCTAGCTAGGCTCCGGCTCTTAATCCAAAACTATATCCTCTTGGTAGGGTGGAGAATCCTTCTGCATCCTTTCAAACTGCGTGGCCAAGACAGACTTCTCCACTCCCTCCCAAGTCTTGTGGTTAAGAGCACAGGCAGGAGAGAGCCTCCCGTGGCTTTGCTACTCTACTCCCTACATGGTCCAGAGCTGTCACATGGCTACGAGAGAGAGCCTGGATGCCCCCATGCCTGAGTTTAAATCCTGGCATGGATCTTCCTCCCTAACCCTATTTCCTACTTCTTTTACAAAGGGTTACACCTGGTTGTACTTTGGTTTCTTCTGCCTTTCTTCGCTGTCATTGTTAGTCTGGCAAGCTTGATCCTATGTTGTAGAGCTAACCACCTTCCAGGTCTTTCACAGGCACAGCAAGCCCCTCCAGCTATGAATACATTGCATCATGGGTTAGAGTCATGCCCATCTCCCTGGCTCCAAGCAGGCACAGCTATTTAACATGGCCAAGTTCTTTAGCTATGCAAAGTAACTCTCAATGGCTCTGCACCACTTCCCCCATCCAAGTTGGTGGGGGAACTTTCTCCTTTTGGGGGAGGGGGGCTCATATTCTCTGTTACACTCTCAATAACCCTTTAAGGTGGGTATTATTTTTACTCTCATTGAGTTGACATAAATATCTAAATAAAGGGCAGCAAGCTTGTAAACCAGGCAGTCCTGCTCCAGAGCACATCACTGTTGCAACAAAAGAGAGAAAATCTTGATAATTTGCACTGGAAATTTAGATATAAGTAGATAACATTGGGACTAAGGATATTAATTTGGATAGTTTACACTAGGTGATACCAGGTATAAGTCCTCTGAATATGCACAGCTAAGCCACTGATACTTTGACCAATTACATCTTGCAAGATTATGTTTTAAATAAGTATTTGTTAAATTACAGAATGATACTGATAGAGCAGCAAGATTGCAGAAAGTGGCATAAAATTTGTTTCCTTTAGTGTGATCTTTATTCCCAGGAACCTGAAAGGTATAACAACCAGTCTTCAGCATCACTGTGTGCTGGCTTCAAGAATGGAGCGTGAGGAGGAAGCCCTGGGCCTCTCTTCTGACCCAAAATGTTTCTGGTCAAAGGAAAATTTGCAAAACAAGTGTCAGTTAGCAGCAGAAAGGAGAGGTAGTAGTAGCCCAGCCTCCAGGGTTGGTAAGACTAAAGAAAGTACAAACCTCTCCCTACGGCTTACCTGGCAAAAGGCTCTGGCCTTCACAATAGCTTCTACTTTCAACTACCTGGTTCTTTCTCTCTTCAAGGGGCCTCTCCTGGCCCTCCACTCCTCTGGGACTCCTTCCCTAGGCCATAGAATCCCACCTGGATGCTGATGATTAGAAGTCTGGAAAGATCCTGACTCAATTCACTGCAATGGTTAGGGGCAGTGGCCTGGATTTGTGTCCTAGACATTCCAAAACTCATTTTTTACTATAGAGGTACCAGAACACCTGGTACCACACTCCAGGCATCTATAGCTAGGCTTTTGAGGCTAAGACCTAAACTCTTAACCTCATAAGACATTTCCCCCCCATAATAACATGCATTCATTATTCTAAACAACTTCCTTCGAAGGGAACATTTGGAAGGCAACCTGTTCATAATTTGAGGATTCACAGCCTGGTAAATCATTGCTGTATGCTGTATTCCTCATGTCATATGATCTGTTTTATTATCATCAGAACGTGGTGATATTCAGTCTCTCCCACTGTGCCAGAGATAGCTCGGAACAATGGGCTTGTCCTTGGCTCTTGACACCAGTCTTTCACAGGGGTCTCTGCAAACACAAGCTGCACTCCACTTTCCTAGCTTCTTCCCTCCTTTTCATAGTTGCAAAACAATCTGATAAAACAAAGTATACAATAAGTGTTTGAGGCTGAGTATAAAGTTTACCATAATGTTTATTATATATGCAGTATCTAAAACTGGAATTGGCTTCTCTAAACAACAGCTGTGATGGAGACAGCTGTTTTCAGAGCAAAAATGACTCTGGCCTGGGAGTCAGGGGATCCAGGGCTGAGTCCCAGATCTGCCCCTTGCTTCATTAGGCCAGCCATTGAACTCTCCTGATGGTTGTTTCCATCATCTCTGAAATAGGAATAGTTCTGCCCTCACAGGATTAAATCATATGTGTGTGTGTGTGTATACATCTTTCTGTAACACAGTATTTTATAAACTGCTGGGTAAGGAAGTACTCTTAAGATCAAATTGGATAGTTTTAAACTCCAATGCTTTGGGTCAAAGAAAGTATTTATTTACTTAAAAATACAAGTGCATTTGACACCTTTTCCATCACATCTTACATAGCTTGTACACATACACATAGTCTCTCTCTTATCTCTCTCTCAAATTCAAATGGAATGATGATCCACAAATAAAAGTAAAGTTTTACAAAATTTTGACACAGTTTCAAAGGAAATGGGAATTATTGATAATGCCATAAAAGGCACATAGCAATAAAATTGCATCATAGGGATACCAAGAGAACATCTGTTCCCTAAAAACCCACCCAGAATACAGGGTTCATTTTGAGGCATCTCCTTTCAAAACCAATGAAGAGCAATGAGAGGAACTCCAGGCTAGAGAAACAAGATGATTAAGCCCATAGAAGAATTCAGTTATCTGGGTGGATTAAAGAAATGGATAATTCATTGAAGCCATTGCCAGGATGGGGAATAATTACAGATCACAAAAATTTCAAAGGTAGAAAAGCAAAGAGAGGAGAGGAACCATTTAACTTAATCCAAAAGATGATGCATTGCAGTGGGCATAAAGGAGAGGAAAGGAAATTTTGTGTAATGATTTTTGGTAATTACAAAAGTAGTACGAAGAGTCTCTGGTGGATGCCAATGATTTGGGGGGCAGGGTCTCTGCAGAGTCGTGATGTAGGAAAATCCCTGAAAACGTCTTCACTACAAGGTCCCTACTTCTTATGCACAAGAGGGCCCCCTGTCTCAGTACCTCTGTGGACACAGGGTCAGTGGACCTGGTTGCTCTGGTACTCATTCGTTAAACTATACCTGTTAAGGTCCCAATTTTCCAGGAGGAAAAAAATAGTTCAGAATGTTGAAGCCTCATCCTTGCCAATGGAGATGCATATATATATGATAGTCCAGAGCCATCATCTGGGTCACACAAAATTTTTATTCATTCCTTTAAAAACTATTTCCTGAGCACCTACTATGGGAAATAATACAATAATGAAAACAAAATAATAATAATACTAGAATAAACTCTGTTTTGCTTGCTCACAACTGTAAACCTACCTTTGCCCACCCTCTATGTCAGGACAAACACCACTTTGTTCTGTTTGCACTGGTTTCGCTACTTAAATGTTATATTTGGTCCATTTTATATTTACCTGTTACCCACAAGTTATAGTAAGCTCCATGAGGGTAATAACAGGAACAGCATGAGGATTTTTTGCATTAGGCAGTCAGCTCCCTGCTCTGACTATATAAATGAACACTGAACGCATCTTCCCTTCGCTCAGCAGGAAGCCAGGATGGGGGACAGCTGGCAAGATGTATGGTTTCTAGAGTGAAGTTATTCTTAGTGCCCTGTAATATCATCAATTCCCAGTCTTCTTTTAGCCTCACAAACATGTCAGGAAATAATATCCACTTAAAAATGTAAATGTGTTTTTTTTTCTTAGGATAAAGCATCAAATCCTCAAGGGGCAAACAGTGTCAATGCCAACTGTGGACAACGGACAATCCCAGGGCAATTCAGGTAGAGACATATCTAAATAATGAAAGACGGAGTCATCAGCCAGGCTGACCTCAAGGGTGTTCGTTAAATACTGATGGCATTCTAATCAGGATGGAAAATGGTGATGGATATCTCTTGTCCTTCTTCCCTTGTTTTATGTGCATAGCACTTCTTTATTTCTAACAGTTGATCAACTGTAAACATCTAGACTATAGTAAATACCATAAAGGAGACACCATTAATTGTCTTTTAGTCTAGAAAAGATCAGCTAAAGAGAAGTTATTTTATTAGTACTTCCAGCTCTATGCCAAATATCCACACATGTTCTCCACAGTGTGTGCTTCGAATTACTTACTGAAATGGATATTTGTCTTTACAAAGAAGTAATGGTTTCCTTGTGTCTCTCAGTAACAGGAAAAATTTCCATCCTTACTGGGGCAAGATTAGAAAACTAATCAGCATTGTGGTCTCTCCGAGTCTGCAGATGCGCTCTCCCCAAATCCACAGCAGATTTGGGTTACCTGGCGATATCTGAACGGCCCCCTCTGCTCTTTTTGTATGTTTATATAACACTTTGCTCAGCTTTGTCTTTAAGTGATTCTGACAGCTCCTAACTACAGAACAACATGCTTTGGCTAGCTGTTTGGCCAAAGGTTTTAATGATTTAAAAATAAGCTTGTATTCACTTTGGTTTTAATGTAGACATGTCTGCAGGTAGGAGAGCAAATTAAGAGCAAAGAGGTATCTACTGGGGAGGCTGGGTCAAATTTCTGCAGAGAGCAGGAGTCTGCCCTCAGGTGAATTAGTGAATTTAGCATAATCAGTCTCACCACCCCTCAGTTAAAGAGAGGCAACATTTGAGTGGTGAGCTATCCATTTATGTATTTAAAAAATGAATTCTTTGGGAGAAACAGAGCCAACATCAAATTCATCTTTTAAATATTTAGGTGTTCATCATCCTGCTTGCCACATAGTAGTCACGTAAAAAGCAGTTGGTGAATCACGTTGTTTTCCTCACTACACTGTATACAACTTAAGGTCTATGACAGGACCAGGATGTGTTTGTCCTGGGTAAACCTTGCAATAGGTCCTCAGCCAAGACTGCTAAGTGTTTGTAGAATTGACCTGTTTCTCATTCTACTCAATGCCAAGCCAGTGGAGGAGTAAACAGGGTTAACAAGAGATGAAAAGAAGGATTGCTGAGCCACAGTGAGGGGTTAGAGAACAGGAATTTGTGGCAAAGCTAATCAGCATTTTTTGAAAATAACTCTAACAAAACTTGGCAGCCTGGGAGACAGAGTGAGAAGGGGGAGGGGAAAACAGATGGTGGGGAAGGGATCTCCTGGGTAGGGTTTTGAGAAGTGGTGGATGGAGTCACTCTCTCCATGCTCCTTGTGTCATGAGTACTCTCTGGTGTCCAGGCTGGTGAACTGGCTTGCCTTAGAGTAATTCTAAGCACAAAAGGAGCTAGAGTCCAAAAGGAGTCCAGTTTGTCAGAGCCGGACAAACTCACACAAAATGTTCAAAATGGCCATCGGTGTTTACCACAAGCATTTCTCCAAAACAGGCTTCTCGTGTTCTACTTTAGGTTTGAGGGTTCTGTTTTTTGCTCTGTATCTTCTCCCCACTTCTCTCTTCTTCTTTCTCACATGTAAAGTTACCACATACTTTTTTCACTGAAACTAAGACAATTTTGAGGTGGGGGAAAGCGACAAATGATTAGACACAGGGCTGTTTTATGACTTTCGTGGTCTGTAGGCACTTTTGCCTCCATGGGTTTCTCCTCCAGAAAAAACTGTGATGGTATAAAGGTGAATATAATTCAGGCTCGATTCATTATGATATTCATTTTTTCTTTTTATTTTCAAAGAAATTAAAATTAAGACAACGTGGTAGACCCTAGCACTCTGCCCAATAGCAAAGCCAGCTAGCTCTGTGCATACCAGGGTTGCAGACATAAGACGGGCCTCTCCTAGCTCTGGTCGTAAGAATTCTGTGAATGAAAGCAGCAGGACCCCAGGTTCCCTGGGGCTTGGCTTCAGCCCTGTTCAGAAGGTAGTAAGTCCAAACTCATCAAGATATATACATTAAATGTGTGTAATTTTGGAATATTAATTATTCCTCGATAAAGTTTTAAAAAGGTACTGAATTACCTGAACTACTGTAATCACATTATTGAAATGAAAAAAAAAATGACATATGGGAGATAGCAAGTAAGTAGATGGAAAGTGAGGCAGAGACTGGGTGTGGGGTGTGGTGGGTGAAAGGGAGAAGCAGATTCTAGAGAGTTTGCCGAAAACTCCAGGGGTGGGAGTGAGAGGCTTGCTGAAGACCATTTTGTGCTCCTCTCTGTAGTGAGTTCTTCCTTAGAGTGAGGGGAGGTGCTGGCCTGGAGCTTCATTGGGTAAGATATTGGTTAAACACCAAGCTAACTGGAAAGACACAACTTGGTGGACATGGCATTAGGTAATTCTGAATCTTATTCAAAAGCCAGGAGCATGGGGCTTCATTTCTCTATAATGAAAGTTGGTGACTTTAGCATGGGGCTTGTGTCCAGAGATACATCTGTAGTAAAAATAGCCTAGCCACTCACTTAACATCTAAACTTTCTCTACTGTGGTTAACTCTCTTGTATTTTTAATTATTTTTTCATGAGCATGAAGTTTACTTATCTTACCTACTTGTCTGTTCTTCCAGTGAACTGTAACTTCTCAGTCTAAGCTTTCATAGTTATCAGAAATAACTGATAACTAATTAATTTCAGGGTCCAAGTCTCTTCCTTTTTAGCTAGGAAACCTTATAGTTTATTGGTGTCAAAACCATCCTTCAAACTCAGATCAGTTGGTTCCCAGGTAAATGTTTTGTTCTGAAATTTTATGGCACCATTATAGATCTTTTCATAGCTTTAGTAATATGACCTAACTACCACTCTCACCTTTTTTTCAATATAACTCAACTGCTATAGTATTGTATTATTCTTCCTTAATTCTTTTATCAGCTCAATAATTTGAGAATCTTCATTGATGTCTAAAGTCACACATTTTATAACATTTTCTGAACCCCTTTAATTCTCAATGGCCTTGATATTAGTGCACATCTGTTGCCCTTACACTTGTACCCTTTAGATTCATTTTTTTTAAGACTGACCCAAATGCCATGTTTAAGAGCCCCTCTCACCTACTACAACAACCTTACTTTCTAGCCATTCCATTCCTTCCCCTCTTCTGCATCTATTTTTGACCTTTGCCAAAGCACCTGAGTGTGCTCAACTTCCTCTCAATTTTCATGGTCCGTTATGCTACCTCCAGCTTCAGGAGACATCCCTGTCAGTGACTTCCAAGTGGTTCTTCTGAACACAGCAGAACCACTTCTGCCAGTGCCCTACATCATGCCAAATCCCCCAAATAGGTTCCTTTTCCATTTCTGGATTACTCATGTATTCCCCAGCTGCCAGGCGTTGCCAGATACATTTTTGAGAAAGTTGTCTTTGGGTCTGCTAAACTCTTGTTTCCCAACCCCACTCCTAGGCATTTTATTCCTCAGGATCCTAGTTTCTTGTGCCTCTCTGAACTGTATATCCATTTTCACTCAGGGGAAAAAATGTTCTAAAATTTTTCTACATTTTTCATGCCTCATTCTCAACCATGCCATCCTCACTCTGAACAGATGACCTTCTTTCCTACTTTACTGAAAAAGCAGAGGCCATCTGGTGCAACCTCCATAGTCTTTCCTCCTCTCCATCTGTCACCACGCTTCACTCTGCAACTTTCTCTGGTATCTTCATCTTGCCTTCTCTTCCCTCCTGTTTCCATCTCTTTTCCAAAAGAAATCCTAGGTTTTTAAAAATAATAACTACAGTGTATCAAGCACTGAACTAGACTTGTTATGCACTTTGTGCATGAGCTTCCTAGTGACATTTAAAAGTAGCTGTCTTGGTCACCTTATTAGGAAACAGAGACTTAAGAGTTCGAGACTACACCAGAAGTCACCAAGTCCCAGGGGGCTCTTGGTCTCCTACTGCTTGGTTGTTTCAGGATCTGCAAGAAACAACTTTTCTTTCTCTGGCATCTTTGGTCTTTTTCTATAATTGTGTTGCTTACATAAAAACACACATATGCATTTACTTTCCTAAAATTATCTTGCTTTCATCTTATTTGACAATAAACATGCTATCTTAGTATTATTTTTTTGCCCACCAAATTGATTGAAAAAATGTACTCACTGCTTCTTTTTACTAAGAGTTGTATCTATTAATTCACAGAAAATTATTTCCCATGTTCAAATTAAGAGGGTCAAGTCAAATGGAAGTTTCTGGATCAGCTTTAACCCTCTGTGCCATATTTTAAACCATCTTCAATGACCCCTGTCTGGTATTCTCTTCTTTCTTGGCTTCTATAAATATTCCAATTTTCTCTTCCTTCTAACATTCCTTCCCTGACCCTACAGTTTTCTAACTCTCAAATGGAAATATTCCCTAAAATTCTATCCTTATCCTTTTCTCCTCTCTTTGTATGACCTTCCTTTTAGATTTCATTCACGCCCTCATCTTCGGCAACTATTTCTAGGTTAATAAGTTGAGAAACTGTAACTCCTTCACCTTTTTCATATGAAATCCAGCCCCACATTTGCAGACAATGCCAACCAAATATTTATACCTGGTTATAAATTGGCATCTCAGTAAAATGTACAATCTACTGTAAAACAGAGTTTAATAGACTTTCCCCAAACATTTGCTCTCCTTCTTGTCTTTCCTCTTTTTGTCTGCTTTCTCCTGGCTCAAGGATCTATGGACCTGCCTTTGAATTCCATCCTCTTCCTTATCCTTCACAGCTAAACTGAGGCCAGATCTCTTTGGTCTATAATGGCCTTGGCATCTGATTACAGCGACTGTCTTCCTGCTTGTCCGATACTTCCCTCATCCTAAAGTGTGCTCCATTGCCGAGAGCTGTCTATTATTGCAAAGAGATTTTCAGGTAAGCTCTGGTTCAAGTTCCTGTCCTAGTATATCTTTGCAGCAGCTTTCTGTTCTTAAAGGCTCCTAAAAGGTGTGCTTCTTATCCAAAAGATATCTTTTTAAACCTAACTTACTGCTATATGTTTACAGGTCTTTAAAATTAACAGGATCCAGTCAATTGGTGTATAATTTATAGATATTAAAATGCACCCATTTGTAGGGAACGGTTTGATGAGTTTTGTTATATTCATACATTTGTGCAACTAAGATATAGAACACTTGACTCTCAATCACTTTAAGTAAGATCCCTCATTCCTATTTCCTCACTCCATCCAGCCAATCTAGTTCCCAGGGAACTTCTAATTTGCTTTCAGTTACTGTAACTCATTTTCTTCCCATTCCAAAGTTTCATATAAAAGGAATCCTGCACTGTGTAGTCCTTTGTTTTGGTTTCTGTCATGCAGTATAGTGGTGTAGAATATATCAGTAGTCCATTTTTATTGCTGCATAGTACTTCTTTGTATGGATATACCATAAAATGATTTTATTGTATTCAACTGTGATTGACATTCAGTCTGTTTTCAGTTTTGAGGTATTATGAAGAAAGTTGCTTTTTGTAGAAATAGATTTGATTTCTCTTAAATAAAATATTAAATAATAATTGCCTGATCATAGAGTAAATGTATGTTTAGTTTTATTAGATAAAACTACTTTCCAAAATGGGTGTACAATTTTAGACTACCACCAGCAACTCAAGAGTGCCAGGTGCAGTATTCCACACCCTCATCTGCACTTGATATTGGCATTTTTAATTTTAGCCAGTGTAATGGGTATGTAGAGGTAACTAATTGTGGTTTTCTTTTGTATTTCCTTGATAATGAGTGATGCTGACTTTTTTTATGTGCTTATTGGCCATTTGCACATCTTTTTTTGTGAAATATATAATTAAATCTTTGGCCCGTTTTTATATTGTGTTGTGTTTTTATAACTGAGTGAAAGTTCACTTTATATATTCTTTTACATATATCTATACACATATATATCAGATATTATTTTCCAATCTATTGTTTGCTTGTTCATGTACTTAATGGTGCTTTTCAAATAATAGTTTTTTAAAATAAAGTAAAATTCATGTTTGTTTGTTTTTTTAGGTTAGATTGTGTGTATGTGTGTGCAATATCTAGGAAGCCTTTATTAACCCTAAGATTTCAAACATTTTTTCTTGTGACTTTTCTAAAAGATTAAGCTTTTATTGTAAGTCTAACATCCACTAGAGTACATTTCAGGATGTGGTGTGAGGTAAAGGCTGAGAATAATTAATTATAATTAAGTGCAATATTTAATTAAAGTAAGTCTTTAATCAAGTAGTATGGGTTCTTCATATTTGGTTTTCTTTATCAACAGTGCTTTGGCTATGCTACATTCTTTGTATTTCTACTTACATTTCTCATATTAATTTAGCTTGGCAGTTTTTACCAACAGTCTGGTAGGATTTCCATGGGTTCTGTTGAGACTATCTAAAATTTGTAGGTGAATTTAATTAGAATTGGTATCTTAAAAGGATTTTCTTCTTTCCAGTTGTATTCTATTTCTCCTTGTGTTGTTTTGGAAATTTGCTTCCAGGATTATTGTTTTTTATTTGTTGAACTTATGACCCCAAGTCTTTAATACTTTCTTCGTAATATCTTATTAATGTATAATTTCTAATATTGTTTTCTTTTTCATTCTTGATGTTGGCAAATGTGTCTCCTTTCCTTTATACTTGATAACTCGAGCTAAACAATTATTAAATGTATTGATCTTTACAAAATCAGTTTGATTTTATTAGTTTTCTGTTTTCCATTTCTTTGATTTTTACTCTAAATTAGTTTATTAGTGTCTTCCTTTTACTTATTGTGGACTTATTTGTTCTTTTTTAAATGTGCAATTTTTTTTCTTAATGTGTCAACCTAGGCTTTTTATCTTTTCTGTGTTCTAATATAAGCATTTTAATATAAAAAAACCTTCATATACTACTTTGGCTATATCCAATGCATTTTCATGTGTTGTATATTACACACTTCACAATATTTTCTAACTTTCCTTTTGAATTCTTCTTGATATTGCTTATTAAAAATATCCTTTCCCTATAATAGTGGATTTTGCAAGTTTTAAAAATTAATCGTATCTCAATTCTCTTATAGTCAGATAACATACTCTGTGCCCTTTGACATTTATTGACTTTTTTTATGGCACAATAGATTATGTTATCTGAGTGAATAATTTATGTGTATGTTTAAAAGGAATATGTATTTTGCTGTCGTAATGTGTCATGGTACATAAATGTCAATTAGTTTGTACTGGTTGATAGATTTGTCATCTGCTTCTGTTAAACTGAGAGGGGGTGTTGAAATTTCTGAATAAAATTGTAGGTTGTCTATTTCTTGTTATAGTCCTGTGACTTTTTGTATCATCTGTTTGAAGCTCTGTTATAACTGTATACACATGTAGGATTCTTGTCACTTAATGAATTGACCACTTATTTTAGAAAACATCCTCTTTATCTCTTGTCTGTTGCTTGACCAGAGTCTGTTTCATCTGGTATTAATTCAGGCACTCCAGCTTTCTTTAGAGTGGTGATCATGTGGTACAAATCAAACTTCTAATTTCTTTTTATCTTCTTCATTTTATCCTATCTCTTTTTAATTTAATTTTTTATCTCCTTTTAAGTTTTATTTTATTTTATTTTTTACAGTTAATGTTTATTCTGTATGTAGCACACAGTTGGTCTCAGCTTTGGTTATCTAATCCATCAATCTCTGTACTGTAATTATAGTGCCAGACCATTAGCCTTTAATATAATCATTCACGTAGTCAGGTTTAAGTCTGCAGTTTGCCAGGATCTTTGCATTTTATCCCACTTGTTTCTTGTTACTCTTTCCCTTCTTTTTTCTGAAAGTCTTTAACATTCCCTTTCCCCCTTTTATTTGGCTTTTTAAATATGTCCCTTGATTTGTGTATTTATTTGTTTTTATTAGTGTCTTTCTGTGGTTTATCATAAATATTTTTAACTTGCCACAGTCTACATACAAGTAATATAATATCCATTTACATGTAATATAAAAAACCTTAACAATAATATGTTTCAATTCTCTCTGTACTATTCTTTGTCTTATTATCATAAAGTTTATCTCTACAGATTTACAATTCTCAAAATAATTTATTATTTTTGTATTATACAGTAAATTGTTTTAAATGAGTAATAAATAGGAAAAAAGTTTTTTATAATTACTCTTATATTTTTATTTCCAGTTTTTCTTATTCCTTTGTATAGCTTTGGATTTTTATCTAGCATTATTTTCCTTCTGCCTAAAGAACTTCCTTTAACATACTCATGCTACAAATTTGATAGTGATGAATCTCACTTTCTTGACTGAAAAAAGTATTTATTTAACTTTTATTATTAAGGATATTTTTGTTGGATATAGAATTTTAATTGACATTTTTTTCTCTCTTTTCTTTTAAAATATTATTTCTATCTTGTGTTGCTCCTGTTGAAAATTTAGGTCTTATTTTTATCTCTGTTGCCACTTATTTTATTGTATTTTTATTCTAGCTGTCTTTCAGGCTTTCTTTTTCATGGGTTGGGTTTATAACTATTTGATTACAATGTGTCTAGGTATGGTTTTATTTATGTTTATCTTTCTTGGAGTTCATTGAGTTTTTTGTGGCTTTGAGTTTATATTGTTTACATCAATTTTGATCATATTTCTTCAATATTTTGGGACTCTAATACCACTTACACTAAAACACTTTTAAATGATTCAAAAGTCACTAATACCACCTTATGTGTTTTCTTCATCTATTTTTCCTTCTATGTTTAGTTTTTCTATTGCTACATTATCAAGTTCACTAATCTTTCTTCAGTGATAAATGAGGTGTTGAATTAATTTAATAAAATTTTAATATTAAATTTTGTAATATTATAGATCTAGGACTTTTATTAGGTTATTTTATATCTTCCACTTTTTCCCATTATGTTTATAATTTCTTTTAAATATTCAAGTATATTCAGTACACTTTTAAAGTACTTAACTGGTAATTCTATAATTTTTATAATTACTTGACTTCTTTGTATTGATTAATTTTCCTCCTGATTATGACTTCTTCACTGCTTAGGAAAAAATAGCTCTTGTTATGTTTTATTGTATATATTTTGTTTTTATATTTTTTAAAATAGTATTTAATTTTTAATTTTTTTGTTTTATTTTGCTAATTAAGTTGTAGGTGTGGATTAATTGGCTAAATGACTTGAAGTTATTAATTAATATGAATTTATTTATTGCCCTGTAGGTTTCCAATAGCATGTTAGACACTTCAGGGCAAATAATAATAATAATCTCAACAATAGTAACACTAACTTTTATTGATAACATATGTGGTCCAGACATTGTTCTTAAGGTTTTTATATATGTGAAGTCTTTAATCTTTCCAAAAAAACAAAAGATAGTTGCTATTTTATCCCTGGTTCTCAACTAAAGAGATCAAGACTTAGTGATATGAAGCAATCTGTCCCAAATCACACTCTCAGTCCTGGTTGCACATTAGAATCACCCAGGTGGGAGGGGTTCAATAAATTACCACCACCCCTGTACCCTAGACCATTTAACTCAGAACCTCTGGGGGTATAGCACAGGCATCAGTATTTTAAAATATCTTTCTGTGGGATCCGAATGTGTAGCCAGCGTTGAGAATTACTACCCTAGAGCCTGTTACTTTCTATAATAGTTTGTAATCTACAGCTCCTGCTCAGTATGAGCTTGCAAGTTAATTGGATAGACATACGCAGATGAAACAAGAAATAACTAGTAGAAAGGAACCAGGTTACAAAAGCAAACCCTGAATTACATAGCCCACTATGAGAGCAGAATTTGAGAGACTGTAACTCAATTATAATTCTTAAGTGTGAAAAGGGTTTGAATATAAAGAGCAACCAAATGCTTTCTTTCTAACAGAACAGGAGATGCTTTTAAATTGCAGACAAGATCATGTCTCTTCTAAGAAAAGGTTTTGACATTCAGTTGGACTGAGGGGCATAGGTTGCCTTGAAGACTCTTAGCATAGGGTATTTTTTAAATGATTTTACTCAAAGGCAGGGCGGTGGACTGAGTGACCCCTCATGGCCTCTCTTAGCCCTGGAATTTTGTGACATGCATTGGAATGCAGACAGCTCATCACTGTGAGAAAAATGAAACAGCCATTGTGTCTTGCTAACTCAGACTGCTTGCCTTCTCCAGCCATCTCCACAAAGTTGCCCTAAGCCATCAAAGCACATTTCAGTCCTGGTCCCCAACAGCAAAGTTCTGAAGAACAATAATGCCGAATCTGAGAATAACAGCTTACTCTACCCAGTACTCATCCTAACAGAACCATCTGTCTAAATCTTCAACATTATTACAAGTTAGCACCCCTTCAAAGTAAATAAGTTTGATCAAGGAGGCTGAGTCATCAATGTCCCATAGATGGGTTTTGAATGAATGGTGGGGACCCATACATTGGGGGAATGTACCCAGTCCAGGAAAATGATGAAAAAATCAACAGAGGCATTACTTGGGTAAAATCAATGAGCAGCACCATGGGTGCACTGAGCATAGCTGGTGAAGAAGTGGGGCTTTGCAATGCTCTTTCGTTTTCCCCCAACATTGCCCCACTGTTAGGGGGTGGTTCCCAATCCATGCCACCATTCTCTCACTCTCACTGCTGCCCTTTCCCCTGTAAGAGCTGGCCTCCTAGTGCCAAATACGCTAAGAATACACAGGAAGGGTGGCAAGGACTGCTGAAGGAAGGTGTGGGAGGCAGAAGATGAGGAATATGTATAGGAAATGACTGTAGACACATCTGATCAAAATGTAAAATCTGACATTTATCTGTTTGCTATGCTGTGGAAAGGTGGTCTTGCCAACTGTGGATGGGCCAGGAAGCAGTGGTTTTTCTATTAAGGGTAAATAAAATGAGGGTAAAATTTTAAGTTGAGGAATTTTTCTGTTGCTAGAAGGCAAATTACTACATGCAGTAGTACAAAAGAACAGGGGTAAACAATACAATATGCTGTGAATTGTGAATGCATGTGTGGTAATGTCATGAATATATTAACTCTCTTCATTGTCAAGGCAAGTGACAGAGGCTGCCTGAAATTCAGAGAGGAGCCGGCTGTCACTCTGCAGCTCAGACACTTGGAGTCACATCTCCCCTAATAACAAAGTCTATTCTGTTTACATTTGACATGGTGAGCAAGGGGTGGTGGGTTGCTTTTTCATAAGAAAACGAATGAAGGCATGAATGAATGAAGGAGTGAACGAGCAGGGGAGCCTCTACTCAGTCCATCCTGAAGACATCCCTCTTCCCTGTTTGGATGAAAACAAATCATCCCTGACAGGAGCACATTTAGATGAATTTTTTAATATTTCTGGCAATGGGTTGTATTTATTTATTTTAACTATGTCAACATACTGCACATTTCTGAGTCTGGTTCCCAGCGGTGTTTAATAAAAGAAACCTGCAAAGCACGACAGTGTCAGAACCGAGGAGGATGGAGATTCTATACGAACAAATGGAGAGAGGGGAGTTTGAAGACGAGGCCGCTGAGGGCTGTGACAGGTTAACATGCGTGCTGCTTGGGTTGGAGGCTCTGGCTCTCTGGCTGTTTCTCCATCCTAATGCGTAACTGAGGTAGGAAGGTAAATATCCCATTGTGCTTAATAGCAGGATCCGGAGAAATGTTCTCAGAGTGAAGGAGGGAAAAGAGCCGGAGGCAGATTATTAGGTTGGAATTAAAATGCAGAAGAGATTCATTAAATTGTTGACCCTCTTCCCCACTCCAAAAAAAAAAAAAAAAATCAGGTTGCCATCTTAAATTGACAGCATTAAAGAGGAATTATGTGTGCTGATTAATAAGTGAATGTTTTTACCATTATGAACGTGGCACCTGCTAGTTATGTCGACATTGAAAAGGCTCTCAAACTACAGTGTTTCCAATAATAAAGGTACCATCAGCTGAAAGTTGTGCACAAGTGTCAGTGCAGGGACACATCATTTTCTTACACAGTCGTGATGTTTAAAAATACTGCCACAGTTCCTCTTGCCAGTTTCCTCTGTGCCTTCCCCCCAGCTCTTACCTAGGTATTGTCCACAAAAGCACATCATTTACTCACATACGTAAAGCAAAGGAAATTTAGGGTCAAATCAGAAAATGCCAAAGAGAGTGAATTCCAGAGCAAGACTAACTAACATGCAGCTTACCATTTAGAGCCACATGATATGAAGTGATTTCAAAACATGTGTTATTCTTTTCAGGTTCCAAGAAAAATGGCAATTTTATCCAATTTGGGTGTTTGCCAAAGGTGCCATTTCACCAAATGTAGCAATGGCCATAAAAAGGGAAGCTTCAGAGTAGATTAACTGTCTTTGCTGTACTATAATGGTGCTTTAAATGAGCAATTTGAGGCAATTAACCTGGAACAGGCACTTTTGAGTGCTTTATCCCTTTAACAGTTTTGGTTCCTCAAACAAGAACAGAGAAAATGAAAATTGGCTTCTTCCCATCGTAGAATGTTCTGTATAACTTTGTGAATCTGCATATGATCCACAAGGAGCGTGTAATGGGAAATCTAAACTATGTAATTTGGAGATGTAATACTCCATCAACCAAATAAAATCATTTAAAAAATTAATGGGTATTTATGTGGCTGACTTAAGATAAAAATGTTCTCCATCTTTTGGTGGTACTTAATAGCTCTTCCCCTAGATACAAAATACATATTTTTCATCTATGTACTTATTACTTACTGTAAAGTATGGGAGGGAAAAGATCATTTGGAATTATATGGAATTATTAAAGTATTAAAATGCTTTCACACACTATCTGGAGATACTGTTCTCTCATTATATTTAAAAATAGCTAGGCAGAGGAGAATGAAAATAAAATGAATCTTACTAATCAAAAGAAAGAGACTGAAGAATGCACTTATTTGTGTCATGTTAAACCACACAACTATTTGTTGAGTGCCTACTATGTGCACAAAATTGAGGGAGAAAATGTGGAACAGATTAATTATAGCTACTGTGATTATGAATGCACTGTTCTGGAAAGGTGGTTCTAGAGACGGCATACACCACGGAATGGAGTCAGAGTGATAAAAGGCTTTCACAGTGATTGAAGGGCCCTCATGGATTGTGGGGGCGAGACAAGCTAAAGAGAACTGTCCTAGGGAAAACTAGTATTTAAAAATCATTGCTGGGAGATTTGGAATTCTTAATAGAAACTCCAGGAAGCCTGAGGCATCTTTGTAATATGGAAATGGGAGAAAAGAAAATACCAATTTCTGCCTGGGAATTGACCTTTCCTTAATGATGTGTGACCCTTACTTCAGTTCCTTCAGGTTTAAGCCCCCGCCAGCAACGTGGGGAGGTCTCTTCCCTGTACAGTCTGAAAGGATGGAGCACAGGAGGATGACTTAGCAAATGGAAACAACAGCAAAACTCAAAAACAGCCAAGCAGCATGCATTCTGTAAGATGTAAACCACAGGAATCTAAACTTCAGAAAAATTTCCACCTTGCTCAATCCAGCATTTGTGTCTCAGACCTCATTGCACTTGACAATTCTGCAGTATTTCGCACAGAGGATCGCTCCCTCTGGAGAACTTCTATCCTTGGCTTCCTGAATATCACTCTCTCCTCCTTTACTGATTGACACTCCTTAGTTTCCTCTGCTGGGTTTTTCTCTTCTCAATCTCTGAAGTTTGGAGTACTTCAGCTCTCTGTCTTACACCCCTCCTCTGTCTTTATGCATTCCTTAAGCCATTGTACCCAGTCCCATGGCTGCAGATGCCATGTTATTGACACCCTGATTTTATGTTTCTAACCTTTTTTCTCCCTTGAGCCCTGGATTCATAAACCCATTTGTCTCTGAGCATCTCCCTTTCCATGTCTAGTAGACATCTCTCAGTGAACAGGGCCACACGGAACCAAGCCCAAACTGTTGTTCTCCTGGTCTTACCAACACCTATTCTCAGTTATTCAGAATGAGAATTCCAGTCAGTTTTTCTCCCTATGGAGTTTAATTTTCGTTCTAATTTGAAAAGTGTAAGGATTTGGAAAGTCAAGATGATTCTTTGCATAAAGGTAATCTGAAATATCACACCTACCCTACAGGTAATGTTTTCTCTCTTCTCAAAAATGGGTTGCATAGCCCACCCATGCATTTGACAAATAACTGTTAGGTGTGGTGCACATAGTGGGTTCAGACCCAGATGGTTAGACTTAGATCTTGGTCTCATGGACCGTACAATTATATACCTGAAAAAAAAAAATATGCCTTGCTATTCCAGGGGCTGGCCAGAAAATTCATGAGTCCTCTGACCAACTGGATCAAATTTCTGAAAAAAAAAATATTACAAAGATAATTACTGGTCTCCACTCCTTATACCATCATAGTCTAAAGCATTTATACCCTTAGGGTCCATCTTCAGATCTCTAATTCAATGGAAGAGAAAAAAAGGACAGAAAAAAGACTAAGACTCTAAATGTTTATTCTAAATAAGCAGGGAGAGTGTGCTCTCAGTTATTTTTCAGACTGATTATTGAGGTCAGTGAGGCTGGGGTTTTATTTCTTCTCCTGGGATGCTTATAGAGACTTTTCTTTCTAATTTTTTTATATTCACTCAACTTCCGCCAAATACTTATTTGCGTGGACCTAGATGCTAGAGATACAATAGCTATTAAGATAGATTCTCCATTGCACAGGAGTTTAAAAGTCTAATCAAGGGCGAAAACAAAGGAAATAAATTGTGCAATACTAGGGCTCAGACACACTGAGTGGCGGTGGGGAATGCGTTCTGCTGATGCTGTAGACTGTGCCACCTGGTGGGCTCCAGGCAGGTCTGTGGAGAAAACGTGTGTCTTCCATCCTAGGCAATGGGAAGGCAGGGACAAAGGCAAGGAGGTGTGAAGCAGCAGGGTCTATTCAAGGAACTCCAATTCTCAGTGTGAAAGTTGACTGTGAGGAAGGCATGTTCAGAGGCGAGATGAGAATTAGATCATAGGGATTGGTGTGCTGAGCAAAGATGTGGCCTTTATCCTACACACGTGGGGAAGCCCTATGTGGCCTTAACAGAAAAGATGACATGGTTAGACGGCACGTCCGCAGTTTGCTGTGACAGCTGTGTGCGGACGAACTGGACACGAGTGGTTGGGGACATCGTCCTCACACTGTGATGGAGCATAACCAACCCTGGATGTAAGTGTTTAGAGTTTTCACATACTTAGTAGTCCTTCAACTTTGTCTATTTGCTTTTGGGCCTTTTTACATGTTTACATTACTTGTTTGCTCATGAGATTTAAAAATCCTTGGTGACTTATGATTTGACATGATCACACTGCTTTAACTGTCTGATTGGATTTGTGTATCTATAAAATGAAAAAAATAAAACATTACCTCTCTTATAAAGTTTTTGGGAGGACTAAGTTTTCGCATGTGATAGGCTTGGCCACAGCATATGTACAATTCACAATTAAGTGCAAGTTACTCACGAATATTACTTTACCTAAACAATGAGGCTAATAAATAAGCACACGTTTTACGTCACACGGGGCTGACAACGTGGCCATCCTTATACTTTCCAGGCTACTAGGAATCTGAGTACTATATATAGTACAACAGATCATGGACTGTTGGAAGGAAAAAAAGTTGGTGTAATTCACATTACTAAATCCCAATGTGAGCTCTCAGTCCTGAGTTGGAAAGAAAATTTCCAACTGAAATTTTAAAATACTGTTAATGTCAAAGTGAACTCTGGGTGGGTGCAGTCACACAATTGAATGAAGTGGATGGCTGTGAGTGATGAAGAGACTGAGGACATGCCCAGAGGTGTCGCTGGACCCTGGTATCCTCGAGGTAGATGCCCTCCTGCTAACATTTTGCCTTTGCTTTCCTTTTTCAGGGTGTGAAAAACTCATTCTGAAGTGTATTTTCCACTAATAACAACACCTGCTGCCCTATTTTAAATGCTTTTTATAGCAATTACTTTATCACATGGTTTATTTTTTTTTAAGATTTTATTTATTTTTAGAGAAAGGGGAAGGGAGGGAGAGAAATATCAATGCGTGACAGATACATAGATCAGTTACCTCTGGCACACCCCCAACTGGGGCCCTGGCTGTAACACAGGCACAGGCCCTGACAGGGAATTGAACTGGTGATCTTTTGGTTCAAGGGATAAGGCGCAACCCACTGAGCCACGCCAGTCAGCGTGTCACATGCTTTATATCGAGCCATTTAAATCTCACTACAACCCAGTGATAATAGTTATATTATTGCTATTAAACCCATTTTACAAATGAGGAATCCAAGGCAGAACTGAGCTATAGTGACTTCCTTAAAATAGTACTGGACATATATATAAGCTGCCCCAAATTTATATTATTTAATTTATGGGCTTATTGATTGAAGAATGCTCATCCTTTATTTTAACACGGAGATACTAACTTGCACCTTACAAAAACCCCACTTAGTTGAAAAGATAGTATGCTTTGAAAGCACTAGCGTGTAGCCAAATATCAAAATTAGAGGTATTAACATGCTAAGTTGAACCACCCCTTAACCTATTGATTACTAAAACAGAAGAAAACAGCACCTTTTCAAGTTTTTTTTTGTCTTTAAGAGTAATTGGATTCAAATTCACATCTGTGGCATTAAACCAGTGTTTTCAACCTCTTTTTTTCCTCCCAATTGTTTAACTTCCATCTACATCCCTGGCATAAATTTAAGCCTTTATTTGTGAATATTCGGATAAGCACTTTGCCTCTAACGGTATTGTTCAGGGCCCGGCATCATTGTTACAGCTGTAATTGTAACTATCAAGACACAGTTCTTTGTAATTAGAAAGTCAAGATGGTATTCAGCAGTATGGTGGCACAGGCTTACATTTGTTAGGCTATTAGAAAAAAATGTTTACAGAGAAAACAGTGTCATTGTTTAGTGCTCTTAATTGACCATCTGCCTGGTAAAGAAATGTCCAAAGAAGGATAAATAAGACTATAGTACACTTATTTATTTATTTTCTTTGTGCAGTGAGGAAATTAGGAAAAGCAACAGCAGAGGCAAACTAGAAAAGACATTGCTAAATCAGTCTGCAAGTGAAATCATGGCATGCATACATTTCTTTCTTTCTTTTTCTTTCTTTTCATTTCTTCCAGTGTCAAGACAAAAGGCGTATGGCCTCCTCAAAGTTTAAGAAAAATGTCTCAGATAGTCCCTGGAGTCCTCAGACAATATGATTCCTACCTCGATCTCCCCCATTCTCCCCGGCTAACCTCCAGTGCTTGGTCACTCCATTCTAATCACAGTGCATTGTTCTTTTTACACATAAATGCTCCTCCCCTGTACTTTTACTTGGACCAGATCTACTCTACCCTCCCCACTCCTTTCACACTATAGAAATCTTACCCATTGCTTCAAGAGCTAAGTCAAGTATTCCAGCCCCACCCCAATCCCTACCATCTTTTTCTGACCATCTGAGAAGACAAAAATCCCTCCCTCCTTTAAATATCTATAGCACTTACTATTTTCCCACTCACTTGGCAATGGAAAGTAACCTGTCTGGTGATGTTCTTCTGTTGCACTGGAACTGTTGCTCAAACTCAGCGGTGCCATTTGCATCCTCATATGCTTCTGTTTTGACTCTCCCCTTAGACTGTAAAGTCTTCTTCCTAGAATCATGCTTTTTCTTCTTTGAATTCCCCCCAAAATGCCCATCACTTGTTCCTTTTTTAAAAAATTTGATTCTAAAAAAACAGAGTAGCTCTTGGGGCCCTGTGAAATGTCTATCACTCATCTTTTGACAAAGCCAAACAAACCCAGGCTGATTTGACCCCCCAGACATGAGTCAATTCTCTTCTTTACACATCCTGAGTACTTATGTGTCCCTACTTTCTACTGAGCAGTGGGGATGCAGAAAAGTATCAGATGGGTCCCTTGTCTCAAGCAGCCCACTTTAGGAAATGGTCATTGATGGAGTCATGCAGGAGGGTGAAAGGGGTGCAAGGAAAAACAGAAAATGCATGAAGATCAGAAGGTAAGCTACTTGAAATTTGATTCTAATTCTCAAGTGTTCATTTTGACGAGGGTTTTTCTGTAGTCACCAAACTCCAGGGTTCACATTTGATGGGCTTGTTCTTTTATTGTGTCACATTGGAATACATCTTAGAAAAAAGGCTACATCAACTGTTCTTGCCAGGAAGGAAAACAATATGTGGCACCCGGGACAGAGCTGGTCCCAGATTTGGTAATTTGGGTTCTATTCCATGTCCAAAAAGCAAGGAGCAGCTGGTCTTGAGGAGATTATCTGCTGTGCTGTATGGATGTCCTTCTGCCCATGGTCTGAATCAAGTTTCCTCCCAAGACAATGAGTGACCAGGCTTATGCTCCAGGACCTGTCTCTTCCAGGATCACAGATGGAAGCCCCCATTACAGCCACACACAGATTCACCGCAATATGGAAACCCTTCAAGCAGGAAACAGAACAGAAACACAAAATATGACCCGACCCAATACCAGGGAGCATTTTTCTGCCTCAGATGCTAGTGGATAACTCTGCTTGTTATTTCTTCTCTTGTAGTTTTCTGGAGGACACAGAGCTTGGTTCACATCAGACGTTCTTTGAGACTCATGCAAACATCTTTTGTAACACCTTCTCTGATCTAGTCTCTTTCAACTCAGTTGCTCTTGGAGCATTTTATACACTTTGCACATTTTATAGATGTTGGGAACTGCCCTGCCTGGTATCAGAAGCTGTAACCCCCACCTAGGCTAAGGTTGAGGGAACGACCTTGGAACTGTAAGCTAGCAAGGAGACAAAAGCTTATCTCCCTGGCAGGAGCACCACTTCTGCTCCTTTTACTTCACCCTGCCTGGTCCCCAATGCTTGGTCAGTTAGCCAATGACGGGTAAGATTCCCCAAGGGGGGAATGACCTAAGACAGGCACGATCACATGGGAGGACCCCAAGGAAGGACTTTGGGGCTACAACAAAAGGGGCTTTGACAAAAGGGCCCCTCGGCTTTGACAAAGCCTGAGTCCTCATGGTTTGCGAGAAAATCTCCTAATCTCTTGGCGGCCTTACTTCCCTTGCTCCACCTAAGCCTGAAACAATGACAGGGTGGTGCTGCCCTGTGCAGGAAAGGGCAGGTCCCCCGGGTGATCAGGCCTAAGAAAGAATATGTAAAATCCTGTGAAACCTGCTTTGTTTAGAATGCTCTCGGTTGAATGAGAAGGGTCCAAGGAGGAAGTAACTTTGTTCCTTAAAGTCTTTTACAGCTCTTTGACCCTGACTCAAAATAGGCCCTCAGAGTTCCCTGTGATTTGATCCTAACTTCCGGGCAATGAGTAATGAGCTTTACCTGAATTCCTGTGTAAACAAACCCAATAAAAACCATTGAGGAAAAGGCTCTAGGTCCTTCTTCTTCAAGAGATCGGCCACCTTTCCTCCCCAAGCAGATCATGTCTTGATATATTTATTCTCATCCATGGTGGACGGGGGGTGGGAGGCTCTGCCTGCAGAGCCCCCCACATATAGAACTTCCTAGATAATGCTTCCACCACTGACTAGCTGTAATTGAACTGACTACACCTTGAGGGTAAATTGCTACTAAAGACAAATTTTTATTTTCTTGCTACTCTATAGGCTCAAGCTCTTAAAAGCTATGGGACTTTTGCCCTTGCTGTTTTGCCTTCCTGGAGTATCTTTCCCAGGATGTCCTCAGAGTTCACGTGCTTCGTTTATATCAGATTCCTGTTTAAAATTTGCCTTATCATTGAGCTCTTTTCAGTTTCCCTATAGGGATTAATCCTTACCCCAAATCTAAGCACATCTTGTATACTGTACCCTGCCTAATTTTTTCATTTTTTATTCGTATCATCATAGCTCTTAATCTGCCTCCCCCTTCTAGATCTTTGTTGATAAAAGCAGGGGATTTATTTGTTTTTCTTCCCCAGGTCCAGGGCATTTTATAGGTGCTCAATAAATGTTCCTTTAATTAACTGACTCATTTGCAGAGATGCTGGTCTAGTGCCCTTTCAGTGATTACATAGAATACAGAGCTCCATAGAATTCCTGAGTGTTGGATCCCATGGAGATCATTTAACCACCATAGAACTATAAGCATCTTGATTCCTCTCTCCAAATCTGCTTTCTTAACCTTA
This sequence comes from Tonatia bakeri, assembly GCA_004024845.1. NCBI lineage: Eukaryota > Metazoa > Chordata > Mammalia > Chiroptera > Phyllostomidae > Tonatia > Tonatia bakeri. The sequence continues at coordinate 373,173 of PVIA01000398.1, forward strand.
GAATAGAAATAATGATAGCTTCTACCTCTTTATAGTAGTGATGAGGGTATGATGAGAGAAGTCCAGGAAAGCATTTCTCTACCACAGCATGTAGCCAACACATGTAGATTGTTTTCTTGCCATTTCTTTGCTCTATTTGTTCACTTTCATCTTCTAATTTCTTTCTCCCATTATTCTTCCTTTTCTCTTTCCCTTCTTTATTTTTACTACATTTAAAAAATTTTCCTGCCTCTCTTTTATTCCTGTGTACTAGGCTTGGGAAAGAAAACCCCCAAGGTTTCTCCTTCTGCATCTGCCTAAGTAGTTCTCAAAACATTCTCGTGCTCTCTCTTTCTCTCCCCATCCCTCCCCCCACACTGCTTTTACCCCTTCCTTTTCAAAAGGTTTACACTGAGCCACATCCCATTCATTCAACATATCTTGATGAACACACTTGCCTTTATTGTCACCGAACATTTTAACATTCCCTTAACTTTTCTCAGCTCTGTAAGATCCACACTGAAAGATCCGCCTTTTCAGGCATTCCTGGACAGGACCATTCTCCTCTTCATCCTTTCATGCTGTGTCAAGAGCATATAATCTAAAGGGACACATGAAACACCAGAACCTACGCATGTATTTCAGGTAGAGGTTATCATTTTTCTGGTCATAGTGGAAATTTACCACAGAGATTTTTACCAGTCTTGTGGTAATCTTAGCCAAGAGAGAGAGCCCTTACTTTATTGGGCTATGGGAAGGCATCATTTTTGATATTTTATGGTTAGAAACAAAAACAGATTTAGGCAACAGATTGGCCCACACTGAAATATGACTGCAGAATCCTTACTCCTTAGAATAATGCCTGGAAAATGGCAGATAGTGGCCATAATTAGAATCACATTAAACTCAGTTACCTTGTTTTATCCAAATAGAAGGGGATTTGTCAGTATGAAACAAGAGGTACAATGATGGATCATCGAAGGCCAGTATCATAACTGAATGCCATTTAAGTGATGGCTGCAGCATCTCCAAGCAGTCCCTGTGATCCAGGCAGGAAGAGGAAGACAGTAGACAGAGTGTGCTGGAAGAGTTCCGTTTACAGCACGCTGACCGATGTGGAGCCCTGTGGCTGCCCCAGCTGTGATGGAGGCTGCAAAGAGGTGCCTTGGCTCCAGCCACTGTGACAGAGGCTGGCATAGAGGAAGGTTGTTAGGATGGATATAGGCTAGTTTATGGACGGTATTGACAACAAAAATATTTGTAAATAAATAACTTTTTTAAAAAATTACATTGATCATTTTGGAACTAAAAGATTGCCTATTTCATTCCCTTTACCAGAGAGAAAGCTGCCACAGTCAGTGGTTAGGCAGCTGACATGAGCATGCTTAGTAAGTGCCATTCTCAGACTGGAACCTGAGCCCACTGACTGCCAGCCACACCCTTCTTCATCCATCCCCAGAGGGTGGCTCCCTCCTGGTGCTTCACACTCCTCACCTTCATCACGCAGTGACATTGGGGTGAACGGAGTAAGAGGTTAGAGTTGCCTCTTGAGAAAGCCACAGTGGTTCTTCTTCCTATAAACACACTTGTTACAGGGCTCTCTGCTTCCACGTTTTTAAGAAAATAGATGGACATGTGGAAGCTCAGGAAAGTTAAGTTATTTACCCTCAAGCCATCCAACTGATAAATAGGTAAATCCACAATTTAAGTTCAAAAGTTTGGTGATTCACAGAAACAATGTTGCAAAAAGCATACTACTTCAGAGACCACACAGTAACATGGCTTTTAGCCAGAGTGCAGTCGGGCTGGGGGAGGAAGAAAAGAGCTCCACCATTCCTACCTGCCCTTTCTCCATCCCCTTCTCATCTGTCTTAGAGAGAGGAGTAGCCCAGATTCTAGTTAAAAATAGACTGAACTCCTTTGTAGAGGCTTCCGAACCTCAAAGAGCATGTGCATCACTGTAGACCCTTGTTAAAATGCAGATTCTGATCAGCAGGTCTGAAGGGGGGCCTTATTCAATATTTGTAGTGTATTCCCAGGTGTTGTCAAAGCTGCTCATCCTGGGACCACAATTTAATTAGCGAGGATTTCTGTACAAGACACCACTTAGAGACTTGGGCTCCCTACCCCCACCACATCCCTCCCCCAAATCCTTGTCCCTGGAGTGGCCAGTGCCTTATCTCACATGAGTCCAGTGTGTTAAACAGTGAAGAAGTTCTAGTGAGATGATAACACTGAATATAAAGTGATGAGTTCTGGCAAAGGAAAAGATGGGCTTCAGCTTTAGGCCAGAAGAAAATAATCAGCAGGCATTAGAAAGCACACCCTATGTGCCCAGTGCACTGCCAAATGGCGTGGACTGAAGACTTCCTGAGGATCAGGTCCAGACTTGCTCTGTTTCACTGCCAACTTCCAGGAACACAACTGCTGCATAATGAACTCTTCTATTCGCGGCCTCTCCTCTAGTCGAGTGAGTCACTCCTCTGTTCTAATGCAGAATGTCTGTCTCCCGCAGTGTGATTTTGCTCACCTGAAATATTAGCCATCTAATCCTGATTTTATCCACTTCCCTGCCCTCTTAAGTCATCTTCCTACTATCTTTAAGAAGTTCTCAATTCCCTTGTTATTTATTCTCAGATCCTCAGCACTAGCACAGAGCTGCATATATAACAGACACTGAATGCATGCAGGTAGAATAAATGCACAAATAAATTAATGACAAGGAAGTACTATGCTTTTATATCCACAAGACAAATTCATGTCTAATGCTTTGCTCATACCCATAAAGTGTTTTAATAAATTAAAGATATAAAAACAGATTTAAAAAATTTAATGTGACTTCTAAATAACTGATCTGAATGTATCACCAGAAAAAATTAAGGTTGAGGAATACTTAAGGAGTTCTGATGACCCTGAACAAACTTTATAAAATAATGTATTTTGTATTAGGCATTATACAAATAATGTATTTTGTATTAGGCATTATACAAATAATGTATTTTGTATTAGGCATTATGCTTATACTGAATTATATTAATTCAGTATAAGCATATCATTTAATTCCCTGCAAAAGTCCAGTGAGGCAGGTTCTGTCATGGCATGAGCATAGGGTTGGGAGTCTGTTGGCCACACAGAGCCTGGTGAATTGGGACATAGGCTCTAAAGCAGGACAGGCTAAATTCACTGCCCATGTATGTTACCACTGTGCATGGTGTGGCCACTGCTCAGGATCCCCCCTGCAGAGCATTTTGTGGCCAACAGCATCACACTTGTAGATACATAATGCTTGAAAGGTACATGAAGGAGGGAGGGAGGGTGGGAGGGAGATGATGGATGAATGAATGGCTTCCTACCGGGCCAGAGTATAAGTTCTCACTTACAGTTTAATAGCTCATTAAGATAATTTGTCCTGGTCACCTTGGGATTTCAGCAGAAGTTGGAATTTCTACCCACCTAACCGTCAGGTGCTCATACATCCCACATGACTTGTCAGACCCAGTTTCCCATGTAAGTAACTGGAGAGGTGGTTTTGCCACCAGGTATTTTTTTATGAGGAGATTAAGGGAACTGAAACCACACCAGAAATTAAAGCAAAAGAGATACATAACTAAGCTTTAACTGAGCAGGTCTGATATTCTCATAGATCTTTAATAGTCCTTTTCAGAAGCCTAGCTGAAGAGCAGTGAGAACAGCAACAACCCAACATTCAGCTCATACCAGGGATTCTTGTCTTCGCTGTTCCTTCTTCTGGGGACACTTTTCCCTCAGATACCCACAGGATCTGGACAAATTCCTCATGGTGTTCAGGCATCTATGTAAATATCCTCTCACCCCAAACCCTTCCCTGACCTGAAAGAAGCCTCCATTGTCACTTTTCACCCTGTGCCCTTGTTTTAGTTTTCTTCAAAGTTGTCATTACCTCATGAAATATTGTACGAGGGGGGACCAAAAAATGGAATTTACTTATAAAAAATTGTGTATTTATTTTTACTTGTTTAAATTTCAGTCACCTTCAAAGTATTCTCCATTTGATGCAATATACATATCAAGACTTTTTTCCACTGCTCCAAACAATCTTTCACTCATTGATTTTGATGCCTTTTAGGACTTCTGCTGTTTTTTGCTTCACCTCTTTCCTATTGGCAAAATATTTCCCTTTGAGGGCTTTTTTCTTCTGGAGTAACCAAAATAAAGTCACTCAGGGCAAGTTTGGGTGAACAGGGAGGCTGAGGCTTGGGGGGCATGCTGTTTTGGGTTCAAAACTGCTGAACACTCTGTGTCAGGTGGGCAGATATTCTTATAAGTCACCCATCATGAAATGAGCAAACGTGATGAGAGACTTCAAAAAAAGTTCACCAGAGCCAAACATAGCCTCTCACAAAAATGCCAGCTGGTACACTGATTCAGATGTGTTCCCAGAACACTCACCTAGTGGGGGAAGCCTGTACTACAAGCGGCCTACTCTCCAGCAGTAATTCCATTACTTTTGGGTGCCCCTCGTATATTGATTTGTAAACACCCGTCTCCTCCCCATCAGAATGCCAGATATCTCAGGCAGGACCTGAATGACTGTTATACACCTCTGATTTCCAGTACCCATGTTTGTGGTTAGATTCAGGAGATGCTCCCCAAATATTTATTGAATAAATGAGTTTGTATGGAACAAATACCTTCACTTGCTTACATTCTAATATGAAAGATGGTCACTCTACCCACCTATTGAAGGCTAATGGCTTTTTAATTATCCTGGCTAAGAAATATTTGGCATCCCTGCAGGCCCTACCCCTTCTTTCCTCTCTGTCACCCCACCCCATATTTCAGCTAGACTAGATTCCCTTCAGCACTGTCAGCAGTTTCACAGGCTGGATTCAGGAAGCTGTTCCCATCACACAAAAGAGTGTCTGAAGATGGGTAAAGGCTCTCCCATCTGTGCTGTGTGATGGCATAAGATCTTTATTAGGTCAGTGCCTCACACGAACCACAAGCTTCTTAGGGAGGTAATCGGTCCAGCTCATCCTGTCACTCTTCAACTTAGTGCCACTCAGGAATGATGTGTTCTGACTGTCATCTCTATGATCCTGGTGCAATAAGCAGGCGCCTTCTTCCATTTTCAGCTCATTTGGAGTCAATTCAACATGTCCACTTGGGTATGTTTGGTAATTGTGTCTGAAAACCCTCTAAGGACTAACCATTCAAACATTTATCAGGTGTATATTTTGTAGGAGAGGAGAACTTGTCCTGTCTTTCCTTCTGGGTTCTTTGGTGGACTAATCAATTGACAAAAAAAGATTAAGAGGAGAAAAGTAAATTTAATTTCATATGTAAGGGAGCCCCACAAAGACATGAGAAACAGGAGAAGCTCTCAGATACTCAGGCAATTGAGGCTTATATGCCATCCTGAACTAAGGAGAAGGGGACAGGAGTCTTGGACTTCAAAGTGGAGGAAGACAATTCACAGGAAGATGGGCAGAGCACATGTTTGGTACACCAATGTTTGCCATACCATGCAGATCAGTCATTCTGGTGTGAGAAGTTCTCTGCGGTAAGAGCTCTCTGCCTGGTACAACCCCCTCATCTACATTCTATTAGGCAGTTAAGAGACAGATAAAAAGCTCTTTCTGAGTCTGTTGTGCCTTGATTGTCTTCAGCTTGAAATAATCCACATACCAAAGTGGCACATTCTGGGGTGACCTGCCCTGAACCCCATCACGTGCATGAGAGAGCATGAGAGTTAGTGGAAAATAGTACATTTTGTTTTCAAGTGATGACAGAATCCAACAAACTTGATATCAACCCACCACCAACAAAATCTTGTTGGCATTATTTGGGAAAGGTTGCAAGATTTATATATTGCTCTAGTCAAAGCCACATTCACACAGTGAGATTCTGCCCCTCCCCCAAATCTTTTATCTTCAATAGATCTTGTTTTAAAGGTACCTTCCCATTTATTGTGGATGACAGACTAATAAAATGAAGTCATTTTAATAAACGCTGTATCAGAATATCCCATCTTCTAATGTGGCAATGTGAAATTTCACCACTGGAGGAAACATTTAACATTCTGACTATTTTAATACTTTTAATAAATATTTGCAATTCCTATGATAAAGCATCCCAGTCGAAAATGCATTTCCTCTGAAATTTATGTGGCTGCTGGCAGGTGGCCATTTTCTAATTTTCTGTCTCACTTACATACATTTATTACAGATCTCTAACTACCCATTTTGACTCTTTGACTGACTATGAGCATGCTGTTTCCTCTGAGAAGGAATGTGTGTGGTTAAAATTGAGGATGGTAAACAAGAGCTTTCTGGTTTGCAAATTGGAGGGTTGGTCATATCCCCTTCTGGGGATGGGGGCTTTAAGATCCATTTTATTCAGGACTATAGAATATTTGAATCAAGTCTTCAGATGCACATGGAGTTTGAAAATCATTCTTCAGTTCCTTAAAACTTTGAAAGTTGGGGGCAAACGTAAGGGGAAGATTGGGAGTTGGGATTAGGTCATTATTTTGATGTACTAAGCTTTGGGTTTACTCATGGAATACAGCAGAATCTGTGAAATACTTGTTAGAGGAATAAAGCTTAGAGAGATAGTACTGTCCAGGTTAACAAAACCATATTTCAAAGACAAAGGGAGGGAATTATTTAAGAAAATTATATTAGAAATCTTCATGAAGAATAAAAAAATCTTTGAAGTTTGTTTATCTCTTGACATATATTTCCAATCTTTGTTAGACCTCTCCATGTAAAATACCTTGGTACACCTCAAAGTCAAACATTTAAAAACAGAGCTTATTATGGCAGCTACTTCTTATTCCCTACAGTCTGACATACTCAAAAATTGAATCCCTTATCAGTAGGCTGGATTTCAGTTAAAATTATTGCCCTTCTCTAATCAGACAAAACAGAAATGTGGGTCTTTTTCAAGCATTTTTTTATATTATTCCAAGGCCTTCTTTTTATACCTAACCAATGTCTCTTTAAGCATTGCCTCCTTCAACTCCCACTGTTGTTGTCCTGGCTTAAGTACTTTAGGCTAATACCCACTGTTTTATGAGTCTTATGAATCATTAATTATTGTATTATCTCATTTAAGCCTTCCAAGAGTCCTACAGCAGGTGATAATATCATCCACACTTACAGGCAAAGGAGAAGGCAGAAAGCCTCTGTGAGTTGTTCAAGGTTACTCAGCTAGGAGGTCTTAGTGTGGGGATTGGAACCTGATAGTCTGACACCAGGAATGAAGCTCTGAGTCACTAGACTTTTCCTGCTCCTCTGAAAACTTCATAAGTGTCCTTCCTGCTTGCTCTACCTTGTTTCTCCTATTCCTTCTGTGCATGTCTGCCATAGACTGCTTACAGAAATATTGGTTCATGTCACAAGCTACCTACAGAACCTCTGATGGCACTCGTATGCCCAAGATTTAGTCACTAATTCATTATTCATTCCTTTATTTCATTTATTTGACAAATATTTATGGGCTACAAATTATGTACCAAACACAATTTAGGTACTGGGGCTGTCATTAAAATAAAAACCATCCACAGTTCTTGCCTAGAGGCCGACAAGGAAATTGTGATACAGCTTAAGTCTGGGTAGGGGTAAGTGCTATTAAGAAAGATAAAGGAGAGTCAACAATGGTGAGGAAGAGGATTTGTCGTTTTGGAGCAGATGGTTAGGAAAAGATGAGTAACGTTTAAGTGTAGACCCAGATGGTGGGAAGGAAGATGCATTCCAGGCCAAGAAGGGAGGGCATCCATGAACAACAGACGAGCAAGTGCACAGAGCCTGCAGCAGGGCTGAGCCGTGCCTGCTCACTGCAGCAGGAGACAGTGCTGACACGAGAGGGACTTGAGGGAGTCTGGGGCCCTGCAGACTCTGCTAGATTCGTTGGAGTAATATTCCTTTCCCTTTCACTCATGACATATGTTTCCAATCTTTTTGAAGAGGGAGCAACTTTGTGATGATGTACTACTTGTTGTCTTCAAATTAAATCATACACTTTGTCATCTTCCCTATTTTGCCGTGTATAATGAGCACTTTTTTCCCAAAATTTTTGAGGGAAAATAAGGATGTGTATTATATATGGGTTAGTACTAATTCCATATCTATATAAATGTTTTTAATTCTTCTATTTATGCTTGCATGTTAACAGTGTAGTTCTAGAAAGTAATAACAATATCTGTATGCAAAATAATATGCCAGAATACAATAATTGGTTTTGTTTCTAAATATAAATAAATAAATAATTCAATTAAAAAATGAAATGAAATTTTTTTTCTTGAAAGTTGGGGACAAAAACGTGGATGCACATTATACACAGCAAATATGGTATCTTCTTGACTTTATTCATATTAAAGTTTCTCTTCTCTGACTTCTGAAAAACCCCATCCTGTAATGCCTATTTCCAATTCTTCTTTAGCTCCCTCCTCAACGAGGAAAAGAAAAGAGACTAATTGTGAAAGAACTCTGAGGTCAGGCTTGCTGTGATTGAATCCTACTGTATAGTTTGTTGGCCACAGTATTCCAGGGCAACCGAGGACATCTTTCCAAGCCTCGGTCTGGTGTTTCCATCTTTCAAATATAGCAGTAGAAAAAAAATCTCATAGGGTTTCTAAAGAAATAAGTGAGATTGTCCTTGCATGTAGTACAAATCCAATAAGTTTTGACTTTACATTATTTTAAAGAATTTATTATCACCCTAAAATATGCTCTAGTATTATACTTTTATGCAATTACTTTTCTGTGCTAGACTTTAAGCATCCTGAAAGAAAGAACTGCATCTAATTTATTTATTATAGTGTCTCTTTTAGGGTATTTGCATGGAGTAGGTATTAATAAGATGAGTCAAAAGTGTTTATTATCCAAACTGAAACTTTAAATGTTCATCTAAAACATTTAAGATGCAAATTAGTGAAACATTTTGTAAAGTCTAAAATCAAGTTTTCATTTTGTTTTGTTTTGTTTTGTTTGTTTGTTTATAGTGGGGTAAAGATAAAGAGCTTAGGCAATGTGGCAACACACAGGGAATATCTTTACAATCTTGGAGCAAAGAAGAATCTTGAATGAGACATAAGTACTAAACTTAAAGAAAAAAATTGATGAATTAGATTGCATTAAAATGTAAAACTGCTCCATCAAAAATAATTGAAATGACAATATATAAAGTACAAGAATGTCATCTAGCTATTGTTAATATAATGAGAACTGTTTGTGGTTACATAGATGTAAGCCAGCAGCCAAGGTGAGGGTACTGGAATGCACACGTGGGAAAAATAATGACTTCACTGTACTAGTCAGTGGGGGCAGTAGTTGCCCGTGAGTGAACAAGTATACTGTGTGGCTGTCACATTCAAAATGACTGAGTGACTAGAGCAAGAAATCTGCATCGAATTTTGCATTAAGTTTGAACATTCCTCCGTGGAAACTATTTGGATGATTCAGAAGGCTTTCGGAGATGATGCAATGAGTGCGGCACAAATAAAAGTGTGGCACAGATGCTTCAAAGATGGTAGAGAATCTATTGAAAGTGATCTATGTTCTGAAAGGCCTGCAACAAGCAGAACACCTGAGAATGTTGAACATGTAGGGGCTGCAACCAACAAAGATCAGCGACTGACTGATCTTTGATCAGTGAGAGAACTAGAAGCTGATCTGGGGATTCCAAAAACTACTGTGTTTGAGGTTTTGATGCGGGATATTGGCATGAAACACGACATGGCAAAATTCATTCCATGGCTTCTGCTAATAGAGCAGAAGGGACATCATGCGGCAGTTGCTAATGACTTCATTCAAACCACTACCAATGAACCAGATTTCCTCAAGAAGGTCATAATCGGAGATGAATCACGGGTCTATGGCTAGGATCTGGAAAAAAAGGCCCAGTGGTCCCAGTGGAAGTTGCCTGGTTCTCCAGCCAGAAGAAGGAGCTGTGAAGGCACAACAAATTCGTAGCAAGATCAAGACTGTGTTAACTATGTTTTTGAATTGCGAAGGTGACCATCACGAGTATGCCCCTCCAGACTAAACAAATAATGAAGAGGACTACCTCAATGTTTTTTATCAGTTGAGAGATGCAATATGCCACAGCTATGGACAACTGGTGATTGGCTGCTTCATCACGGCAACACACCCTCATGCATCATGTCTTGTGCAGAGATCTTTGGTGAAACGTCAAATCACCCAAGTGAGTCAGCCCAGATTTGGTGCTCTGCAACTTCTGGCTTTTTCCAAAACTCAAATCACCTTTGAAGGGAAAGAGATTTCAGACCATTGATGAGATTCAGGAAAATGTGACAGAGCAGCTGATGGTGATTCCAACAAAGGATTGTACAGGGTTTTGAGCAGTGGAAGTGATGCTGAGAGGACCTGTGAGGACCCACGGTGCCTACTTGGAAGGGGGCTGAGGTGTCATTGTGCTGCGTACAATGTTTTTTCTGTCTTCCATAAATATCTGTATTTTTGATATTACATGGCTGTATACTTTCTGGACAGACCTTGAGTAATCAGTAAAGATTTTATATCTAACATATACAGAAAATGTCTATTAATAGATTTTTAAAAGATACAAACCAACAGAAAAAAATGGAGTTTAGGATATAAAATAGAAATTTTACAGAAAATAGGACACAAATTATGAATAAACAAATGAATAAAATGATCAAAAATTTTTATAATTAATGAAATAATGTTAAAGTCCTTGATAAGATAGCATTAATGCTCATTAGATTGGTAAAAATGAAGGTATTTGGTAACAACTACTGGCAGCAAGGATGTGGACCCTTGGGAATACATAGACACGTGTGGTGGGAGTGAAACTTGATTCAAACATGTTGCCAGTTATGAATTTGAACATTTGCATGCCTTATGGGCTAGCAGTTTCAATTCTATTTATGTGATTCAGAGAAACTCTTGCTCATGAGCCCCAAGAGATATGTACAAGAATATTCATAGAGGCACTGAGTATGAGAGTAAAAACTGGGGAATAACTGTAGTATAATTCTACAGGAAAATACACATTATAGACTGAATTACATTTCCCTCAAAATCTGAAGCCCTAACCCTCAATATGTCTGTATTTAAAGGTAGGGTGAACAAGGTCATGAGCGGGGCTCCAATTCAGTGGGAAAGGTGTTCTTGTAAGAAGAGGAAGGGACATCAGAATGTGCTTGCACAGACAAAGCCCGTGTGTGGGCCTAGTGAGAAGACTGTAGTCTGCAAACCAGGAAAAAGTCTCACCGGGAACCAACCCTGCCAGTGCCCTGATCTTGCACTTCCAGCCATCAGAACTGTGAGAAAATGCATTTCTGTTGTTTAAATCACCCAGTCTGTGGTATTTTTTTATGGTAGCCCAAGCAAACTAATATAATACATAAGCCATTTGTAATATATAGGCACAGTGGAACATTGTGCAGTGATAAAAATGAATGAACAACAGCTACACATCACAAGGGGATGAATCTTGAAGAACATTACTGATAAGATTAAGTCATAAGACTTTATTCGACATTATACCATTTTTATAAATCCTAAAATCAAGAAATAATAATTCAGTATTTTGGGATATATAAATATGGGTTAAGACTATTTCTTTTAAATCGAGGGAATAATGAACATAAAACTCAAGATAATGGAAACACTGAGGAGTAAAATGAAGACGCTCGTGTAGGAACAATGGCATGTAAGTGCTCTAGTTTCTGAGTCCGGTAATGAGTTTACAAATGTGAATTTTATTTTGTTTAAACTTATTTTTAGATAACATGATAATGTTTTAAGTATTAAATATTACATAAAAGGGAGCAATAACTTTCTTAAGTGCTTTTCTTTCATATACAACTATATAGCCTTCAACTTTTCTTAATTGCAACTTGTATTTTCCCTCTTCCGCAACCTTTATCTTTTTTCCCCGTATAATTTGGTCCTTTATAAGCTTTAAAATTAGGGAAATAGCCAGTTTCATTAATTTTTATTATGAAAATATACTACTAATATAACAGTTATGTGAGAATACAATGTTCTGAATTGATTCCAGTATAAAATTAATTCTCAGTTACTTATAATGTTTAATTTGTGTATGCAAAGTACCGTAGTCACCGAAAAGATAATTGACTTTGCTCTGAAATCTCTCAGTCTACATATTAATTTCATCTTCTCTCTCAGACACACACACTCACTGGAACTCTTTGGTATTATCTGTCTGAACTTAGAGGAGTTGCAATATCAATAAGTTTGTCAAACATCATTATATCTAGTCTCTTGGGCAGAATTTGTTTATGTTATCCCAATTCTATAACTGTACAGCATTGAGCAACTGCCTTCCCATACTTTACAAATTCTTTCTTATTTTACCAGTCACACTCAGCACTGAAGGTTAAGTGTTACTGTAAAATCTTAGTTGCGTTCAAATACTTTTGCCAAAATCTCTAGCGTTTAAATTTTAAATAATTTAAATTCTAAAATTATGTTAATAGCCTTCTATATGCACCCTGTAGTTGTAGGACCATAGCACGTATAGAGAGTAGTCACAAAAGCTACTTTTAAGGAATTTTTAATCTGATGTGTACATTGATAAACAGTGGAGATGTTGGTAGGATGGACTGTGATATTCTCCCCCACTAAATCATTGCAATTTTTGTGATATTTTATTACCACTTGTGCTATCCTGAAATCTTCAAAACAAACTGTCAGTTTTACCACATGGAGTGTCTTATGGCAGCTACAGTCACAACTGACTCTAGTCAGAAAGTTGTATGTGAGGCATCATCCAAAAAAGCAGAGTGGGCTGTTGAATTATTAGTTTTTTGTCTTTTTCTTCAGGAAATATGTTAAATATGAAACATTATTTCAACTTTAATAATTCAGAGTGACATCCATCAACACCATCATTACCAGCGAGGAAAGTTTGAAAATTGAAAAATAAGTTTCTTTTTACAAATATTGGTGTCATTGGCTGACTGTGTATGAACAGGAAATGAAGAAATGATGGGATGTTCATATCCCCAGAGAGGTCATAATAAAAAGCTTTGCTTCTGAAGGTGATACCAAAACCTCTGCTGCATTAATTTCTTTTTTAAAATAGAGTTTCCTCTATCCTCTCATTCAGTGAAGTTCATTTTCCTTCATATGCTAAATCTGCACATCCCAAAGGCACGAATACAAAAACAGACTTCCTTGTTCCCTAATTGTCTTTGGTGGAATTAGTATCATCAAAAGAAAATCCCAGCGAAATCAACTTACACAAGTAAGAGAACAGGAAACAGCATGTCATTTGAAAAGTCATCTGTTGTTCTGGCCCACCCACAGGAGCACGGGGATTGAAGCCAATACCCTCTGCTAGAGACGTCATTGGCACTGTCTGGGGAGATACAATAAGATGTTACCAGGTCTTCTAATTGTCCTAGTGGTTGTGTTATTGTAAGGAGACCTTGAGACTGGAGGAATGCTGTGAGGGGTACTTCACAATTTTTTTGTATCAATGCTCAAAGAACTACCATTTTTATTCTCAGATTTAAATATCTTGATGTTTGGAGTTAAAACTAAGCTTCTTGTGAAATTCCATAAATTCTACCATGTGACACTGGATGAGTAATTAGAGTTGATACTTCCCTGAATGTTGACCACCATCACTCTAGGAATTCCACCAGGCCTTTTGTGCTCTGTGGCAGTGAAATTCCATTTAATTTTTACTTTTTGGGTGTGGACTGGATTCCTTAAATATAAATGGGAGGACTGCTGGCTGTTACAGGAACTGGCTATTTCAATCCACAGGAGGCTGTAATGAAACATGCACTGGATAGAGCCAGTGTTACAGCTTACGTTTATCTGAAACTCTTATGAATTACAACCTGATAGTGTCTACTTCGTCATGTGTTATTGTATCTCTAATAACAAAATCATGCTAATTCATTCTAATTTTTTTTTGGTGACACTGAAGCTGAATAGCCCCTCCAGCCACCCTCTTACATCAAAGTGCTTCTTTCCTATTGTGCCTCTTAAGAACAAAACTGTATTCCACTCTTCGGCACACTCAAATCTTTCCATTTCTATTATGATACTTCATTAATTTGACTACTTCATTGCTTTGTACCTTGGAAGAAGAGCAGCACTGGAAAACACTTGAATTCACAGTAACTTCTGGCAGAGAGGATCTGTTCTTCCAAATATTTCAGCTGTTTCCCCTCTGTTGGCTTCCCATGATGTCTGAGTTCCTGTGAGGAGCAGATATGAGTCGTGCACTCCCATCTTAGACAGCATAAATATCTTTCAAATAATAGATAATTCACCTGATCTTATGCGTTCCTGTGCACTTAAGAGATTCTCAGTGTGAAGAGGAAAATGCATTTTGATTTGAGGCATTCCCAGGTTTTATAGGGGTGCTAAATTATACCTCTGTAATGGCAGAGGAACTACTGCTCCCATCATCAAATGTCAGCTTTATCTTTTTCTTTTCCCTTTCCCCATCCTCAAAAGAGATATCTCAAAAGCTCCTCCACCCGATAAACAGCAAGATTGCCCTATATATAGCTGTATGTTTGCAACATTAAATATGTGTGTGGGCAACACGGATAACTGGGGTCTGTGGAAAGTAAGGGAATATCATTGCTTTGAATCTCTGGAAGGAAATCCAAGCCTCTATACAAAGCAGCTGTTCCATTTTAGTGTGTTCTAAAGGTTAAAAATGTGTCCTCATCTTAAACCTACATCTGCCTGGGACAAATTTCTTAGTCTTAATCTAGCCCTCTGGGCTCATCTGTCTGTGTTTTCTCTTTGGAGAGCACCTTTTCCCCAAATTTGACTGTAGTTATCAGACTCATTTGTAGCAGTCTTCTCCGCATGTTTTTTCCTGCATGTTTTCATTCTGTGATGTGGATTCTGAAACCCTCCCAATCCTGGTCAACCATTCTCACAGTGTGTAGCTGTTAGGATGCCCTCACAGTAGAACACATTTAGATATGGTGTTAGGATCATTTCCCCTGAAAGCAACCCCAGCCCAAGTCCTGGTGCACATAGTTGATTTGGGTCATGCTTCTGTGAGGATCAAGTGAAGAAGAGTGGAGGGTGGGTGAGTCACGGAAAGGAGAAAAGCCACAAAGGGTGCAGTAATGAGCTCATTTCCACAGTGGGCAGTGGGGCTCCATTGCACTGGGCACCCTCTAAGAACGCATGTGGAACATACCTCACGATCATTTTACCAGATGTTGGTATGGGGCATGTATCCACTGCCAGCTACCTCCTACACTGGGGGAGGGCTGCACCAGGGGGCATGAATGCCCAGCACTGACTCTTCATGTGTTACTGCAGAATATGTAGAGCAGTGCTGGGAAAACCCTCTGGAAGGGAAGCAGAGAGACATAGGCTTTTGAGGTGGACAGCTGTGAATCTGCTGGGAACTGTCCACCTCAGCATCCGTGGAGTTCCGGTGGGAACAGGGGAAATGGGCAGGATATCAGGAAGGGCTGCTGCCGAGGCCAGGCTGTCAGTAAAAATATGTGCATCTGACCATGTATAGAGGAGTAAGAAACTTGAGCCTGTGGAATAGCAGTGTTTAATTCCTGCCCCAAAGCATTACAATTAAAAATACATATTAATAATAATTTAGAGGCCACACCAGCCAAACAAAGTATGTCAGCCAGTTTTTAATCCTTGCCACAGTGAGCAGCTGTGATGGTGAGAAACTTGAATGCACGTCCTAGCATCTCTCACTCAACCCCAGCCAGTTGTTGCCATTTGAAACCATGGGCTGAACACTGTTAGGTCTTTTGATTCTTTGCATGAGAATCCAGAAATCCAGAATTTGTGAGAAATTTCTCAACTTTTAAACACTGTATGAACTGTGTTTGTGTCCCATGAAGCACATCTTAGAGGTGTCTGCCTCCCATTTATAACCTCTGTCCCGACAGTGGCAGCCGCAACAGCACTGGGGAGGCTCAGGTGGGGAGGCTCAGGGTCTCAGAAATATACAAAGTGGCTCGTTTGGGCATTTCTGGGCAAACTGGGTTTGCTAATGCAAACTCATTCCAGAGAAATAAGGTTTCTGGCATGGCTAAAAAAAAAGATTAAAGACATGCAGTGAAAACAGCAGTTGGGCAGTGTCCATCACTCGGTAATACTCGTTTCCAGTGAGTGAAGCTCCAGCTTCAGGGTGGGGGATGCTCCAAAATAAGTAAAACGCTTTTCGCCCTGGTTACTGTAGCCCAGATTAAAGCAGCATTGCTTTGCATCAGGAAAATTTAAGGTAGAGCTTTGATCTTTTCTCTATTAAAATAAAGTAATGCGTTATTCTGACCTCAAGGAAGTAATCTTAATTAGGGGCCTTGAATGAAATAATTGACCTTGACATTGCCTTCAGCTCAGGGCACAGAGCTGTTATCAAAATGACTTATTGAGAATTAAGACATGCTGCAATAAAGACTATTTATTTAATAATTTTACATTTTCGAGTTTTAAGCTCCCAGAATGCTTACACTGCAAGGCCAACTACGTGCTTTGCCATGGCCAGTAAGGAAACGTGTTGTATCAGAATGAAATCTGTGTTGAGATCATGCATTGATAGAAGATATAGTCTTTGTTTAAACACTAGAATTGTTGATATTTTTGACTTACTTCAGCCTCCCATCAGCCACCTGAACATCATTGTTTGGTTGTGAAATGTCTCTTCTATGTGTTTTAAGGCTTTTTTTTTTTTTAAGCATTGGCACAAAGTTTGGAGACAGAAAAGTGCAGAAAAAGCACTGGACTAAAAGGCAAGAGATTTCATTCCTGGTCCTTACTTTGTCATCATCCAGGACGGCCTTGGGGAATTTTATATATAATCATCTTTACATTCCTTATACCTCTTTTTTTTAATCTCATACAGTTAATATAATTGCTATTTAACTCTTTAGTTGACCTTTCTTTGTCTTTTTTTTTTTTTTTTACCTAAAAATCAAACTATGATCACATTTTCTTACCAAAGAAAATTCTGGGCAGCATGTTAAGATGACAAAATATGTCTGTGCAATCCCTAAGACCTTTCTGATTCTGTTTTCCTCTTCCACAACCTGTCTCCTCCCTCCACTCCCTTTACTCACACCCACAAGACACTTGTGATACTGGTAAGCTCTTACTCTCTCAACAAATTGGATTCTCACTCAAAATCTCCAATCAACCCTTTACCCCAAAGTGAGAAGAAGCTAACTGGATGCCGCCCTTTGTTGCATTGGTGCTTATTTCTTGTTGCAGAGTTAATTTTACTCTCCTATTACAGGAATTCAAGAAATAAGTATCCAAGTGAGAGAGGGTTTAGGGTGCTAGTAATGAATGATTTCTACGTTCCCTGAAGACTTTTAAAAGGAAATGCGGTTATTTACAGTATGGAAACCTGCGGTTCCATCATGTGCAGTTGCAGAAACTGGCATGGCAGGGCCAAGAAAAGAGCCCAGGTCTTCTGTGCTTTTCCAACCGCAGCCAGCAAACATTCATTTGAGGACTGCCTACCAGGCCAGGTGCCGGGGGCAGAGAATTGGCTGTAACCGTGTCTGCCCTTCAGGCACTCACAGGCTAGTGGAGGAGATGAGTGAAAGCATAGTTTTCTGGGACAGTGCCGTGTTGGCCCTGGTAGGCTGAGGCAGGTTCTGGTAAGATGGTATTTGGCACAGGCCAACAGACCCCACTGTTTTCAACCTTTTCAGACAGGATCTGTCCTTAGTAATCCTGTCAGACCATGTAGCATTTGTGTCCCCATCCTTGTCTCCTAATAAATCATCTTTCTCTTCCACCTTTTACTCTTGTCCTTGCTGTCGGGCCACTACTATTGCTCCCCAACACACCAACCATGGGCCTTACCTCTGGTTTGGACCAGGAAGCCATTCCTGGCTCTTCCCTGTATCCCTCAGACAGCTGCAGGCCTTCTCTGGCTGCTCCCTTAGTCCTAGGTTTCCTTTCGGTTTACCTGACATGGTGCCATTAGCCCCAATAATAAAGACTTTAAAAACCATCTGAGAACCCAGAAGAGAAAATATTTAATAGAAATAGTAGAGTTAGTAACACCTTTATCAAGGAGGCACATTTTCTCTGGTCCTGAAGGGTAAGCTGGAGTGTGACAGGCGAGGATAAAGAGGGTTTTTACGCTAAGGGTTGAGCGTGTATAAAGGCAGGAAGGCATGACAAGCAAGGCATGTTTGGGGAAAAATGAGAGGCTTCGTGAGGAAGCCAGATCTGCACCTCCCTGGTCTGTCATAGATTCATGTTTCATAAGAGAGGAGCATTGCTACCTAATCAAAAAGGACAGGGTTGATCTTTTATACATAATGTATATATGGAAATATGGAAATGACAGAAATTGCCTTATGAAAGAGAAAACTTCAGGAAGAACCTTGCTATTGGCAAATTTCATCTCATTGATTATAATGGTTCTTGGTAGAAATAACTTTATAACTTATCTTGTCCCCAGACCCCCGACCCAGCAATCTTCCCGCCACTCTCCACCAGCTCCCCTCCAAACTCTCTCCTCCCATTTTGCATTTTGTCCTGAGGTCCTGAGGTTTTTTCCTGTAACAATCAGTGAGGCCCATCTTTCTGATTTTAACTTCTCCCCACCTGGAGGTAGAGATTTATCCTGACAAACTGTTTGGAATTGCTGGGGGGAATATTAATAAAATTTAAACGTGCGTCCTACGGCAGTGAAGAGAACACCCGAGAAGTTGGAAAGCTTCCGTGGGAGATTAGAGGCGGCTGTGAGGAAATGCGCCAGGCAGTGGTGAGCTCCCAGCACAGATATTTCACTATCCAGGGATCTCTAATTACTAATACAGTCCATGAACAGTATGATATGTCCTTACAATTGCAGACGCTTTTTCAAAGGTAATCTTTAATAGTTTATTTGACAACCTGTAAAATTATAGAAAATTATTAGTCTTGGGAATTACAAAAATCCCTGTAGTACAGTCAAACAATAAAATTATAATTACCTGTGGGTAATTGAAATTTAACTGTTTTTTTATTGTATATTACACATCAATAGCAACATAAGTTCAAGAGGTTTTTTTCTTCTTTCCTTTTCTCTTGCAAAACCTGAGAAAATGGGCAGCACCGCTGGGGGCTTGTGAGTTCCTGTCACAGTACTGAGCTTGAACAATTCCGATTAAAGCCCCATGTTTGAGACTGTCATTAGCCCTGCATTAAATTACATATCTGCAGTGTTAAAAAATAAAAAGTACAGTAGCTTTTTCTCAGCTACCTAAGGTAGGTAGTTAAGGCCTTGATTATCTTTAAAGAACTCTTTTTTTCCCCTCCACTGAAAGTCATTGTTTCTTTCATTAAACATGAAACACGTTTAAGAACTCTAAACTGTGCAGACAGGAATATTAGGATGGCATATTCCAAAGTACCTTTGTTCTGTATTCATTACTCTGGGTTGACTTCTGTATTGTATAATGTGATTTTATTATTTAGCTCTCATTCAGGTGAACTGAATAGAACTGGCATTTCCTGGGACCTCTAATTCCTTGAGCTTTGGATGAAGCAGGTACTTGCCTTCCTCCTCTTCCTCATTCAACCTCCCCTTCTACAACCATCCCAAATTTTTTAAGTCACATAGCATTTTCTTTAAAATTTTTTTATTTAAGTATATTTGTATACAATGGCAGAGAAAGACAAATACTGTATGATTTACTTATATGTAGGATCTAAAGAAACACAACAAATGAACAAACATAACAAAACAAATACATAAGCATTTTTAAACCAAAGCAAGGTGATGTTTTTTCAATTATTCCCTATCATGTCTCTCTGGAAGGAAAGGTCTGTATCATAGCATCTTCAGGCTGTACCCATCTGGTTTCCTTTGTTTAAAAGAACCTTCTGATTCTTGGATTTTCCCAGGTGAATAGCAGTTTAACTGAATGGAAAGAAAGTAATAAACCTGTACATGAAAAAAAAAAAAAAAAGAAAAAGGTCGTAGGTAACAGGGCTGGTTCCTTTGCAGAAACTGCCCCCACCCTTTGCTGTTCCTCCTTATCCAACTGTACCCTCCCACCCCTGTCTCAGAGTCCTGACATTTCTTGTCAATAAACTTGGTCTCTGCTGCAAGGCCTTCAGGGAACTGGGAGTAGCCGCTTGGAGCTTTTACCCAGAAGTAGTCACTTCAGGCCAACCAGTTCCTTCTCTGTGATTTTGACATTAAGGGGAATTTAAATCTATATTTATTTCATCTGCTGCTGATTTTCACCTCTTTGTCTGGATAGAAGGAAATGGGGTCAAGAAATGTGGAAGGTTCCAGGCTGATATTTGAAGTTAGCTGGGAGATTAGGGTCATACCTTCTATAAGGGGTCTACAGGGTTCATTGTGAGAGGACAAGAGGCCTCCATATCCGTGGCCACCACTGGGAAGTTCATGACACATGAGGCAGAAGAAGGAGAGGCTTCTTCATCCAGACCTTTGTCTTAATTTTACTAAGTGAACAAAGAGAGAGAGGACAAAAGAAAATGAAGTTGAGAAAGAACAGCATCAACTCATTTCTTCTATGTCCTCCCTTACTAATTCTTTCACACACGCGATGGCAGACCCTGGAAGGAACACACACACACACACACACACACACACTCCTCATCTTTTATATGGAGTATCACCAAGATTTCCCATTTAATGGCCTAAGTTCATGGATTTTAAGAACCAATGTTGAAAAGCAAATGTGCATAAAGCATTTCTTTCGGAAAAATGTAGTCCTTTTAGAATTAGTTTTACATAATGATTTAATGAGGCTCTTTAAAACACCAAATCTTATTTTCTATCCAAAGTTTGGTAGGAAGTATGTGTACCATCCTGAGCATTAAATGTGTTGTAATGTGATGAAAAGTTGATATGTTACCCTCTCATAGATGGAAGTTCAAGGTGGACAACATCCCTCTACAGATTGGAGTAAACTCAGCAGTTTGAAGGCCCATGAATTCATGACTTTGTAAAATATCAGTTTGGCATGATCTCTCTAAACAGGAACCAGCTCACATCTGGCCTACTCATTAATCATGTCTGTTCCCACTCCAGTAAGCTCCATGAGGAGAGGCACTTCGTCATGGTCATCACTCTCACACTCAACCATTTGCTGCTTTCACACTTAAAATAAAGTCAAACCCTATGTGTCTGGCACCTGCCTGCCTCTCTAACCTTGTCTTCCACCCTCTTCCCAGTTACCTCCAGCCACTAAGTCCCTTGGTCTGCATGCCCTTCTTCTTATTCTCTTCTTATGTCCTCGGGGAGGTCTTCCTGACTATTCTTTTTAAATTTGCATCCCTCCAAACCTGGCATTCTGTTTCCCCTTATTCTGCTTTGTTTTTCTTCACAATATGTATCACCATCTAGAAATAGTTTTGGCGTGATAATGACTTTGGCAAATGAAGTACATCCCAGGATGGAAATTGGGTATAGAGATCAAAGTGACCCTAGGTTATGCACCAGGGTTCTTAGGGCCATGATCAGAAACAGAGACAGCAAGAGGGGTTTGTTAGATGGAAATAACTAATTGCTAATGGGTTATTTTGACTTCTGTACAGAAATTGGCCATTTCTGACTTCTGAAATGGAACTAGATGATCTATGCAGGGTCCAACAGCTCAGCATTACATTGGGGAGATTAATGTAGAAACTATCAAATCCATAACAAGGTAAAACCTGGTTTCCACCAATTTAATCTCTATTAAAAGCCTCATAAACCACATTTTGGTAAAAAGGACTAATATCTATCTCACAGCTATGCCCAGCTTCTAACTCAATTGGCATATGTTTCTTCATATTCCTCTTTAAAAAGTCAATGGTTTATGAAATTATCCAAATACCTGAATCCTTCTCTAGTCAGAAAAAGTCAAGAAAAATTTAAACTGCACACACTCCATAATCTCCCCAGGCTTCCCGCTCCCCAAGTGCAGTTTTAGTTTCAAGCTAAGAAATACATGTAAAGCTCAGCAAATTTAGGGTGGATGGCTCTATGATTTTGAGTCAATACCCTAGTTTTAACCTACATTGTTGAAAGGTGACACTTAAAAATACCTGACTGCTATTTTTCTCACCCTATCCAATAATTTTGTCCATTCCTCCTTCGACTTCAAGAAGAGGGAAGGTAGAGCCCATCCCTCACTCAGGGAGCCCTGTGAGAGCAGTCCTGTGGTGTCGTGTGAAGGGCACCAATAAAACGATAGCCTAGAAAGGCATTCCTTTTCCTGAAGACTTCAGAATCCTTAACATGTTCAAGATGCAGGCCTCGTAGCCACCTGGTGGTCTGAGGGTCAAGGTCATGAGAAGGCCCAGTGAACCTCTCAGTGTGGGCAGTGTTCTTTCCTCAATTCAGCTGCAGGCTCTTGGAATTTTATCTTTCGGAAGGTTTGGAGTATAGAAAGCAAGACAAAGCTCCTGCCCCTGGCCTTCTAGAAGATTCTCACCTCTTGTCATCAACTTTGAAATGGTCAACCTCTTCTAACATGCCCAGGCCATTTGGGAACCACCCCAAGGGCTTTGCATTGCGTCCTCTGCAGAGGTCCATGTCTCTCTGTCAGTGTCCACATTCTATGAATGACGAATTCCTGTAAATGCAGGGTTACCAAGGGAATGGACGTCTCTCAAGTCTGGAGACCTCCTGCTGCTCTGTCTCATAAGCTTTTTACATCCTCCTGACTGAAACTGCAGGCCTGGTTGGCAGTCTCTCTTCCCTTCCAGCAGTAGGAGTCCAGGTTTTAGCTTAGGCCCAGATAATTCTTGTAGTGAAAAAGTGAAACTTCTGTTCTAGCTAATTCAGTCTTCAGCACATTTGCTACTGTTTTTCAGAAGCCAGAGGCGATTTACAAGGGAACTTGCAAAGCCATTTTGTCTGAACAAATTCTCCATCTGGTGATTCACTGAACATTATCTCATATTTCTTAAAGGAAGAGATGAGGAATGGACTTAGAAGGCCTCATGTTGATGTTTACCTGACGAGAAATCTTATTCTGCTGACTTTCCAGGCCCCTTTGTAAGTTTACATTTAAATAACAATCTCTTAGTATAATTTCCCATTATTCCCTTGCTTCTAGCTGTCTCAGGTCTGAAAGTTGGGGGGCCCTTTGCACCTAAATACTAAAATTTTTGAAATTCAGGGGGAACTTGGTAAAAAGACTTTTTTTTTTTTTAATTTTACGGGACCCACAAGTAAGTCTGAGTAATTTTTTTAGTCAGTTGTTCTGTGGTCCTTAGGCACAATGCTGCCACTGAGGTATTTCACGTTGCCTTCTGTGGAAAACATAATGATATGCAGAGATCCTTTTTATATAAAGGGGAAAAAGTGGGGCCTGTTAGAGCAGAGGTGTGACTGATCACCCACAGGCTCTGCTGTTCTTTTGAGATACTCTCAATTTGAAATACTCTCAAAGCATTTACTGCCCTAACCCTAGCCTTTGCTTTTTCTCCTCCTGGTTGCTGGGATATTCTTGGTGGTCTGTCCATTGCCCTTCCGATGTGGCTAGGACCCTGTCAATTTCTGTGTTTTTCCTAACTTCCTAAAGCCAAATGTACCTTTCTTTTCGAAGACCCATTTGTCCTCACTCACTGATTACATCACTTCTGCATCTGCCCTTTCCACCCCTGGAGATAGTATCTCCCCAGCAAGTTGGTTTGCTTTATAGCCAGTTTGTGATTATGAAAAGAGACTGCTCTTGGCTCCCACTCCTTCCACAATGCTGCATTCTTAAGGCCACAGACTAGTTCTCATTCAGCTGATTTTGTACGTGGTTGCCACAGTTTAATCCATAGTTCTTTTTCTTTGACCCTTGTTGCTATTTGACTTTGGATCTTGCCCTCTTTTTGTAGGTGTCCTATTATGTTAACTCTGGGGGACACAATCAGGGCCAGAAATATGTAGAAAGAGGTTCAGAAAAAAAGAAGAGGAACTGGCTCAGCCAGGACAGGGCTCAAGCTTCATAAGGCAAAGGGAAATGGAAAAAGTGTATGTAATATTACATAAAGAAACAAACCAAGATGGAATTCACTCATTCACTTATATCCACACACATTTGTTCAACTGAACACATGTCTGTAACAAATCTTCTACCTCTTAGTTGTCTCTTTTATAAGATTGCTTAAGCTTTCCTCTCTTCATGCAGGAATCCTAGACCTACATAACCATCTTCAAACAAAGATGTGAAAGCAGTCTCTGAACCAAAAAATATTCTCTCTCTTTTTACTCACTCAGGGCCTGGCAAAACACAGGCCCTGATCTGGGACACAGCATGATAAATGTAAGGCTTTCTCCTAGTCTACCATATAGCATTCATTCATTCATTTATTCACTCAATCAATTATTTAAGTGACGTTTATTGAGCAAGAACACAGTATATGCCAAGCATTGTTTTGGCACTTCAGAAGTGGCAGTCAATACAACAAAGTTCCTGGTCTCATGTAACTTACTTATTAGAGGAGTAGGTTGAGAAGAGAAATATGTGTTCTTTCTTGTGTTGATGAATTCTATGAAGAAATATCTGTGGATAAAGCCACAGAAAACAGAGGGGAAAGAAGTTGCCCTATTAAGTAGAGTGGTCTAAAAAGTATTTACCAATAAGGTGTCATATGAGTAAAAAACATGTGGGCATGAGCCATACGGCCATCTAGAAGAAGGGCCTTAAATAAGGAGAGCAGGAATTCAATAACTGTCAAGCAGAAGAGTGCTTGGTATATTCAGAAAATAGCAATATTTGGAGTCATCTGGTAGGTCTACATCCTATGAACACCCGTAGACCTTGTATTTACCAAAAAAGAAAAGCACCTGTTTAGTGCTTATCTTCCTGTTCAGGCTGCACATAACATAGAACACACAGTATGAGTGCTTGATTTACCCCCACACCATATCGCTTACACGATATCTGGTATATCAGAGGTGCACCATAAATAGTAATCAAATGAATGAGTGGATGTCTGAATAAACTGCCCTATAAAATGAGATAATGCACATAAATCTTTTAGCTCAGTGCCAGACATATAATACACATTTAATGGATTTCAGGGACAATATGTTGCTACTGATGTGAATGATGATGGTACAATCCAGGAGAAGATGAACTTCTTGAAGATGGAATGACTGCTCTTGGTCTATGGGTAGACTTATGCAGCAAGAAGGTCACTTTAACTGTTTCTTGCTACAATACATTCATTTAGTATGTACCCTGTGTAACCCCAATGATAGCTGTAATAGCAGCAAATGCATCTGTAGTGATAAACATATAATAACATCCAACTATATAGTCAATAAGAAGAAGACAGAACTATTTAACTCTTAATTTTCTTTTGTCCTCCAAAAAAAAAAAAGGAGCAATGTCTTCAGAGAGACAACATTTAAATGATATCAAATGAGGATTGCCATCTAAGTGAGAGATTAGTAAAGAAAAACCCAGCTACCAGAACTGACTTTCCCTCTCTTGGCCTAGGTATAGAATCATCAGAAGTTATTGCAAAGTTCCAATCCTCACAACTTTTGAAGGATCACATACAATAGAGAGAGACTCAAGATTAAAATAAGGGAGGAGTATATATCCCGAAAACTGAAAAAGATTACATTGTCATAGAGCCATGAAGCATTCAAGGTTTGACAATAAGCAAATCAACTAGTGATAACTAACCTGCAAATACATGGAAAGTTATAGCTGGTAAAGTTTGTCAACATTATTTCACAAAAACTTCCTTAATTCTTCATTTTATAGATAAGGGAACATAGGCTACTTGATTGAAACATCTCTCTCAAAATCATACTATTAGCAGCAGATCTAGGAATTGAAGCTAGGACTTCTGGCCCAGAGTTAGGTTTTCCTTCAATCGATTTCCATACTTTCATAATTGGGCTCCTTACTTTCATTGTTATTTTCCCCTAATCCATTCTATGCATAATAACAAAATGATCTTTTAAACTTGAAACTCAGATCATTTCACTATGCCTAATAAACTCTCAAATAGTTTCACTTTGCAAGTAAAATTCAAATTCTTTATAATGGTCTATAGCACTTCTCTAACATATAATAACACATGGCACATAGTAGGCACTAATAAATGATCAGCTTTTTTCTCCCTCTGAATAGTAAAGTTGGCCAATCAAGATAAATATGCATAAACAGTTTGATTTAAATAAAATTTTTAACCCATTTTCTCTAAAATTAATGTATATGATGACATGCAAGTGGGGTATAAGTGGGTAAACCGAACTCAAAAATCAGATCCAAATAATTTCTTTTATCCTCCGTTGTCCAGTGGACAACAATTTGTTTCCTGCCGGGCCCATCCAGTTTACCAGTCATTTTGATGACAACATGGGAAGGAAGTTTATGAAATCTGAAAGGCACAAAGCTGGAAACAATAGTAAATATAACAATCAACATTTAAAATTGTTTTGACAGGCAGGAATTCTGAGCAAATTCCAGTCAGATGAAATTTAATAGCGATAAATACAATGTCTTGCATAAAAGTTCAAATATTAATTGTATAAGTACAGGATGGAGAAACTTGTCTTGGCAGAAATTCATGTGAAAAAGTTCTGGGAAATTTAGCTGACCACAAGTTTAATAAGACCCATCAGTATGAGGCAGATGCCTTTAAAAAGTCACATTCATAGCTTACATTAGGAGATATTTTCCTAAATTGCATCCAATAATAGTTTTCCTATTCTCTGTAGCTCAGACCACATCTGGAGTATTGTGTTCTGTTCTGGGTGCCATTTTTTTAAGGGGGGCACTTAATTCAGAGGAAAAAGACAAGATGGGGAAGGTCTGAAAAGAAAACCATTGTTGGAAGTATTAAAGTTCAAAGTCATACCAGTATTTTAAGTTCTATGTGATATTAGAAAAGTTTCCTTTTGCTGTCCTGTAAATCAGAATATAAAACAATGGCTTTAGATAGGTAGTAAATATAATCTCATTGACAGAAAATTTGTGAATCAATGAATACATGACCTAAAGGAGGAAGAAAGGTTTCATTGCCCACAGGGAAAAATTATGTGTACCTGGAGTAGTTTTACAATAAAATGGCTACCTGAATGAATTGTAATACATAGCATATTAGCACTGGAGGTTGTCAAAACAACACAGGGACAAAAAAATAACCTCAAAATTTGGAACATTGAGTGATTACATAGGCTCTGCAACTATTGCGAGTAAACTAAGCACAGAGCTCCTTTTGCCACATCACTAGGTGTCCAAAATGGTTCACTTCACTCAAGAACCCTGTTCAAAACCACAGTCAACATGTCAGGAATATGGTATATGGAACCAGCTGGCTTAAAATTAAAATCATTTCACAAGAAACTTGACAATTTTCCCCAAATAAAAAATTAGATACTATACTTGAGCCTGCAGAAAAGGAAAAGAAAATTGCATCTTTTGGCACCACTACATAAAAGTTCAACAGTGCAAGATGAGAATAAACACGTTAAGGTGCTGCTTCAGGGTATAGTCCTAGGATGCCCTCATGATTTGCCATTATAGTCTTCCTTTTCTGGAGAACTACAAGAACCAAAAGATAGCTGATGAGGATTTGAAGGCTTATTTTCAGAAGAGCATTATAAATCTTTCGATGCATATCTATCCTCCACTGCTTTGTCGAAGCTATCAATGAGGACCATGTCTTATGAAAATATTTCTCTTTTTTCCTGGTGCCAACAATAGTAACTGGTACTTAAGAGCTTCTAAATAAGTGTCGCCTGGCATAGTGCGATACAATTGGACTGAACCCTAGATCTCCTGAATCTGATAGCCAAAGGGCTTGAATTTTCAAGCTACACAGGACTGTAGCAAACAAAAAAATAATTCTTAACCAGCTATGCCCATAGGGCTCAGCACAGGGGAAACAGAAATGCCCATCTCCCAGTTTTTTCCTGAAATAGGACTATTTTCATGTTTTAAAAACTTCTACCTGAGGGTCATTCTTCTAATTTAGCAAGCATCTAGGGTTGACTGTCTTTCTCTACAAAGATCTGGGAAGCCTGTGGACACCTGACCCTTCCCTTTCCATGTGGCCTACTCCAAGTCATCAGTATTTCCCTGGAAGGAACTTACATGCACGTTTGATGTCCAGCTTTTGCAGCTGTCACCCAAAGCACAGGATTCTGGATTGCATGGCTCTGAGATTCAAAGGGGTTGCATTCATGAGTTCCACAAGACTGTAGCGAACAAATAATCAGTTATCAATGGGCACAGGGGCACCACCCAGACACACCTTGTGGCTATATACATGGGCCCAGTGCAGAGGGAGCAGGCAAAACATCTATCTCCAGGTTTCTCCCTGGAATAGCCCTAATAACAACTGCTTGGTGCCATTGAATCAGCTTCCAATTAGCCTGAATCTAGGTGCTAACTGAAATCCACTCTTTTTAGGATACTGATGAGATGTGGCATACCCTCAGCCACTGGGGACACTAAGAACAAAGAAAGTGGCTTGAATAAAGCTAAGGCTACACTGATCCCTAATGTACAATGAGACCACTTGTCAAGATAGGAAGAGGTGGCTGTTTTAGATAATGCACAGAAATCAACACAGAGAGTCAAGGAAAATGAAGAAACAAAGCACCATGTTCCAAACAAAAAAGAGATAAAACTCCAGAAACAGATCTTAAAGAAATGGAGATATGTGATTTACCTGAAAAGAGTTCAAGATAATAATCATAAAGATGCCCACTGAGATCAGGAAAGCAATGTACAAACAAAAGGAGAATTTCAACAAAGACAAAAAAATTAGTACCACACACAGAAATAACAGTCCTAAAGAACAAATAATTGAAATAAAACAATTCAATTGATGGGTTTTACAGCAGACTAGGTAAAATAAAAGAAAGTATTGGCAAAATTGAAGATAGGGCAGTGGAATTAAACCAATCAGAAAAGCAAAAAGGGGAAAGAATGAAAAAGAATGAAGATAACTTAATGGACTACCATCAAGTAGACCAATATAAGTATTTAGGTGTCCCAAAAGTGGAAGGAAGAAAGTACAAGAAAGCATTTTCAGAAAGATAATGGTTGAAAAATACCCTAACCTGGGTAAAGAAACCACCACCCAGATCAAGGAATCCTAGATATTTCCATAAAAGATGAATCCAGAAAGACCCACACCAAGACACAAAATAATTAAATTGTCAAAAGTTGAAGACAAGGGCAAATCTGAAAAGCAGTACAAGATAAGCAAGTGGTTACATATTAGGGTACCTACATAAAACATCAGATTTTTCAGTAGACATTTTGCAGTCCAGAAGGGAGTAGCATGATATACTCAAAATACTGAAAGAAAAAGATTATCTAACAAGTGTACTTTACCTGGCAAAGTTGTTCTTTAGAATTGAATTTTCAAGACAGGCAAAAGAGTTTTAAAGATAAGCAAAAGCTGAAGGAATTCATCATCAGTAGTCTAGTCTTATAAGAAATGTTGGAGATGGTTCTTCAAGCTGAAAATAAAGGATACTAATTAGTAACAGGAAATATACAAAAATATCAATTGTAATGGTAAAGATATATATATAGTTAAATTAACTATATATATACATCTATATATATAGTTAAATTAAGAATATTCTAATATTGTAATGGTGGTAGCCAAATAACATAAATATAGTATAAAGGTTAAAACAAAAAATATTAAAAATTACTGTAGCTACAATAATTTGTCACTAGATACACAATGTAAAAAGATATAAATTTTGACATCAAAAACAAAATGAGGAGAGAGTAAAAATATAGAGCTTTAATATGTGGTAAAAGTTAAATTGTCATCATTTAAAATAGGGTGCTACAAATATAAGGTGTTGTATGTAAGCTTTATGGTAACCAGAAAACAAACACCTATGGTAGATCTACACAAATGATTAAAAATAAAGGAATGTAATCATACCACTACAGACAATCATAAAATCACAAAGGAAAAGAGAAAGAGAAGAAGAAAGGAACTAAAGAATTATAAAACAGGCCAAAAGCAATAAAATGGCAAAAATAAGTTTATACTTATCAATAATTACTTTAAATGTAAATGACCTAAATTCTCCAGTAAAAAGATAGTCATTGAATGAATGAAAAAAGTGAAGGTATGGAAAAAGTATACCATGCAAACAGAAACTGAAGGAAAGCAATGGTGTCTATGTAGTAAGTCCTTTCTTAATGTCATTAACAGGTTCTGAAATTTAAGGGAAATTATGTGTAATAAAACCACTTTAATATGCTAATTAGTATATAATATCTCATCAACATTATAACAAAATGACATTGAATGAAATTACATTACTTGAAGACCTGCTGTTCTTATATCAGATGAAATAGACTAAGTCAAAGACCATAAAGAGAAAAATACGGTCATTACATAATAATAAAGGGATTTATCCACCAAGAGGATATAACATTTGTAAGGATTTATGTACTTAATATAGGAGCACCTAAATATATAAATATTAACAGACATGTAGGGAGAAATAGACAGCAATACAATGATAGTAGGGGACTTTAATACTCCACTTTCAACAATGGATAGATCATGTAGACAGAAAATCACTAAGGAACATTGAGCTTAAAGTACATGCTAGACTAGATTGACTTGACATTTATAGAACATGCCATCCAACAGATGCGGAATACACCTCCACAAGCAGAGATGGAACATTCTCCAACATAGATCATATGTTAGGACCTATAAAAAGATTATGTAAATTTATCAGAAAAAGAGCAATCACTTCAATAAGTGATTGAAGGTGGTGTAGTGATTTCATTCAAGTGGACAAGAATACCCCAAATATCTCTCCCTCTCCTAAAATTTTCCTCCTGTGTCTGCTTTCTCCAGGAAGTTACATGAGCTTACAATTATCTCTAAATTCTAACAGCATTTAGATCACTACTTTGATATTGTTTCGCATAGCTTTCCTAGCGAACCCTTGATTGGCATATATTTTTTTTCCCTCACAGTTATACTAAGAGCTGGACCACACTCAGTTCTTTGTTTATTGCTGTACCTTTGGTTCCCACCCCCCCACATCCTTTCTATATATATATTAAGTTGTCCTTTCTGTGATGATAAAGGCATTGGGTAATTTCTTCTACCTAAACATATTTTCACCTTTGTTCAATTTTTTTTTCTTTTCATCTAGAATTAGACAAAGCACCACAATAGGCATTTCAATGGGACTCTTCCGACAAAGGAAAACAAAAATTCAATATGATTGATTATCAAGAGCCTGACAGGTAAGACCTTTTGTTCAGGTTCCACCTCAGAGTCATTTCCCAGTGATTTTTATGCAACAAACCTTAACATTTTTTGCCACTTCATAGAACTTGCACATACCTATCTCAAAGCTATCCTTGAGTAGAGTTAGGATAGGTATTCTCACTAATGACAGAAGGAAATTGGTTCTGAGAGTTTCATGAGTTGCATATGGTCAGCATTGTCCAGGGTCCCAATACTGACTGTAGGTTCTTTTCCCCAAGTTCCAATAGCATAATCATAAAATAATGAGACTGATTATCTAACTGGTTCATATATGAGTGTATCAAAAGGTCTACAATGACAGGGGGGATTTCTCTTCTTTTTTTTTTTTTAAGATTTTATTTATTTATTTTTAGAGAGGGAAGGGAGGGAGAAAGAGAGAGAGAGAAACATCAATGTGCGGTTGCTGGGGGCTGTGGCCTGCAACCTAGGCATGTGCCCTGACTGGGAATCGAACCTGTGATGCTTTGATTCGCAGCCCACACTCAATCCACTGAGCCACGCCAGCCAGGGCTGAGATTTCTCTTCTTAATGTTCTCTTTTATAGTTAAGATATCATTCCAGTGATACTGCATTGATTTTGTGATACTCATTTTTTTTAAAGATTATCAGATTCCATTTCAGTCTGCTATATATTTTTGGAGGTAGCACATCTTCATCTTTTGAGCCTTGACATGATAGGACAACAAAAGTGAACATAGAAACTAATTCAAGCTAGCTTTATTTTGTTCTATTTTTAAAAAGGAATCAATTAGAAAGATACAAGAGCCAATTTTGAACCCACCGTCTGAGCTGTGGGGTCTTAAGGTTTCTTCTCCATGCTAGATATTATTTCACATGTGTTCCCAATAACTTTAACTTTTACCTTTACCACATAATATTTAATTAATCTGCATTCTAATTTTATATGGTATAATATAGGGGGTTATATCTAAGACCTTCTAACCCACTTGTCCTACATTTAGTGATCTGTGTTGCCCCTCATATAAATCTCAAAAAAAAAAAATATATATATATATATGTATCTGTCTCTGAACAATGTTATTTTTCCCAAGATAATATTTGTTTGTTCCTTTAAGATTACAAAACAAAATGTAATTTTTATTAAAATGGCTTTGAGGTTCTAATATCTGATGAACAAGTACCCATTTTTCATTCTTCTTTTCAAGTGGATTTCTTATGATTTATGGATTCTTATTTTTTATTTATACATTTAATTTTATATATTTATCAAGTTTCTCCAAAAATACAGCTGATATTTTGATAAGTTTTATTTTGAAATTATAGGATACTTTGATCAGAATTAATAGCTTTACAGAGTTAGTCCATTTTAGCTATGATGATGAAATACACTTGAATGAAATGATTCTCCATTATGTCCTCTAATACATTTTAAAATTTCTCTCCATAGTGTTCTTGTATATTATTTGCTAATTTAATACCCAAATAATTTACAGCTTTTCTTTGCATTATCAGTGGAATCTTAATTTTTCTATCCTATTTTTTTTATATAGTCAAGGAATACTATTTGGGGAGAAAATCATGTGTCAGGAAACCCAATTAAATTTCCTTATTATTTTTTAATAGTTTGCTTTATTTTATTTAATTTTCTAAAATTATTTATCATGTTTTGGCTTTTCTCTTTTAATCTTATACCCTAATTCTTTTATTGCTTCACTGATTTGTTGAAGACCTAAAGTATTATATTGTACAATGGATAATGGGAGTATTTTTTTCTTCTTCCTAATCTTGAAGTAAATTCACTGAAGTCTTTCCTTAAATATGCATTTTTTGCAGTTTTGGTTATTTGAAAATCTTGTGCTATTTCTCCTTTGATATGTATAATTAAATTATAGATATGCTGAACTATCCTTGACTTCTTTTAACAAACAATTGATCACTCTCTATATATTTAATCCATTATTAAAGTTAACTGATATTTTATGCAGTAATTTTTCATTTATGTGTATAAATCCAATCAGACTATAGTTTCTTGTAATGATCTTATTATTTAAATTAAGGTTTTTCTAATCACATGAGTGAGTTGTTTTGTTTTCCCTTTCCCCCGTCTTAAGAAACAATTGTTATACAACAGAAGTAATATATGTCCTGAAAATTCTATAGAACAACTACATTTGCTTACTTTGACATTATAAATATCTGCTCATTTAAATACACTGCAGAGTGAAGTGATAAAGATAAGGAAGATATTGAAAAATGAAACTAGTATCTTGACTGTATGAGGTTTGTCCAGAAAGTGTCCATCCATGTAATATGAAAAAAAGACATTTATTGAAGAAGATATAGAACATAAGAAACATTACGCATAAGACAATGATGCCTCTGTCTCTTTCAAAGTTATGACCTTCTTGAGGAAACCTGATTCATTGGTATCGGTTTGAATCAGGTCATTAGCAACTGCAGCACAATATTCCTTCTGCTTTGTTTGCAGAAGCCACAGAACAAACTTTGCCATGATATGTTTCGTGCCAAGATCCTGAATCAAAATGTTGGATGCAGTAGTATTTGGAATTCCCAGATCAGCTTCTAGTTCACACACTGTCAGCCGCTGATCTTTGTTGGTTGCAGCCCCTACACGTTCAACATTCTCAGGTGTTCTGCTTGTTGCAGGCCTTCCAGAACATGGATCATTTTCAATAGATTCTCTACCATCTTTGAAGCATTTGTGCCACACTTTTATTTGTGCTGCACTCACTGCACCATCCCTGAAAGCCTTCTGAATCATCCAGATATTTTCCATAGTGGAATATTTGAAGCTTAATGCAAAATTTGATACAGATTTCTTGTTCTAGTCATTCAGTCATTTTGAATGTGATAGCCACACAGTACATATACTCACTCAATGTCATCTACCGTCCCACTGACTAGTACAGTGAAGTCATCATTGTTCATGCATGCACATTCCAGCCCACTCTCTTTGACTGCCAGATTATATCAATGTTGAGCAAACCATTCTCATTGTATTAACAATGGCTGTATTTTTCCAGAAAGGCCTTGTGTAAAGATCTTATGTAAATGAATGTAAAAAGACAAAAATATCCCAACTGTGATAAAAGGAATAAATATGAACATATAATTTTCAGAAGGAAATAATGAATAATAGCAAATAAAGGACAAGTTGCTTATATTCATTGGTAATTTAAAAAGTAAAAGGCAATATAAGAGTGAGATATGACTTAAAACCCATGAAATTTATAAAAATTAGAATTGTGTAATGCCAAATATTAGTGAAGTTGAAGACAAAAAGACCTCTTGTACTTTTGATGATGGTGAAGCCATCGTCACTTCCTGGTGAGCTATCAAGTAGTACTTTGACATACATTATTCTACCTATGACCCAACGACACAATAAATTGGCATTCCATGAGGGGACCAATTCTCTAGTATTTACTCTAGAATTTATGTGCAGGAGCATAAAATGGAAGATTACTTAACACCAATGAGTTAGATATGCAAAATGTAGATTCACACTATGGAATTCTGTGCAGCAGTTAGAAGCAACCAAGGAGCTAGATAGACACATAGCAACACGATGGATCTTTCAGGTGCAGACTTGAAAGAAAATTATAGATGAAAGTTAAGACCATAGCACAATGCCACTCATGTAAACCACATTAAAACACAAAAAATCATCATACTTTACAATGTTAAATTTAATTTCAAGTTTATGTGTTAGTTGCATTGGAGTAGTTGCTATGGGAGTAAGCAGCAGGGAATGGAGAATAACAATAAAAGTGAATGCATAACATGGCTACATTGTTAAATACATGCATACATTCATAAAACAAGAGGGGGTCTCACATCAAGGTATAGAAAGTGCCATGAACTGAGAAACAGGATTAATCAAGCCTTCTGCACCTGAGATAAAACAAAGGGTAAAAATATATCTCTTAGAAGAGACTTCAGGAGAAAGGAAATGGAAAGTTGTCAGAAATCTGAGAGACCCTCCCTTCACCTACATCTCTCCTTGTCTCTGTGCCATCTCCTTGTTCTCTCTCAGTAAAGCCACACCTGCTTTTCTTTACAGCACACCTGGTAAGCATCTATTTTGTACATCTTCCACCTTCCTTCAAAAGACCAGCCTACAGTGTTTTTTAAGAAAAAAAAAAAGAAAAGTAATTCAAAATTAAGATTGATGAAGAGGGTAGATAACACATTTTTGTTGTTATACAATAGCATATATAAAAGACTGGTGTTTTTTAATGAGGAACTGACAATTTCTGCAAAACTATTCTAATGTATCAATTTGTTCAAATATATACAGAAGCTCCTGAGAGCTTTTGAAAATTATATATCTTTAATAGTAAAAATTCTGTACTTCATCTTTTAACTCTCTCTTTCCTTTTACCCTTTGTTCTGTCTTTTCCTTTTTTCTCCTCCTCCAACTCGCACCGCCCTGCCGCACCTCTCTTTCCCACGACCGCCACACTGAAATGCTCCATAGAGGGGCTGCTTGACTGGATCCCAAAGCCCATCAAGTATATTTGTAGGAAAGGGAGTTTTCAAATTGATTTTACTTTAGTAACTTTATTTTCATGAAGCTTTTACGTAGGCTTTCCTTTGAATGCAAAACTGCCAAGTTGGATAGATACGGTTCTATTTTCCGGAAGCTGACAACGAATCCTGAAACCTAAAATTCTCCATTTCAGTCACCCGAGGGCTAATCAAATTATTTTTCAACCAGTGTTTCTTAATCTCCTAATTTGAAAAACAAGCTTTGAGCTAGGCATGACATTTAAGTAGAAATGTGGGCAGCAGAGTTGCCACAATGCTCATCATTGCATTGGCCTCCTCCGTGATGAAATGAACAAAAACACTAGCGTTCTAAATACAATGCTTTCTGGCTACTTGGTGCATCCATCTCACTTCACTGCGTACTTCCAGCGAGGAAGTCTTATGGAGTGTGAAAATAATAGAGACATATCATGGGCACTTTAAAATTCAGAAAGCCATTCCAAAACACCCACTATGTAATTAAGCTGTTTATTTTTATTTTCAGTCTATTAGAATTGGTATATTTTCACTTTAGCACCAGCATTTCAGTAAGACCACAGGGTAGGATGGGAGGGTTTTCAAGCCACCAGCAGTGTCTGAAAAGGATTTACTTTCTCCCCTGCCCAGTCCACATCCATGAAATTAAACAAAGGATTATTTACATGTTTGTTTTCACAAAGATAATGAATTGTTCACTGGCTACTGCTTTATTCCTCTGCTTCCATTCTCTTAGCGGGTATTTAAAAAGTTAAGTTTAGTTTCCTGTAAATGGTGTCATTAAATCACTGAAAAAGCTCATTTTCAAGAGCTTGTTGGGTATCTGTACAGACAGCCCTAGGGCTCTCTCTGTGAGCTCCAAAAAGGATGTGGTGAGAGGTTTCACAGCTAGTTGCTTTTACTCTCCTGAAATACACACCATTGTTTTTAAAACTAAATTTGTTTAGTTACGTATGTATGTGCTCTACAAGAGACTCTGTGATGCTGAACATCCACTTCTACTTCATCTGATCATTGGAGGTATATCAACAGATGCAAAATACAGCTTTTTATCTCGATTGCCAAGAGAATAGACTTTCTAGTCCTCCCTGAAGATTCAAACCTGATCTATTTACTTCCAAGTAACAGGGTTCTCCTAATAAACTCTATCAGATGCCACACAAAGAATTCCCCTTCATTGTCATAAAGCATAGTTCTTATGTTAATGGCACCCACTTTGCTTATCTATCCTCCCTTCCACCCCATTAAACTCCCTGTTCCCAACAAGTAGCTAGTCCTCCCTTGAGGCCAAGTTCATTCTTGCTTCTAAGCTTTTATTCTTTGCTCTACCACTTTTTCCTTTACCCCATTATAATTTCTCAGCTCATAGAAATCTTACACTTTCCTCAAAAACAAGGTCTATTTTCACTTAAAAACCAAACAGCAAAACCAATCACCCAACCAACCTTCCCTGATTATTCCTGCCAAAATGCCCTTTCTCATCACTGGATTACTCTAGTACACAGGGGCTAAAATATGGCATTTATTTTGTTCTTTGCCTTGTTCTCAGTCATTTCCTTTGTGACCATGTTCTGTATGCTAATAAGAGCAGGGACTCTGTTGAATATGTATGTATATGTGTATACTTGTGTATGTATACACAAACACATATATGTATATACATAAATTTTTAACTTGCCTACTGCCTAAGAAGAGCTAGACAAGCAAAAAACATTTAGCAAATCCCTTTAAACTCAATAAGTGGCTACTTGGTATGGTCATTGCCTTAGCTATTAGAATATTTACCCTGTAATTAACTTCCATTTCATAGAAATTCTGATACCTGGGTTATAAAGCAGGGACTGATCAGCCTATATCAAGTGTGTCCTGGTGGATAGTTCCTCTTTGTCTTTTCATTACATGTAAAGTCTGATTTAATTTAAAGAATAAGAGTATTTTTATTGTGAGACATTTCAGACACAAAGAGAAACCAGAATAGAAAATAAATATCAAGGCTTTATTATGCAGCTTTAAAAAATAAAAATATTAGAAAGTTTGGACATGCTGAGTACTAACTCATCAAATTCTCAGAACACCCCTGTGATGTGACATTGTTATTAACATCCCCACTTTCTAAATGAGCATGGGCTTAAGCACTTTGGGTAAAGTCTCCAGACTGTAGATAGCAGAAGGCAAATTTGAACCAGAATCTCTGGTTCAGAACCTGTGCACATAATTCTCATCCTATACCACCTTTTCATTTTGCCTTTCCATTCAATTCTAACATTGTGACACATTTGCTTCAGACTTTTAAAAATAACATTCTCTCTCTAGATACCTTTCCAGTGCTATTCCACTGGCTTTCTCCCCTGTGGTGATGGTTATTATTAATTCAATGATTATCAAACCCAATGTGATGTTGTGTTTTCACTTGTTGATTTATATTTACTTTTAGTTCTTAGATTTGCAAACCTTTATTTTTGAGAAGATTTAAATTTTACTTAAATATATACCATTTGGCAATTGTGCCTTGACTTTATTCAACATGTGTTTTAAGATCTATCTCCACTGACATATGTACCCTTGGTTCCTCATTATAACTCTTATCTACTGCCCCGTGGTAAATATATCATGAACTTTTTGCTTATGGACACTTGTGTTGTCTCCACACTTTTGCACTAAGAAGCAATGCTACAATGAGCATTCTTACATATGTCTCCTTCAGATCATGTGCTTGACTTATTTCAGAGATTCTAAGAGTAAAATGACTAGGGTGTAGCATGTAAAATTTGGTCAAGGGGCTATCTTAATTTGTTGTACCAGCTTGTACATCCACTAGCGCAAATGTGGAGAATAGCTGTTTCTTCACTTCATTGCCAACACTGGTGCTCTTAGACCTTTTATTTCTGTTAATCTCCTAAGTGTGAAATTGTCTTATTGTTGATATTTCATGATTACTTGTTCAAGATGAGATTCTTTTCATTAGACTTACATTCAGGCTTTTTCTTCTGTAACAGACCGCTTCAGTTCTCTATTTGTAAACTTTTTTTATACATTTGTAGAAGTTATTTATAGATTATTGGTACTAACATTTATTTATATTTAGGTAAATTAAAAATTAAATATTTTTTCTTCTGCTTAGCTCCTTTTAACTTTGTATTTGTTTTCTTAAAATTATATGCAGTCCAATTTGTTAAATGTTTTTGCCATGGTATATACAATTCAATTCATTTTAGTATATTTACATATGTGTATAACCATCACCATTCAATTTCAGAGTATTTTTATCACCTCAATAAGAAACCCTATGCCATTTAGCTACCGACTGCTTGGTTCATCTCCTCAGTACTAAGAAACCACTAAATACACTTTCTACCTCTATAGATTAGCCTGTTCTGGACTTTCTGATGAATTGAATGATATAATAGGTGGTCTTCTGTGACTGGCTTCTCTCGCTTGGCATAAATGTTTTCAAGGGTCATCTATATTGTAGCATGTACTTTATTCCTTTCTATAGGCAACTAATATTCCATTGCATGGACATCCTAAAGTTTGTTCATCCATTTGTCCATTGGTGGACATTTGGGTTGTTTCCATATTTTGGCTATTATGAATAATGCTGCTATAAACTTTCATGTATAAGCTTCTATGTAGACATGTTTTCATTTCCTTTTCTTCTGCTTCTGATTTCTAATTTTATTCTACTGTGGTTAAAGAACATACTTTGTGTATTTCTACTGTTTTAATTTTTTTATTGCCTGGCTTATGGCTTATCCTGGAAAAAGTCTGTGAGCGTTTGGGAAGACCATATATTCTGTGGCTGTTAGGTACAGTGTTCTGTAGATAGCTGTTAGATGTTTACTCTGTTGTTCAAGTCTTCCATTTCATGGTTGACTTTGTGTCCTTTCCATCACTGAAGTGTGGTGTTGAAGCCTCCAACTGCTGTTGTCTGTCTATTTCTCTTTTTATTTCAGTCAATTTTGCTTCATGTATTTTGATATTTTATTATTAGATAGTCTGTATGTTTATAATTGTTACATCTTATTGCTGAATTGACTCTTTTATCACTATAAAAGGTCTCTCTTTATTACTAGCTGCAGTTTTTGTTTTAAAGTCTATATTTTTCTGATATCAATAGTCACTCCAGTTTTCAGTCATCATTTCTTCTAATAATTTTCCTGTTCTTTTCTCTCCCTTCATCTGATGCTCCCATTATATATGCTAATGTGCTTAATGATCTTCCACATTTACCTGATACTTGTCCATTTTTCTCCATTCTCTTTTCCCCCGTTTGTGTGAACTTTATCAATGTGTCTTCACAGTATTTTTTTCTGCCAGTTTACATTTATTCTTGAGCCCCTCTAGTGAAGTTCAGAATTTCTTCAATTTTTAAAAAATATCTTTCTTTCTGTATTCTCATTTGATGAAGTATTATAATAATACCTTCCTTTTCTTCTTTAGTCATGGTTTTCTTTCATTTCATGAACACATTTATCATGACTACTTTAAAGTCATAAATTCAACTACCAGTCTGTCTCACAGGTAGCTTCCACTGCCTTCGTTTTTTTCCCCCATGTATGGGTCATACTTTTTTCTATTTCTTTCCATGCCTCATAAGTTGGCATTTCAGATAATGTGTTGTAGCAATTCTGGGTACTTTTTCCCTACCACTCCTTTTCAACCCTCCTCTCGATTGTTATTGTTATTTGCTTATTTATTTGTTCAGCAACTGATTAGATTATTTCGGTGTTATCTCCTCTGTTACTCCTCCAGTTTTTAGTCTCTGACATTGTTTCTCAGGGGTGTACAGGTCTGGATGTACACATAGCCACCCAGTGATGACAGTGGCATCGGTAGGACTCTTTTCCTCTCTTTACCTGACCACATTCAGCTATTAAATTCCATTGATTGCTGGATGATTACTCTATTGCATTTAATAATGCCCTGGGGTATAAATTTCTCTGACTCAAGAACTGATTCAAATGGATGAATCTCTTCTTTGAAGGAGTAGTACTATTCTGAGGCCCATGTCTGCTTTTTGTTCTGATCTTTTCAGGGCTCCTCCCAGCTGTTTTATTCCCTGGTTCTCTTCTGAAAACTAGGTGGATTACAGTTAGTTTATGTCTTGAACTCCTCCTAATTGCCTCTCTCCACTATCTCTACTGTTGTTGAGACTGCTTTTAGGCTTGAACTTATTCACTGTAGTTTGTGAAAGAGGATAGACAGTTCTAGCCAGGGCTCTATATCTGAGGGTATAAAAGATGGCAAATTTCCTTCTGATGTCATCTCCACTCCAAGAACCAAGAACTGAATGGAGGAGGAGGCAGAAATCTGAGGTTCTCCTCGTCTGCCTCTCTTGGTGTGCAACCATGACTTCATGAGCCAGGGACATTGTGGTCATGGTCTCAGTGGAACTCTCTTCCACAGAGGAGGCTAGACCTAGGAAAGGAGTCCCTATTTCTCAATCACCCTCATCTGAGATTTAGCTTCAGCACAAGAATCTT
The DNA here is from genome assembly GCA_004024845.1 of Tonatia bakeri. Lineage (NCBI taxonomy): Eukaryota > Metazoa > Chordata > Mammalia > Chiroptera > Phyllostomidae > Tonatia > Tonatia bakeri. The sequence goes on from PVIA01000398.1 coordinate 414,358, forward strand.
GGGACAAGATGATAAGTTCTGACATCCTGTTCCTCCCAGGAAGAAAGCCCTCCCTTTGGGTGCTGGGGGAAGAGAGAGCCCTGAGTTTTTGGCAACACCAGTCTGGAGTGGAATATCCATCTCACTGGCTGGGAGTGGGGGAGAGACGGAGTACCCTTGGTTCAAATACCAAACCCTCTGACCTTTCTTAGAAAGTTTTTAAAGATATTCTTGAATAGTTGCTTCATCATATGCCATTCACTTTTAGGACAATTTTCAGAAGCTTTAATTATTTTAAAAATAATTTTAACCAGTGCCACTGGGGAGCTGGCCAGAATAATTCCACATGCCATCATACTGGAGGTTGATCTCTTGTCCATTTTAATATTTTTGTTTTATAAGTTTTCTGTATGTTTCAGAGTTTGCATTACAAAGTGTTTAAAAGACAAAGTAAATGATTAACACTAGATGCAGTCACACAGACAATTGAGTGAATTGACATGGTTGAAGATCAGTCAATTAAATCAAACTACTTTCACTAAAATTTCCAAACTAGCCAGTTATCTTGTGACATACTTCATAATATCTCATTTAGTCAGTATTCATCCAATAATTTCTATTCTGTATATGAGGTCTGTCCAAAAAAAAGTCCACCCATTCTTAATATAATGAGAATGGTTTGCACCACATCGATGTAAGCTGGCAGCCAAGGAGAGTAGACTGGAATGTGTATGTGTGAACAATGTGACAACTTCACTGTACCAGTCAGTGGGGGCAGGAGATGCTGTTGACTGAACATCTGTACTGTGTGGCTGTAGCATTCAAAATGACTGAGCAAGAGGAGCAATGAATCTGCATCAAATTTTGTAATAAGCTTGAACATTCCTCCACAGAAACTATTCAGATGATTCAGAAGACAGCAGCTATGGGCAACTGGTGATTGGCAGTTTCATCATGACAACACACCTGCTCATACGTCATGTCTCGTGCAGTTTTTCAGTGAAACATCAAATCACCCAGGTGACTCAGCCCCCCTACAGCCCAGATTGGGTGCCTTGTGACTTCTGGCTTTTCCAAAAACTAAAATAACTTTTGAAGGGAAGAGATTTCAGGCCATCAGTGAAAAGCAGGAAAATATGATGGGGCAGCTGATGGTGACTGGGAAAACTGTGTGAAGGCCCAAGGTGCCTACTTTGAAGGGAACTGAGGCATTGTTGTCCTTTTATCTTCTTCATTAAATATCTCTATTTTTCATATGACATGGCTGGATACCTTCTGGACAGATCTCGTATATCTGAAAAACAAGAAATAATCAACACTGATCACAAACAGTCAAAAGACATGCCACGAAATTAGTGTAATAAATATGCCATTTGCATAGACAACATGTCAGGCACTCACTGCTATTTTATAAAGTACTTTTACCAAAGGTGAGAGGCACATTAAAGGGAGTATAGACACTAGAGATGGCACAATGATGGAAGTGAGGAACAAGAGTGGATTAAAAAATTATAAAGCACAAATAAAAAACCAAACAGCTGACATCTATACATTGAAATTTCCCAAGTATATCACAGAATTAATTAAAATACAGTGAGTGACTGACTTTGTGAGTGATTAAAGAAAATTTAGTATACTCTAAGGAAATGAGGGTATTTTAGAAATATCTCTATCAAAAATAGTTAAAGTAAGACGTGTTAGTGTTTAAGGGAGCTCTCTAGTTGTATGGAGAAGCAAGAGGAGTTCACTTTTTCAAATAGCTGTGACATGAAGCATTTCTGTGTTTGATGGAGGGAGCAGCCATGGTAAACTTGTTTTGGAACATAGTGGGTAGTCTTTAGATAGATGCTGGATTATTATTTGTGCAACGAGTTAATGAATCAACCAAATAACTAATATAACAACTATTGAGCTATTTGAAGTCTAATCTCCAAACTGACCATATGGCAGACCTCAAGACGCACAGGGGTTCGGCGCGTGGAGAGCACACGTGCTGTGGGACTGCACAGGGCATAGATCTCAGCCATGTCACCAACACTGTGCCTCCAAACTTGAATGTTTTCAAAAGTTGTTGGCTAAGTATCTTCACCTTTTCCTGACTTTTTACACTTATCGTCAACATAAACAGGTGGCTTTCTTTATGAGGACTTTTATTCTCTTTCTTTTTCTTTTGATGTAAAGAACAGTCTTGCCATATGTGGTAAGAAATAGAGAACACACAAGTTTTGAGGCAAATGGCTAACCCAGGCCCCTGGGGATGTAAACTGCTCTCATACAAATCTCACCTGTGCTTGAGATTTTTGAACAAGAAGGTGGAGTGTACTTAGGTTTAGATATTAGGGACACTAAAATGTGAAGGGCGTTAGATAGCATTCAGAGAGAAGACAAGGGCAGAGACCAAACCAATGGTCTAAACAACTAGCCCGCTCTCATAAGGTCAGGCAGAGAGGCAGCTCTGCAGTCGGAAACAGTTCAGGAACTGAGGGAGAAAGCAGGGAGGCTTGGAAGAAGAAGAGCCTGGAATGAATTCTTAATGAACAATAGGTTGAGTCAAAACCTGTTTCCTATGCGTTGATGGCTATATCCAGGCTTACCATTAACATTGTAGAGCTAGGACAAGAATAAATATGGAGACCCATATATAATGTCAAATATTTGAAAATCATAAAGCAACCTAACTGATAAATATCATATGTTCTATTCTCCTACTTTGAGAAATAGACCTTCACAATAATGGAAAAATATAAGTCTGAATTTAGAGTCCTTAGATTCTTGGTAATCCCACAAAGGATGTAGGGAAGGCCAGCTCACAACTCTTGGGCCCTGACCAGCCCCTTTCTCTCTCTCCTTCACCCCTACTGTATCCTGTACTATTAGAAGTCTCACTGTAGTTGTGGGGACATCCAGTGCATATTTAAAGCTAAGCTCTGTCCATATTCCACACCAACAGTGCCCTGTGGGTCATTCCTCAGGTCTGGAAGTACACACACCAGCTGGTTGGGGATCAGGAATCCTGGTACCTGAAGCATCTAATCAAAGGGGAGCTTATTGCTTCGGCTTCACAAACTCTTCTCCCTGAGGGGAAAAACATGCAGTAAGAGACCCTTTAAAGCCCAAGGTGAGTCAGGGTCCCTATCTTCCCTACCTAAGAGTAGTGCTGTCTGTAATTGTTAATCCCAATCACATTAGACTCCTTAATTCTCAATCTTTTCAAATGCGTTTCTATTGCTTTGGTAGGATACATCAGCTGCCAAAGTTAAGAAAATCTTAACAAAATGGTAAATATTTCTCCCATTATTTTTTAAACTTGCTCCTGGGAGAGTTATGAGGATTCATAGAAAACTTTAATTTCTCTTGACTTTGTATGCACCAGCTTTCCAAACATCTCTTATCAGCAATTTATTTTATTTTACACTATTTTATTTTACTATAATGAATTGTAACCATTATAGAATGATTGTGTATAGAAAACAAGAATTATCTTATTCACCTTTTTCCCATCGCATTGCTTAGGGCCTTGCACAATAGATGTTCAGTAAATATCTGTCAAATATTGTGGCAGCCATGAGCCAGAAAGCAACAAAAAATATAAAGGTTGATAAAAATTAGCAATAACAAAACATGTAAACACGTATGCACTTCTGTATTTCCTTGTTTTTGTGGAAAGAGAGTGGATGCTTGGAATGAACTGAAACATTCAATTATTCATTGCCTATGAATTTCACTTTTTGGAAGGAAGTATGCTTGGTGCATTGAGAGTGGTTTGGAATAGATATCAGGGTGAAGAGGGCTGGTCATCACAAACATAAAGGCTCACACAGAGGGGCCTTTCTATAATTAGACCGCACTCCTCTGCAGAGGTGAACCAAGGGAAACAAGCAGTCTGAGTTGTCAGTTAGCGTGGGCCTCCCTTTCATGAAGTGAGAACGAAGGAGGTCAGTCTTCCCCTGGGCAAGCAGAAAAATAAGATATCACTTTGAATATCAGCTCTCTTGCGGCATAATTATTGAGCACTTTCAGGTGTCTAGAAACCACGAAAGTTATGCTTAACACCATGTGCATTGTTGTTTTCAGAAAGAAAAGGTCCAAAAAAGGAGAGCAGAGGTAGACCCCAGTTAGTGAGGGTTGATTTACAAAGAAAATTGAATCCAAGCTTTGAAGGTTAATTAAATTTAAGGAGGTAGTGGGGAGATGAAGGAGTAGTCCAAGTGGAGGGAGAATGTGATGTAAGAATGAGGTTTGAGTGAATACTTCAGGTGTAGGAGGGAGCTAAAAACTAGTCTGCTTAGAGCAAAGTGTGTTATAGGATGTGTACATGGATGGAAGGGACTGGAATCATATTGTGAAAGTTCATGGTTTGAACTCAGTGTTTAAATTGAACACATCTTATTTTAACACCCTGACAGATCTGGATGCCTATTTTTATGTAATAGGCAAACACACAGTATTTATTTCCTAAGCATTTAACAAATACTAAGTTATTTACACTTCATAACAACATTACATAAGAACTTTCAAAATCCTCATGTTACTACTAATGAGGGAACAGAAATACAGAGAGATTAAGTCATCAGCCTCACACACCACAACACAGTGCCTTGAAAATTACAAGGTATGCATGGTCCTTACATTTTCCTTTGCTCACTGGCTAGTACCTAAAGTCCTTCTACTGGTACCTACATTCTTTTCCTTTGAAAGTAACCAAAGTGACTCCTTGACAGGGGTTGCAAATTCCACTGGGTAAAGTAGTAGTACTCTAAATTCTTATGTGTCATGGCTCAGGACAGAAGGAGGTGCAGGCAAACCCTGCAAAGGTGGTGAGGAGAGGCACCAATCAAGGAGACAAAGATGCCAACGGGCAGGTCTAGAGTGACGTAGACTAACTTAGCTCACTTCATACCTGTCCTGGGCATACCTACCCGGGTACAGGAAATCAGGAATGATTATAGGCTTTCAAACACCAGAGAGCCCTAATGAAAGGGATAGTTTAGGAAAAATCAGTGAGTTTGTGCATTGCATAAAGAGACAAGGCTTTGGATTTAGTACACTTGAATCTGCCAAGATTAAGGCGGTATTCTGTGTGAAAATCAGGAAAAGGTGACTGAGAACCATGGGTCTACACCATAGAGAATGGATCAATACATCTTGAACCAGAGTGCGTATGTGCTTGTCTTACATCCTATTGTCTTTACAACCATGTAAATGGATGGGGTTATTCCTCAACAGAACTCCGCAGCTCTCTCCAGGCTGAAGGCTGACTGTGCACAGGTGGTGGCTACTTTAAACTTGCTCAAGAAATTATAATTCCACAGCCAGCTTAGAGTAACACTGTATTGTTAAACATTTAGTAAGTTAATGGGATCATTTAAAATGCCCTGATTCATTTGAAAATGCTAAGCTTTCTTTTTTCCTGCTTGTTTCCTACTAGTCCTTAATATTTCCTCCCTTTTTCTTCCTCTTCTGTGTCCTATTATCCCCCAGAGTTCTCTTTCACAGATGTTGAATATTGAAAATTCTTTGTCGGTCTCAGGTGATGCCCTTCCAAAAAACATAGCAGCCCCCAATGAAGGGAAATCTTGGCTTTTATGTTTCCAAAGTACCTTTTAGATCTTAGATAGTGCTCCTGGTATGAGTCTATGTGTAAAATAAAATTTAAAAAATCAGAAATAAAATTTATTCCATGTAGGTTTCTCACTTGACTTCTTAGCTGCAAATCCTACTCTGAAATGGGCTCCTGAGTGTTCGGTTCTTTACTCTCCATCATGAGAACCATCAATACTAAGACAAGGCATGTTGTATGTACCTAAGACCGCACCTCCTCACACATGTCCCAAGGTCGTGATTAGAGAGCCTCTGTTTCTCATAACATTGTGAACTAGCTTTTAACTTGGACAAAAAATTACTTCTGTCAAAGAAAGTTTGTGCATGTTTCTTGCCTGCCTAGTTCCCCCACGCTTGCCCCAGTCATGCCACTGACTGAGGAATGCAAGCAGAAAAACAAGACTAAATGGTCTTGGCTCCCTGCGCACGAGCTGCCTGAAGTCTCTGGATGGAGTCACCTGTTACATTTCTTTTTGCAGCACTGGGTGCTTACTAACAAAAAGGGCTAGTTGACTGCAGATCATATTTCCCCCAGAATTTTGCAGAGGGAAACCAAGCAAATGATTGCTGGGGCATCTTTGTGCAGATGGTTGTATGCACAAACTGTTTTGCTGGAGTCTATTTTTAAATTGGTTAAAAATCAATTGGCTAACTATTTCATCATGATTGAAAGTTACCAGAAATCTGTGGAAAATATCTTTTTTGAAGTTGAGAGGGTATACATCCTAAATAGAGTTAATTGGCTTAGTTCTTCACATTTGGAATAAACACAAAATAATGTCTATCATTTAGCTTCGGTTTCCAGATGTCATCAAACTGATGGCAAAGCTATCCAGCAAGCTAGGAAAGATTTACCATGTTTGATACTCTAAACCACTATTATTAAGACTTGTATTTGTTAAAACTACCATGAACATTAGTCCCACCTAATGGTACCAAGAGTTTTCCCTTAGCAGATAGATTGTTTCTCATATAGAATTAATTGTGTCTCCAAATAAATAAAAAAGCTTTACAATTGTTTTTTTCAGTTTACAACTAGAATGCCTGCATTTGGGGGCAAGGTTTTGAGACTGACTAGTTCAAATGTCTGGTGGTACAGCTCAGGGTTGAAGTGCAGCTGACCTTCATACAATGCTACTCAAAGTTAAACACTGTTCTTACTGCTGTACTCCTAAAGTGTGAACGTTTAATTTCCTAGGACAATGATAATTCTAGTATTATATCTTCTGCCCAGAAAACGGGTCCCCTACCACAGTTAAACAGGCTGTATTCCTCTGGAGCCAATGCCTCTCAGGTATATGGTGACTCCAAAAGGGAGTTTTCACAGAATCCTTTTATAGTGGGACATTTTGAAGGACCACTCCTCCAGGAAAAATACTTTGGCAAATGTTGACTTTATATGAATTTTTTCTTCTCCATAATAGGAAAAATGGTGCATGAGAAAAAGGGTCAAAGGAAGACATGCAGGATGTCAGGGAAGAGCTGGAGTAACTAACTTCACTTGTTTTATATCTTTGCCCAAAACTGATTCTGCAATTAGGCCCAAAGAGTTATCCACAAAGGCCACTTCTTATCACTAGGGCTCAAGCAAACCAGAACTGTGGTTAGTCTGCACAGAGGCTCTTTCTGATTTGTAGTAGAGAAAGCAATGGGATGTGGGCCAGATTCCATTTCTCTGCACTCGCAAGCTATTTTCCCTAAGGCTACAAGAGCTGCTCATGAATAGCTGGCAGCCAAATTTGGACCATTTAAAATATTATTGCACTGTCCACCATAATGTTGGTAATAACCTTGTAATCTGTGTGTGTAGAGCAAGGCCTGGTACAAAACCCAAAAGGAGCCACAGTCTTTGCTTGTGCATAGTGAATACCAAGGAGGACTTCCATTTTCTATCAGGGGCAGCAGTCATTCTTGAAAAAGTAGGTGATCACTTTCTTTCTGACATTTTGGCTTCTGGCCACGAATACTGAGAGCTGTTATCCTCAGAGGCTACCCATTTCCTTCTCCAGAAGCCTTTAATACTTACAGTAAGTATACTACCTTGTAACCCAAGCAACCTGAAATGCTGTCAACTGTCCATTCCATAAAATATTCCTCTAAAAAGATTGGATTCGATACTTCATGTTGATGTAAGGGCTTCAGCTAAGTTCCCGAATATAGAAACCATCTACAGATTTTGGTCTGCATGTACAGACTTACACTTACTCATCCAAACTCTGGCATCTGGCAGCCACGCCTCAGCAGCCATTTTCTTCCATTTGGAACCTCTTTGTATTTTTTTAAATTGTCAAGCAGACAATCTATTGACCATTTTCATTTTATAATAAGGGTTAGGAATGGGTTTCAAGAAATTAAACTAATGTAAAATTGTATCTAATAAAAGTTTCTGGGAGAGAATGAAAATTTAAAAAAGGGATGGAATAGGAGGAGTAGGACAGAGATGTAAAATGAGAGAAAGAGAAAAAGCAGTTGACTTTAGAGCAAGAGAAGCTAAAATTAAGCTGATGTCTACAAATGATGCTATTCTTTGATATGATAGCTTTTAAAATGATCATGTGGGATAAGAGAGGTAGAATGGCTATGAACAAGTTAATTGGCTCCATCTGAATCTAACAGGCAGGATTTCCACATGGAGTATCTTGCAACGCCATGGCTCTGGGAATGAGATTCTACAGCAGTGGTGATCCTTTATCCCGTCCCCAATTAAGGCCAGAAAATAGTTGAGGTGTTTCGGTGAAGGTTAACCAAACCACTGCATTCATCCTTTAAAAAATTGTTGATATTTGTTTGCAGAATTGAAGAAGTGACTGAAAAGAGATATGACAGATATAAAATCAATCACTTGGACATTTTCTTATGTCTCCAACTTTGTTTCAGAATACCATACTTATTCATAAATGCTCTGGGGTATTTGCAAAGTGACTGTTTTCAAATGCACGGTGAATGAGTGCCCTGAATTCCTCAGACCTCCTCACCCACTCTGACCCATGAGAAAGAGGTACATACCAGATTTCAGTCTTTGGGCAGTGTGCCAAAAGCCTAGATCTTAAGGTCATCTAAAAATTACTCATGGTCCTGACAATGACATGATTTCACAAGTTTAACCATGTCTGTCTTCCTTCCTAATCTTTGCTGGATGATTCAGCAGTGTCGGCTGTCAATAATGTACCCTGGCTGATTGAATTCATGGAAGTCTGCTTTGTGAAGGAAGGACATTTGTGTTACAAATGAGAGACAGACTGAGTCATACTGCAGAGGGACCATGTAATATGCAGATTTTTCTCTTTATTCATTGCTTTGCTGATCCACAGCATTATTTCAGCTGGGAGCTGCAGTATGTGACCAGTTAGCCAATGGAAATCTGCTCCCTGGACTTCCTGCTGGCATGTTTTTACTGTTGTCCAGCCTGGTAACAGGAGTGTCACACAATGTAGCATGACACACCCAGAGCAAAGAAGATGCATCCAGAATAATTCGCAGCCTCCATCAGCCCCCGAACCCTTATCTACTCACAGGTTTCAGCAATATCCCAAACAGGAAAAAAAAATAGACCGAATGAATAAAAATCCAAATGGTTTTTTGAGGACTGATTTTTAACCCTTCTCCCCAGGACAGAATAGTATGAAGCTGCCTCTCACTAGGTTTTTAACGTGGCACTGACATTCCAGTGCTTTTGAGGATCTTGTTTGTCCTTCTGGATCCTTTAGGAAGTTACCTCTTTCAGCTCAGCAAGAGTTGATCTCATTAATAAAAGAATGACTTCACAGAAAAGAGTTTCTAAAATTATACCCTAACTCAGAACTGCAAGAGTTGGCTTTTTCAGCCCGAAGATAAATTTCTTAAGCATTAAGCTTACTTTATCAAGCATTACACCTGACATTCTCTCATAAATTTTGCATATATTTTAACTTATTTTAATATTGTGTGGGCTTGGTTTATAATATTCTTACACCGTTACTGAACTTGAGTCTTAGTCATATATTAGTTTTAGAAGAGTGTTTAACCCTTCCAAAATATCACTCCACTTAAAATAACATGGGTTTTCATTTGCTTACTTTGTGCTTATTTATCATGCACTTTGTGTGTGTTGGAACTAGCCATACAGTTGTTGTCTTACTCTTATGAAACTGCAAATATATTTTGACAAGACTGCTATTGGAAACACTTTTTAAATACCTTGTGAGTCACACTCCTCAGTGTAATCAGTATCATTATCTGGCCAGGTAGATCGCTTTCAGGAGGTTTCAGGAAGTAGCAAAGTGCCTTACTCAGAGGGGTCACGGACATTCAACCTGAGGTAGAACTGTTACGGATGTCACTTTGTGAAGACAAATAGAGCAACGTGCATGGAGAGATGGCCTTCAACCAGCTACATTTTTTAGGGGCCCACCTTTATTTTGCTTCACAGCACAGGCATTAGCCCTAGTATTACTGAACTCAAGGGGTTTGCCACTGAGTGTGCTGTTAAAAAGTGGGAGATGGTGGTAGCTAGGTAGTTTTACTACAGCGAGTGAGGTAGACAGAATTCATATCCAAAGCTTTGCCTCTGACAAGGGAGGTTTAGCAGTTGCTTATATAAACTATTTGGCCAGTTACATGTTCTTCTTTGCTGTTGGCTACACTCACATGGTTGAGTTCCTGTCAACCCATCCTATTTTGCTGCCTCTGCACATACTGTACTACATTTTAACATTTAGCAAGACTAGAATATAGTAAGAACTGCTCAGACCTTGAGACCTTTGTCCCATCTCACACTACCACCAAATCTGCACAGACAACTGGTTCACCTGAATTGGCAGGTGAATCAATGCAAACGAATGACCAACTCAGTGAGACAGCAGGTACTTGAGTGTTGGACTGAATTGACTAGCTTCCTTCACTGAATAGTAGGTTTGTTTAGAAAGATAAAAGCAGAAATTAAGATATTTGTACAATAATTCTGTTTAAAGGATACATAACAGTTCCTAAAATGAGTACATATGTTCAGTTTGGTGCTTATAAATGAACAAACCTCTTGAGATTAGGAATAATACTGGCATATTGAGAAGATTATCTGACAAAGGACTAAAACCAAAGAGCTCAAAATGTGTGGTCCATATGCATGTAACCTTATTAAAAACAATGTTATATATCACCTCACACTTGTCACCATTGCTATTACCAAAAAGACAGCAAAGAATAAGTGTTGGTGAGAATGTGGAAAAAAGGGAACTCTCCTGCACTGTTGGTGGGATTATAAACTGGTACAGCCACTATGGAAAACAGTATGGAGGTTCCTCAAAAATTTAAAAGTTGTACTGCCACATGACCCAGCAATCCCACTCCTGACCATTTATACAAATAAATTATAAAACACTAATGGAAGATATATTCACCCCTAGATTTATCGCAGCATTATTTATAATAGCCCAAATACAGAAGGAACCAAAGTGTCCATTGATAGATGAATGTGAAGAAACTGTGGGCCCTGGCTGGTGTGGCTCAGTGGACTGAGCACCAGATTGCAAACCAAAAGTTGCCAGTTTGGTTCCCAGTTAGGGCACATGCCTGGGTTATGGGTCAGGTCCCCAGTAGGGGGTGCTCGAGAAGCAATCACACATTGATGTTTCCCTATCTTACCCTTACCCTCTCTAAAAATAAATAAAATAAAATCTTTATTTAAAAAAGCTGTGGTACATATACATCATGGAATAGTACTCAGCCATAAAAAAGAATGAAATCTTGCCATTTCATGGAGTGATCTAGAAGGTATACAAGTGACATAAGTCAGAGAGAGAAAGAAAAATACCATATGATTTAACTTATATGTGGAATCTAAAAAACAAAATAAATTAGCAAACAAAATAGACATAATCTCATAGATATAGAGAACACATTGATGGTTGGAGACACAAAATGGGTAGTCCCACATCTGCATGTGGGGGATAAAAATTGGGAGGGATAATTCGAGAGCTAGGGATCCCAGCCCTGGACAACCCAGGATTTCAGTGCTAGGAAGATAAGTTCCTATAACTTGTGGTTTTAAAAATCAGTGGGGTTTGTGGCAGTGGAAGAAACTATGAGATTCTCAGGAGTCTCCTCTTAAAGGGCCTGCAGTGGACTTAGTACTTATGCAGACTCACTCCCTCTTGGCTTCAGCCCTGGGGCAGCAGCTGGAAGGGCACCAGTGGCATACTAGGAGAAACTAAAGTGTCTAGCATCAGGGCAAATGCCCGGGACACCTTCCTCCTAGACAAAACTCCAGAGGCCAGACAGCAGCATTGTCCCTTTTCTGAGTTCTCCCCTATAGAGCCACAGGGCAGTGACACCATATTTGAGACTCTATCTGGTTCACAGGGGTTTCCCCACCCTGGCTCTGCCCCACCCGACTTACTGGTGCACTTTTCTACACTCCACTACAAAAACAGGGAGTCAAACAGCTCTACCTAATACATGGGAACAAACACAGGGAGGGTGCCAAAATGAGGAGACAAAGAAATATGGCACCAATGGAAGAACAAGACAAAACTCTAGAAAAAGAAGTAAACAAAATGGAGATAAGTGATCTATCAGACACAGAGTTCAAAACACATGATTAGGATGCTCAAAGAACTCATTGGGTACTTCAATAGCATAAAAAGGACCCAGGCATAAATGAAGGCTGCACTAAGTGAAATAAAGAAAATTTTATAGGGCACCAACAGTTGAGTGGATGAAGCCAAGAATCAAATCAAAGATTTAGAACATAAGAAAAAAATTCAATCAGACTAGCAAGAAGAAAAAATAGTACAAAAAATCAAGGATGGACTAAGGAGCCTTTGGGACAACTTCAAATGTACCAACATTTGAATCATAGGGGTGCTGGAAGGAGAAGCAAAAGAGCAAGAAATTGAAAACTTATTTGAAAAGATAATGAAAAAAACCTTCCCTAATTTGGTGAAGGAAATAGACATGCAAGTTCAGGAAGCACAAGAGTCCCAAACAAGAAGGAACCAAAGAAGACCACACCAAGGCACATCATAATTAAAATGTCAAAAGTTAAAGAGAGAATCTAAAAAGCATCAAGAGAAAAGCAGAGAGGTACCTACAAAGGAGTTCCCATAAGACTGTCAGCTGATTTCTCAAAAGAAACTTTGCAGGCTAGAAGGGACTGGCAGGAAAAATTCAAAGTGATGAAAAGCAAAGACCTACAAACCTAGATTCGTCTATCCAGCCAAGCCATCATTTAGAATGGAAGGGCAGATAAAGTGCTTCCTAGATTAAGTAAAGCTAAAGGAGTTCATCATCACCAAGCTCTTATTACATGAAATGTTAAAGGCACTTATCTAAGAAAAAGATCAAACTATGAACAGTAAAATAACAATAAATTCACAACTATCAACAATCAAACCTAAAAAACAAACTAAGGAAACAAGCAGAACAGCAATAGAATCATAGATACAGAGATCATTTGGAGGGTTACCAGTTGGGAGGGAGAAGGGGGAGAAGCGGGAGAAGGTATAGGAATTAAGAAGTGCAAATTGGCATGTACAAAATAGACAGGGGGATATTAAGAACAGTATAGGAAATGGAGAAGCCAAAGAATTTATATACATGACCCAGGGAATGAAGGGAAAGGGGGAGTTGCCAGAAGGAATGGGACATACTGGGTGAAGGGCAAAGGAAGAAAAACTGGAACAACTGTAATAACATAATAAATAAAATATAGTTAGAAAAATAAATCTGCCTGAACTACAAAAACAATAAGAAGGCTACTTAGCGCTAAGTGTGTATCAGGCGCAGTCCTTAGGGCTTTCCCTTAATTATTTCATTTCATTCTCACAATGACATTAGATAGACAGGGATTGGATAAGGGAGAGGTGAGAGCATAAAATGTCAGTAATCAAAATAAATAATATTGTAATAAAATATTTTAAAAAATAAAGATGCAAAAATTCCATGATGGACAAAATATCAAAATTATAAATAAGAACAAGCTATTATTTATTGTTTGATGACCCTGCATTATCATGCAATGGGATTAGTAATTTCTAATTAGTCCAAGATTGGCCCTGGCTGGTGTGGCTCAGTGCATTGAGTGCTGGCCTGCAAATGGAGGGTTTGCCAGTTCGATTCCCAATCAGGGCACATGCTTGGGTTGTGGGTCAGATCCCCTGTGGTGGGGGCATGTGAGAGGCAACCACACATTGTTGTTTCTCTCTATTTCTCCCTATATTTCCCTCTCTCTGAAAATAAATTAAATAAAACATATTTTAAAAATAATAATTAGCCTGAGTTTCTAGGGCTGTGGGTCCACAGTATCCTTCTCTGGGTGGGTTTTGTGAGGGTTCACAACAATGAACCAACAGACTGGGCAATGTGGAACTTTAAATATCATCATGCTTTTTGATTGTAGACCTTTAACTAACTTTTATTTTTTCCATTTGGTTTAAAATCTGCAAGGAAATTTCATAATTGTATGTAGAGCCACATGGTTTTCTTTTTTGCTTCAGGCTGAAATATGATTTGGTGCTACACTGGAGATAGATACTCTCCCTATCATATTTTTAAAATGAAGACTCTGAGATCCCAGAGAGGTCAATAGTGTTGTCCAAGCTTGCACAGACAGGAAGTGGCAGAGCACAATTTTGAACTCAAGTAGTCTAATTCTCAAGTTCACTCTCTTAATCCTTGTGTTCCCTTGGAAATCATTGCACTCAATTAACTGGAAAACCCGAGTATTCAGTGCACTTTATTCTCTGGGCATTCCAATTAATATGGTGTTTCTCAACTACATCCTCAACATTTATAATTTTTACTACAAGTCATTTTAAGAAAGAAATCAGACCCTTTATAAGTAGTATGCTGCTTTCAATATTACTGTGAGGTCAGTATGAATATTGTGACTGAGGTTACTGCCATTAAATAAATATTTAAATAAACAGTCTTTTAAATGGGAGACCGTGAATAATCTGCCAGTAAGATGCAAAAGGGGCATTAGGAAGCACTAATATCTTCTGATTATCTTGCTAGAAAATACACAGCTTTGTGAGACACAGGTCCCAGCAGGATATAACTAAGGGACCCAAACATTAGGCCATCACTTTGAAATTGTACTTTATTTTTAAGGGTGACAAAGTACATATCCGTCCATGCAGATTTTTTGGCTCGCCATAACACTCACATCTATTTTGCTTCTGTAAGCTGATTCACCCTTAGATCTGAGGTAAAGTGGTTTACTTCGAGCCACAAACTTGTAAGTGCACAAGTTTCTTTTACTTTGTCTTAGTAGACAGATTCTGAACAAAACAAGAGCGTATGTTGATGATATACCTAGTATGATGATACCATGGTGATGATGAGGGGGAGGGTGATGGTGATGCTGTGTCTCTGAGAAACTCTGAGTATGGTTAAGGTGGCAGGGATGAACATCACACCAGCTGCTCTGGGAATTTGGTTTTAAGGCTCCCTAAACTACATTGCAAATCACTAAGAGAGGAAATTAGGCAATTGCCTTCTCCTTTCTTCATCTCTGTTTTTATTTTGCTGCTTTGTGTTTAAAACTACAAATTTAGTCTCTCTACAACTATGGTATTGATCCATTGATTCATTTATTAATTCACACATTTAATGAAATTCTTTGAGACCTTGTATATACCAGATACTGTAACAGGGGTGTCCAATAATTTGGCGTCTCTGGGTCACACTGGAAGAAGAGTTGACTTGGGCCACACATTAAATACATTGCAATGTATAATGACACAAAAAAACATGTATAGTAAAATGACAGCAAACCCAAAATTATTAACAACCACACCTAAAACAAAAACAAAAACAAACTAAGCAATCAACTAGAACAGGAACAGAACCACAGAAATGGAGATTACATGGAGGGTTAGCAACAGGGGAGTGGGACGAGGAGAGAGGGGGAAAAGTTATAGAGAATAAGTAGCATAGATGGTAGGTAGAAAATAGACAGGGGGAGGGTAACAGTAGTATGGGATATGTAGAAGCTAAAGAACTTATGATACATGGACATGAACTAAAGGGGGGGATGTGGGTGGCAGAGGGTGTGCAGGGTGGAGGAATGAAGGGGGGAATGGGACAATTATAATGGCATAATCAATAAAATATATTAAAAATAAATAAACTAAGAAAAAAAATCTCATAATATTTTAAATAAATTTACGGTTTTGTGTTGGGCCACATTCATAGTCATTCTGGGCCACAAGTGGCCTGTAGTTTCGCGAGTTGGACACCCCTGGGTGATGAAGAGGTGAAGATGAGAATACATGCTTCCTGCCCTCAGGAAGCTTATAATCTAGTTGGGAAACAGGTACATGGACAAGTATTTGTAGGGATAATAATGTGTGTATTTGTAAAACTCATTTGGTGACAACACAACCTAAGGAGAGTCTTCTGGGAACACTAGAGGCTTTTAAAAGGGGCCTACCACAGGTCATCACATAACATTGTTTTGTTCAATGTCATCTTGTGATATTGTTGATGAGATGCTAAAAAAAAACCCAACTAAACTCTTGTTTATATCCTTTTGCTTATAGTAAAATTGGTTTCATTATGAATTGTTTCTCTTGAAGTCAAAGAACCTATGGATGGCATTAAGTGAGGACTTACTATACATTTAAACTCAGGCTTAAAAGAGTAAATAGAAGTCTCCTGAGTAATGAGAAGGCCTTCTAGATTAAAGTAAAAACACAGAAGTCAGGGAGACATGGCATGTTTCTGGTATAAGTAATTCAGTGTTGCTGGATCATCAAGTGACAGGGAAAGATCTAGAAAGGAGACAGTAGAGCTAGACAGAAACCAGACCCTTAGAGGTGTGCAATGTTAGTGTCCAATGGCATTTAGCTTCTACCCTGAATGAGATGAGCAACACTTGAAGAATTATGCCGGGAGAGTAATATGATCACATCTAAATGGCAAAAGACCACTGAGGTTATAAAGAGCATAAATCAGAGGGATTGATGTAAGTGTCAATATTCTAGGCATTTTTATTTTTCTAGAACCTCCATCTTCTTCCTTCAAATAAAGCTTCATAGTTAATGAATGAGAATCTGGGTACTTCAAAATGGACACACCTACTATGATTTGATATATTAAAATGTCTGCTTGTGAATCATGAGTCTGATAATCTCACAACACTTGCAAATTATACTCTATTTTGCCATAGACAGACCAGTTCAAAAGATCGTACTTTTTTTCTTGATACACTGAAAATCATACTATATTCAGTGTATCAAGAAAAAAAGTACGGTCATACTACCCAAAGGTCAGCCAGGTGCACCTGTTCGCAGAGAAGGGAATATGTGCTTCTTGCTGCAAATACGAGCATTTTGTAGTTTGTACATAATTCTGTCAGGACCCTGCATTAGCATTCATATTCTTAAAAAATGCTTCTTTTCAGGCAGAAGTACCCAGTGGGCAGTAAATAACCACCTTACTGAAAGCCTATTCACTGCAGGTCATTTATTCCAGTACATCATGTCCACCTTTCAATAAAAACCAAAGAATACTATAATGCAAAAAATAACACAGTTCGAAGTGAATTAGGTCCAGCAATTGGTCGTCTTTGCCAACTACCCACATCATCTTATGGTACATTAGTGCAACTTTGGTAGTTTTTAACATACTTATTATCATAGGTTCAAAACCTGATTTCTCCTTATTAAACATGTAATATATTTAAGGTGAAACAGCACAGCAAAAGACAATTTATTTCTGCTGTGGTCATTGTGGAGTTTTACTCAAAAGAAGAATCTCTCTACTCTTTTCTGGGAAATGCTATTCTAGGAATCTGTGATGGAATAAAATCCCAACGCAAAGCCTGTGTCAAAATGCTGAATCCAGAAGAATTTGGCATAAATAAGACATGGAGTTAGCTGACATGAGATATCGTATTTATTCCATTGTTGGCGAGGACAAAACTGGGCTGCTATTGTCACAGGTGAAAAGTGCTTTCAAAGTCTGCTCCGGAGCTTGTTAGATAAGAGGCTGCCTTAGTCTGAGTAACCTGGGCAAGATTTACACACATCACTGCAATGGACTTGTGTTTACAGTATGTCCTCGCTCTCCAGGATTAACAGTTGTAAGGGCAGTGTGAGCGGCGTCAAGCAGGGAAACCTCAAACAACCTTTGGGGAAGTGCTAGGAGGCTGCTTAGAAGAAAACAGATTTTCTCAATCTACTCTGACTCAGGGCAGGTAGAAAGCCCTCTCCTGACCAAGAATAGCCCCCAAGATGCTGTTATGATTTTTTAGGAGGAAACTTACTTCAGCTGGCGGAACTTTCTAGCTCGCAGTAAAGTGTATTAAATAAACCAGAGTTCTGCAGTCATCCTCTCTAGAAAGGGTAAGATGCTTTGCAAAAAAAAAAAAAGAAATCACAGAATCAAATGATGATCCTTAGTGTAGCATTTTTAAAACACACCAATGTGCCACAATCACAATTTAAGGAGATCTTTATGGAAAGTTGGGATCCATCCCCGCTTAGTGTGTGTTTTCAGCGCACAAGGCTCCTCTCTTGCGTGCTCTCACTCAGGGACAATTCAGCTCTCGCCTGTGCTCCCAGGGACTAAGCTGTTTTCCAGTCCCTTTATGATCTACGCAGAAATTATCTCTGCTTCTAAACCGTCAAATGTAGTGCGTGGGTGCCGTGGCTGTTTTCCAGTGAGCTGAAAAGCTCTCATGACTTGGCATACAGTCTTTCCCTGGGCCCTTCAGTAATGGCATTTCACTTAATACAATATGCCCCTAACTGAGTTTTAGTGATTTCAAATGAATTTAGTCTCCTTATCAATATCCTCTATTTGGTGGTGTGCTTGCTCTCCAGTGCGCTGTGCCAATAAATCCAGCACAAGGGCTGCCTCCTTCCCTCTCAATTGTCTGGCCTCTCTCCTATGAAAGCAAACATCAGGCAGCAGAAAAGGAGGCTCTCAGAGAACTTGTTTGTATCATAAATGTAAATATCAATAAACTCAGAAGGTTGACAAGGGCATGCTCTCAATAGATTTGTCCATGTTGTTGGCTGTTTTACAAGTGAGATGTAGTTGGAACACTAGGAAGCCGGAGCAGTGTGCTTGCAGTCCTAAAAGGACATGTCAAAATCTCAATCCAGATAAATTGTTGACCTGTTCAAAAAAAGAACTCAGTGAGTCCCTGTCACAGGGTGAGGCAGCGCAAACCTAGGAGCAAAGAAGGTGTCTTGCTCGAGGTATCTGTGAATTCTACATGACCCGCAATTGATAAAGAGTGTTTCAGTGTTTTCCACACTAAAATACTCTTAAGGAATATTCCCACTCTCTCTTTCTTTTCTGTTTTGTTTTGTTTTTAGTATGTTTTTCTCTCTTCTTTTTTAAAAACTATTATTTCGACATGACTGTAGATTTCACACTTACTTGTTAGAAATAATGTAATGAGAGCGTGTGTGTACCCTACCCAGTTCCCCTGCAAGTATAGTAGAGTATGGTAACCAGGATGTTGATATTGATTTAATCAAGATGCAGATGTTTCCACTGACACAAGGACCCCTCATGTTGCCATTTTATAACTACACCTACTTTCTTTCATCCCCACACCTCCTTAGACCCTGGAAATCACTAATCTTTTTTCACTTCCCAGATTCTATTGTTACCAGGATGTTATACAGATGGAATCATGGGGCTAGGTTTTTCACTCGTAACAATTCTCTGGAGGTTCATCCAGGTATGTATGGCGATTTCTTTTTGCTTGCTGACTAGTATTTCATGGTACGAATGTAACACAGTTTGTTGAACCATTCATCTAATGAAGGACACAAAGGTTTTGTTTGGATTGCAGGCATTACAAATAACACTGCTATAAACATCTCTGTACAGATTTCTGTGGGAACATAAATTTTTATTTCTCTAGGATAAATGTCCAAAAGTGTAATTGCTGGGTAATAAGTAGTTCATGTTTAATCTAGTTTTTTTTTTTTAAGAATCTGCCAAACTATTTTTCATGGTGGCCATATCATTAATATACATTCCCACCAGCAGTGTATGAGTAATCCAATTTCTCCACATCTTCTCCAGCATTTGCTGTTGTCATTATTTTTAAAATTTTAGCTGGTCTGATAAGCATATAGCAATATCTTAATGTGCTTTAATTTGGGTTACCCTAATGGCAGAAATGTTGGAAGTATCAAACCAGGAATTTTTTAAAACTATAATTAATATGCTATGATTTTTAATGGAAAAAGTATACAACATGCAAGAAAAGATGGATAATATGAACAGAGAGATGGAAATTCTAAGAAAGTATCAAAAGAAGTGAGAAATAAAAAAATGTAACGGAAATGAGAATAACTGTGATGGGCTCATCAGCAGCCTGTGCGTGGTTGTGGAAAGAATTTGAGCTTGAAGAGATGACGACAGGCACTTCCATACTGGGGGTGGGGTGGGAGGGTAGGGTAGTGAAGCGCTATCCATGAACGGAACAGCCCCAGGAAACCTCTGGAGTCCACTGAAGCCATTTTAGCAGTGCTATGGAATAAAACAATCTGAGAATAATCACATAATACAGTAAAACTATAATATGGTGACATGTTAACTACTTCACTCCATAAAAGTGAAGTATAGAAGTTAAAAGACAAAAGTATTAAAAAGAGCTATAGCTTCAACAGTTTGTTAATGGATACACAATATAAAAAGATGCAACTGGTGACATCAAAATATAATATAAATTCTCTGAAGTGGAATGACAAAGCCAATGACTCTTTTTTCTTCTTTTTTGACAAGCCCTCCCTTACAACACTTAGTAAACATACAGGCTTCAACTTATCGCTTTTATCTGGATTCATCCCATATTTATATCTTGTACCCTAGAATTTACCTAAACTTCTCCCTCAAATTATCAACAACTACCTTCTAGACATCATTACTCCAATACTCCATCAGCACTTCAAATGTGTCGTGTATCAGGTTGAATTTATCCATTTCTTTTTCCTTTGCAAACCTGGTGATTCTTCTGTTGTTTTTTTACCTGGGAATGATTTCTTTTTTTTTTTTAAGTTTTCTTTTATTTTTTCCCTTTTCTTGCCTTTCCTTAAATACAGACTTGGGTTGTTTGGTCAAACTCCCCATTTTTTCCCCAAATCTTTCTTCCTTTTTGTTTCCATTATATTGTGGTGCAGAATAAAAGCTGGGAGGTAAGTCATTTCCCGAGCTGGACAGGAATGGAGTAAATCAAGCTGCTGCTTCAAAAGGCAGTAGAAGCTGAAATGTGATGACTTCACATTTGGTAAATTAGCTGTCTTTCTGTTACCCAGAGTTTAAAATGAAAATCCATAAAAAACAAATTTCTCACCCATAGACATTACTCAATTAAATGACCAGTACTAAATTAAACTTTCTGCCTTTTCAGTGTATTTTGGCTCTTGCGTCATCTGTGTTGAAAACATTTAATTAACTTTTGGTCATACATTCAGTGGTCAACATTATTTCACTGCTATAAAATGCTATGAAATAAAAAAAATTGGTATGGAATCAACAGGATAATTCAAATTATTGAGCTGCCAGGTACATTTCTTTTTCATTGGGAATGTTAAACTCTCAAGGAAACTATTAGTTCTGGCCACAGTATAGGGGTTTGTCTGTTTTATTCTTTTTTACTTAGTTCCAAATAACCAAGGTTGGCTTTTTAAAAAATTCTATTAACTTGTGACAAAATTAACTTAGTTTTTTAGATAGGCAGAGCCTTTTCCAACATCGTAGATGATCTAAGGTGTAGTGGAGAAAGACATCACGAGAATGATCTTGCCTAATTTTATCTGCTTGGGACACCTCCCCCCACCCCTGTCCCGTATTTGTTATTTTGTAGAAGTCTCATCTGTCACAGTTCTCCTTCATCATTTGCTCTTTGCTGAATTAATTTAAAAAGTATGAAATGTCTAGAAGTAAAACTGAAATATAAATGTCTAATATAATAAACAGAGTAGGTTATTCCTGACTAGACCTTTCTGATATACTGAGCTCTGGAGGAGAACATGAAAATAATACACATATTGATCAAACAGATAAATAAAGAGGTTTAGGCCATGTTCAAAAATAAAAATGTTCTACTCGGTTTGTAGCAAAAAAGATACATAACATCAGCCATCTAGATTTGAATTTTGAGAATAGAGAGCCACTACGGTAAAAAAGGCTTTTTTTATGTCATGGGCTCTGGTTTGTAATTCTAAACAGATAATTCTAACTGTAATAAGACCTCCACAAGGAACAAGTATGTCAGCAATATTTTTAGCAACAGCTTCCTGTTTATTATTGGATATCAGAGGAACTAATTATTTGTCAGTAATAATGAACCAAAGATCATGTGCTTCTAGCAGTTTTGACAATATAGTGATCTAATAATAAGACAAGGTCTGTTCCATTTTTAATATTTTGAGGTAACTCTAAACTGCTTTTCACAGTGGCTACACTAATCAGCATTCCCACCAACAGTGCAAAGTGGTTCCCTTTCTCCATGTCCATTTCTCCACTTGTTATTTCTTGATTTATTGATGATAGCCATTCTGACTGATGTTAGGTGATAGCACATTATGCTTTTAATTTGAATTTTTCTGATGATTAGTGACATTGAGCATCTTTTCATACATCTATTGGCCATCTGTATGTCCTCTTTGGAGAAGTGTCTAGTCACATTCTGCCTTATGACCCAGTGATTCCACTTCTGGGAATTTATCTGAAGAAACTCGAAACACTAATTCCAAAGAATATAAGCACCCATGTGTTCACTGCAACATTATTTACCATAGCCAAGATTTGGAAAAAGCCCAAGTGACCATCAGTAGAGAATTGGATAAAACAACTATGGTACGTCTATACAATGAAATACTACTCAGCCATAAAAAATAAAATTTTACTCTGTGAGAGCATGGATGGACCTGGAGAACATTATGCTAAGTGAAATAAACCAGTCAGAGAAAGACAAGTACCATATGATTTCTCTCATATGTGGAATTTAATGAACAAACTGAATTAACAAGCAAAATAGAAACAGACTCATACATAGAGAGCAGGATGACAGCCCTGGGTAAAGATTAGGGGGTGGAGGGATCAAGCAAAAAAAAAATAAAAAGGATTCGTGGACATGGACAACAGTGCTGTGCTTATGCAGGGGAGGGAGGTGGGTAGTGGTGGCAGAGGGGTTAAGGGGGAGAAATGGTAATGGAAAGACTACAATAAAAAGTAAATGTAAAAATAATGAGATGAGGTCTGGAAATTCAGCTGCATGTTGAGATATGGAGTATTTATCCATCATAAGAATACTTACATTCAATCTCTTTTATTTTAAAAAATAAACAAAACCCAAGTGCTGCCATTTGGTAAAATTAATTATGTAAAAGGGCACGTACATGATAAATAGGCACACACTGACACATACTCTTTTATGTAGTATTATTTTTTTAGGTTGATCAGTTTTCAATGTAAAAATGCAACCTATATCTTACATAAAAGTACTCATAATTCTACTGCAACAGCAGTACAAACATACAAAATTTGATATCAGATGCTCAATAAAAATATTATTCTAAAGTAAATCTTATATTTGACCAGTTATAATGAAGGGGTGACACCACCATGATTTCAACATGACAGTTCTTTGGTAAGCTGGTCATAATATGCTTGAGTTACTACTGTTAAGTGATAGATTTAGAGTATTATGAAAATATATGCTTTCTTAAGTGCTTTGAATTATATGGGACAGTTCTGAACCTCTCTGTCGAATTAATGAATTGTAGTAGAGCTTAAGAACATTCTCTACAATCAACATGTAGAAAATACGTATGGAAAATACAGATTCAGAATACACCTGAAACCATTTTGGTTTGGAGGACAATGATGTATTAGGCAGTGTTCAGTTTAATGGAGAAATAAACTCAATTTGGAAGTTCAAGAATATTTTTAATTTGGTAGGAGGCCTATATTATGGTGTGAAAAAATTTAGAACTTACACTGGATACAGAAGATTATTTAAATTGATTTTGTAACCATTTAGGGTGTGTGAAATTAAGCTAAAATATACAAATTGCATGGTACTTGATCTTCTGAACGACATCCCATTTTACTTTGGTATCTTCCTTTTTTCCCTACTTCTTAAGTCCTAGAAGACGTGAAGCAGAATAATTTTTAATGGGAACTAATTTTTCATGTTTCTGATGGAAGAGTTACAAAAAAGTAAATACCTGAAAAGTATGAGCTAGTTGCAGTAAATTTGGAAAATAATACAAAAATGTAAATAACATAATATAAATTATCTATAAATGTACTACCCCAACAAAACAAATATGAATATTTATACATACCTGAAAATATACATAAAAAACCCACACTCATACACACAACAGATATTACAACAATCAGATCAAATAATATTTAATTTACTATGATTTATATACAGCATATAGTTTTTCTAGTAATATAGTAAGAACTCATCATGTTATAACATTTATATCTATTTCATCTGTTTAGTGAAATACTATATAATAATGTGCTACTGTGTATCTCTTAGCAACTCCACTTTTGAAGCCTGATGGGATCATTTCCCCACAGCAATGCAATAAACACCAAAAGCAGGGCCTGAATTATTGTTTTGTTGCTTTTCAAGATGTAACAAAGCAGTGGAGAAAATATTAACAATGCAGGTTTAGTTTAAAAACTATCTCATGCCAATAGTGCTTACATTACAAACAGTGCTAAATATTGAGGAAATAGTTTTTCACAGTTCAAGAAATCTATCATCCTATGTAAGAAGGAAGTTGCTCATCATCTTGAATGAGTGACATTCTGAGTTTTGCCCTTTTTGCTTTTCCTTTTTTACTTTTGTCTCACTCATTAACATTAAATTTAGGTATCAACGAATATTCATGTGAGACCTACATCCAGAGAAGCACAGTACTGCCCACCTCCCACACTTTGTACCCTCCCGGGCACTAAGTATCAATAATTCTAAAAATCAATTACTCCTTGACAAATTAAAGGTAGCGTAGCATTACTGAGCAATTTTTTGTGTGTGCAAATTCTTTTCTATTATTGGTCCATAATTCTATTTAGGTTTTAATACTTATTTTATTAATTTGTAAGAGCTTTTTTAATATTGAAGATAATAATCCTTTCTTAGTATTTGATGAAAATACATTTCTACCAGTTTACTCTGTTTCTTAAAATTTATGTATTTTTGATAGGAAGTTTCTGTCTCTTCAAGTCTGTAGAAAGCACTCTACTCCATAAGTAGTTAAATATTCATCTGTCTTATGTTATGTAGTAATAATTTATATGTTCAATTTCTCAATATATCTAGGATTTATTTTAATATACTTATTTGCCCCAATATTCCTAATACACATCTTTCTAATCTCACTTATTGAATAAGCAATTCTTCCTTTGTTATTCTGTGATGTCTTCCTTTTCATATTCTTATTTTGACTAAGATCAGCTTTAGCACTGCTTATCAGGTCTCATTGATGCATCTGCTAATTTTGGTACAAATGAAAATGTTACCATTACCTTAAAATCTGCCAGGGCATGTCTCAGCTTTCTCCTTTTATGTTCATAGTAATTCCTCCCTGTTTCTTTATCTAATTCTAATATAAAATATCCTTATTAGTTTGCAAAACTGCATATCCATAGGGATCAAATGAGTTATTGTTTGATTGTATTGGATTGGCATCTTTGCAATATTCAGATTACTTAACTACGATAAGGATGAAGTAAACTTTTTGTCGGGTTTTTGCCCTTCTACAGATACCACCACAGTTGTTTCCTGAGTGTTCACCAAGGGGCAGCCACGAAGACAATGTTGAAAAATAGTATCCTGCTCTCATCAGTCTTTCATTCATCCAGGGGCCTGAGATTACAACGTTTTCTATAATCACATGATATGTTAGGTGCTGTAAAGAAAAGCACACAAGGTAAGGGGCTAAAAGCAATTGTGGAGGAAAGAAACTTTAAGTATTATTTCTGTTCTTTCTGGGTACACCTACACACATGCATATATACATACATATATACTTATAAAAGATAGTGTCACTGAAAAAATCCTGACTTTCGTTACATCTGTCCTTTGCTGTAGTAAAATAACTTTATTTTTCTATTGCTCATTAACATATTTTTATACATTTCCACTACCTTTATCATCTTTAACTCCCCCTCACCAACTGTTTGGAACAGAGTCTACAGCCAGCAAAAATTAGTTATTGGGAGTAGAGATCCTGTCTCCCTCCTCCCCACCCTCCTTTCCTTCTTTTTTCTTTCCTTCTTCTTGAAAGACTTTAAAAATATATCATTTATAAAATTTGCTTGATTTTTAAATCTTTTCCAGACTCAACTGTTACTGATTTTATTTTTTTTTCCCTATGCAGTTGGCCTTTTTGCCACTTTTTATTTAACTTAGTTTCACATAAAATCTTCTGAGACGTAGTGTGTTCTGGTGGTTAGAAGTAGGAACTTCAGAGCCAGATTTCTCTTCTTCTAATCCTAGTTCTTTAACCTTGGGTAGATTAGTTAACATTTCAATGTTGAGGTTCCTTATGTATGAACTGCCTCATTCATTATACAGCGTTATCTGAGAATTACATAGTTTAATAGATTTAAAGTTTGTAGATCACTGTTTGGCACAAGATAGCCACTCAAAATATGTTAGCTACTAATATTAATAACTATTTATAAAATTTGTATGTTTATTGGAGATCATTATGCATAATATTCTTATACTTAAAAGACCCTTTATTTGGAAACATCCCTTTTATCATATATATAATTTTTATTATGTTTATAATAAATTTGTTAGAAGTTAAATATCTATTTTGATTTTGTTTCTCACATGCTTTAAAGTGAGTAATATCCTCATTTTAACCTTAGAAATTTACAATTTTAAATTTTCTCTTATTTATATTTAGTTGTCCTGAGGTGCAAGACTGTACCTCATTATTTAAATGCTTTGGCAGTTATTGAGATTTTTTTTTGTCTGACTTGCTATGTATTTAAAGTGTTTTATATATGCAACAAAAGAAGATATATTCTTTGTTTAGTGGCTCAGTCCACATTTTAAATAATCTTATTAATTATATAATCTGAATCACCTATTTTATTGTATTTTGTGTGTGTGCTTACTTGAATCATGGGAGGCTGACATATATGTATTAATCTCTCTCACAAATATTGAGCTTCTGTCATTTTGTCTTTGAATTTCTAATAAGTTTGTGTTCTACATTTCTAAGTTCTGTATTGGGTCATATAGAGTCATGACTGTTACATATTCATTTTGGGTTATACTCAGTGGTGTGTTGGAAAATGTTTTAACAACCAGATCTCTAGGAGTGGGGGTAGATGTCTGATTTAAAAGATTGGCCAAATTTTGAGGGGTAAGTACTACAACCATGGCCAGTTTTAAGCTACCTATGTAACATCACTGCATGTGAAGCTGAGAAGTGATGCATAATTGACTCTTGTGCACTGACCTCCAGGAGTATCTTCTCTCAACACAAAATCATTATTTTTTTCTATTGATAGAATTCTATATTTTGGTATTAATGTATCATTTCAGTTTCTAGTTTGCCTGATATATCTTTACCCAATATTCTGTTTATAGTCCCTAACTACTGTGATGTGTTTTTATAAGTAGGTAGTATATATGGCCTTTATGGCGTTGAGGTATGCTCCCTCTACTCCCACTTTGCTGAGTGTTTTGATCATAAATGGGTGCTGTACCTTATCAAGCACATTTTCCACATCTATTGATATGATCATATACAAGAAACCTACAGCCAACATCATACTCAATGGGCAAAAGCTAAAAGCTTTCCCACTAAGATCAGGAACAAGACAAGGATGTATGCTTTCACCACTGCCATTGAACATAGTATTAGAAGTCCTAGACACAGTGATCAGACAAGAAAAAGAAATAAGAGGCATCTAAATTGGAAAGGAGGAATCAAAACTGTCATTGTTTATAGATGACATGATAGTGTACATAGAAAATCTTATAGACTCCACCAAAAAACTACTCGACCAAATAAATGAATTTGACAAAACAGTGGGATACAAAGTTAATATTCAGAAATCAAAGGCATTTTTGTACACCAATAATGAAATATCAGAAACAGAAATCAGGAAAAAAATCCCATTTGATATAGCAAAAATAAAAATAAAGTACCTAGGAATAAACCTAACTAAGGAGGTAAAAGAACTATATGCACAAAGCTACAAAACACTGAAGAAAAAAATTAAGGAAGACACAAATAAATGGCAATGCAATCCCTATTAAAATATCAATGACATATTTCACAGATATAGAACAAAAATTTCAGAACTTCATATGGAACCATACATGATCCTGAATAGCCACAGCAATTTTCAGAAAGAATAACAAAGTATGAAGGATCACAATACCAGATATAAAACTATACTACAAGGCCACAGTAATTAAAACATCCTGATACTGCCATAAGAACAGACACATAGATCAATGGAACAGAATACAGAGTCCATAAATAAACCCAAGTCTCTATGATCAATTAATATTTGACAAAGGGTGTAGAAGCATAAAATGGAGTAAAAATAGCCTCTTCAACAAATGGTGTTGGGAGAT
This sequence comes from Tonatia bakeri, assembly GCA_004024845.1. Lineage (NCBI taxonomy): Eukaryota > Metazoa > Chordata > Mammalia > Chiroptera > Phyllostomidae > Tonatia > Tonatia bakeri. The sequence continues at coordinate 442,523 of PVIA01000398.1, forward strand.
CTGGATAGCTACATGCAAAAAAAAGAAAGAAAGAAAGAAAGAAAGAAAGAAAGAAAGAAAGAAAGAAAGAAACTCAGCTACCAACTTACACCATACACAGAAATAAACCCAGATGGATCAAAGACTTAAATATAAGTTGCCACACCATAAAAGTCCTAGAGGAGAACATAGGCAGGAAAACTTTAGATATTCCATGCAGCAATATTTTCACTGAAATGTCCCCTAGAGCAAAGGACATAAAAGGAAAAATAAACAAATGGGACTTCATCAAAATAAAAAGCTTCTTCATGGCTAAAGAGAACATCAACAAAATTAAAAGGGAACCAACCATGTAGGATAATATATTTGCAAATCCTTGGACAAGGATTTGATCTCCAAAATATATAAGTCACTCATACAACTACACTCCAGGAAGACAACCCAGAAAGGGCAAATGGGCAAAGGACCTGCACAGACACTTCTCCAAGGAGGACATACAGAGGACCCAGAGATATACAAAAGGATGCTCACTACCACTAGCCATCAGAGATATGCAATTTAAACCACAATGAGATACCACTTCACACTGGTCAATATGACCACCATAACCAAATCAACAAGCAACAGGTGCTGGCCAGGTTGTGGAGAAAAAACAACCCTAGTACACTGTTGGTGGGGATGCAGACTGGTACAGCCATTGTGGAAACTAAAGAAAACTAAAAATGGAACTGCCTTTTGAGCTGGTGATTCCACTGCTGGTATTATACCCTAAGAATCCTGAAATGCCAATTTAAAAGAACCTATGCACCCCAATGTTCATAGCAGCACAATTTACAATAGCCAAGTGTTGGAAGCAACCTAAGTGCCCATCAGTAAATGAATGGATCAAAAAACCATGGTACATTTACACAACGGAATACTACACAGAAGAAAGAAAGAAGGAGCTCCTACATTTTGGCAACAGCATGGATGGATCTGGAGAGCTTTATGCTAAGTGAAGTAAGCCAAGTGTTAAAATACAAATACCATATGATCTCACCTATAAGGGGAACCTGATCAATAAGACAAACAGGGAAGCAAAATATAACCAGAGACATTGAAATAAAGAACACACTGACAATAACCAGAGCAGAGGTGGGAGGGAATAATGGTGGATGGGGAATGGGGAAGGGTTTTCAGGAACATGTATAAAAGACACATGGACAAAGCCAAAGGGGGGTAAGATCGAGGGTGGGGGGTGGGGATGGCTAGGCTGTGGAGGAGTGGTGAGGGCAAAATGGAGACAACTGCACTTGAACAACAATATATAAAAAAGAGAAATATGAAAAATCTCTGATTCTAATATAAATCAATCTTGTTTTAAAACTTGTCAATAACAAGGTTACTTTGAAGCATGTCAGAATAAAACTAAAGCATGTGAAAAATAGGAGTAAGTAGTATATATAAGACTCTTTATTACTGTCAACCAGAGATGTTTTAAGTTTTATCCATTTACATTTTTATTATAATTATATTTGATATTATCTCTACAGTTTTTAATATTTCTTAATTTAATAAAATGTTTCCTTTATTTTATAGATGATATTGTTATTATAACTATTTTTTGTTCTTTATCTTCTTCAATAATATTATTTCAGTTTTACTCATTCAATTCAATGTTAATTATTAAATAACATTAGGCTATATTTTCTATATAGCAAAATCAAGAATAAGACCATCTCACTATTTCCAAATTATTTCATTAATGTTTTTAATTATATGTATTATATTTTGTAAAGAGAATACAGTTAGATTTTTTAAACCCAATCTAAACATTGTGTTTTTTCCCATACAATCCGAACCATTCACTCCACATTTAGTGATTAGTACTTTTGTCTATTTTATTGTTTGCATTTCCTGATTATTTCTACTTTCATTCTATTCTTTTCTTTTTATTTCCTATTTTATTTCTTCTAGTATTTTGGAAATCTACTTTCTATTTTTTATTGTAGTCTAGTAGTTGTTTTTTTTTCTTAATTTGCAAGCAATTACATTCTCTATTCAATTAAAAGTTAATCAATATGAAATCCTAATTCTGATTAATAAAATACAATCTTACCTTCCCATAATCAAAAAATAAAACTAGGCAAAATATTTGAAGTGATTGTTTTCACATATTGACTAATAAGCAGAGTATAACTGTGATCCCACAGACAAGATAAACAAATGAGTTTAGCTCAAAGATTGCCCCAGCTTTCTGCCTGAAGCCAATTCCCAAACTTGGTCACAGGGAAGAAGGTCCCCATGGGTGCCCAGAGGTCTCATTGAATTGAGGAGACACACTGATATTCAAGAAGATGGAGTGAGCTAGAATTTGAGAAGAAAAGTACTGGAAAGATGGGAACTATATGAAAAGGGGGATTCCTAAAGTGGCTGGGATCCCTTTGAGTACTTGGCTGATACTAATCTGGACTTCTGTACTATGAAACTCCATAAGGCCAGGAGAAGGATGACTAGGAAACATATACCTTACACATAATCCAGCAGTAGAATTTATAAAGATTTAATCTCCTGATCTGAAAATAGCATGTTTTCATACCCTTATGTAGAAGCTTTATATATTGATAGCCCTAAATAGGAATCAACTCGAATGTCCATCCACAGGAATGGATAAACAAATTGTGTATCTGTGCAATTACTTCTATTCAGAAACAAATGTAAACTTATGACTGATAATTGAAACAGCATGGGTGAATTTCAAAAACATACTTTGCAAAAGAAGCCATTCATAAAAGGGTACATATTGTATGATTCCATTACTATGGAACTGTAGAAAAAAATGCCATTTCTAATGGCAGAAAGTAGGTCAACAGTTGACTTAGGCTAGGTGGGTGAGATTAAGTGGGCATGAGTAAAAGGGACACATTTTGGTGAAAGAAATATTCTTTATCTCGATTGTGGTAATGGTTACACAGGTGTTTACATTTGTCTGTTCTAAAAAAATATACACTTAAAATAGGCACACTTTATTGTGTTCATATCTCAACTCAGATGACTAAAAAAAGGTAGTCTCCTCTTTTATACATTCAACAAATCTCATTGCACTTTCTTGTACTTTCTCCATCAAGATAGTACTATTTGTACATCCCTCCTCTCTTTTTAACTTTCTTCTTCACCCAGATCTTATGAGAGTTATTTAGAAATTCTTTCCAAACAGATTGCATATTATGCCTTTTCTTATTTAAAACTAACAGTCATTTAACAACTGTGACATCAAATATTATTTAGAGTGAACTATAATTTGTATTGATTTATCTGGCTATTATTATTCCTTGCAATCTGAATCTACATTATTAATTCAGTTTTAAGCACTATTACTTCAATCCCTCAGCACCACTATTATTACTTTTCAGTTTAGTAACTCTGTTTATAATTTCCAAGTGCTTGTGGGGTTTTTTTGGTTGGTTTTGCATTTTTTGTTTCTTTGTTCTTCTTAACAGTATGTATTTACTTTTCGCTTGTATTCACTGACTCTAGGATAGCAAATTTAACTAATTTAAAATTGTCTTTTATTTTCTACATTACATCTGTTTTCTTAGGATATTTTTTCATCTCAGAACTCAGCCTTATGACTCTATATTCTAGTGTTTCTTGTTTTTGTTTTACGATTTCCCAAAGTACAGTTAGCCTTGCTTGTCTGTTTTGCTGTTATTTGTAATTAGATCTATGTGCTAAAGTGATTACTATGGGCAATTTCAGTGGCCTCCTCAACAAAACTAAATATTTATTTTCTCAGACTAGTAAATACAAAATTTCATTAAAAGTCCCCAAGGCACGGTATACATACGCGGAAGGCTGCATCTAGACGCTTACCTTATGGCTTTAGGAGTTCCTTGTTCAGGAAGCAGAAGCAAGTTGCCAGATGAAATACTGTCCTTGTTTCAAGAGCCAGTGTTAGGGATCTAACTTAGGTTATAGGTGGGATTTCTTGAGAAAAGGCTAAATGCTGTTATTTAAAATGAAAAATGTGTGTACTCACTAAAACAAATATTGTACCTGTAGAAACTTGTCTTCTAAAGATACTAAAACAGATATGTAAAGATGCACATCCAGAAAAGCTTATTGCTATATTATTTTAATATGAACCCTAGTACACTGTTGGTAGGAATGTAACTGGGTGCAGCCACTGTGGAAAACAGTATGGAATTTCCTCAAAAATCTAAAAATGGAATTGCCTTTTGACCTGGCAATTCCACTGCTCAGATTATAACCTAAGAATCCTGAAACACCAATTCAACCTATGCACCCCAATATTCTTAGCAGCACAATTTACAATAGCCAAGTGCTGGAAGAAGCCTAAGTGCCCATCAGTAAATGAGTGGATCCAAAAACTTGTATATTTACACAATGGAATACTACGCAGCAGAAAGAAAGAAGGAACTTCCTACCTTTTCTCACAGCATGAATGGAACTGGAAAGTATTATACTAAGTGAAATGAGCCAGGCAGCAAAAGACAAATACCATATGACCTCATCTATAACAAGAACCTAATGAGCAAAACAAATGAGCAAAATAAACCTAGAGGCATGGAAACAAGGAACAAACTAACAGTGACCAAAGTGGTAGGGGAGGGGGAGATGGGGGTAAAGAAGGGGAAGAGTCTAATCAAGGAACATTTATAAATATCCATGGACAAGGACAACAGGGTAGAAATTAACTGTGGTGGGGAGAGGGATGGGGCAGTAGAGAGCAACAGGGGAAAAAATTGGCACAACTATAATAGAACAACAGTAAAAAAATATTATCACAAGGAAAAAAAAGAATGCATTCTGGTAATTAAATAAATGATTAAAAATATTAGAGTAGTATTTTAAGACTCTACCAATAACTTGAGACAATTAGTACAATTTTACTTTTAATTCCTTAGAATTCCTTAGTTTTGTAGGACTTTAGGCATAGATTAATGTTAGTTGATTATATATTATATTATATTTTATCTTTCATAATATTTTTGTCTTCTGCATTATATTTTGTATTTGGCTATAGCAACACAAATTACTTTTTAATGTGTATTGATTGCAGTACTAATTTTAATGTACAGAACCATAACATTTTAAAAATATTATGCAATACCCTACTTCCTTTTTTTGACTTTGTAACCTTGATTTATCTTTCAATTGCCTGGAATAAGTCTCCAAGAAGTTTTTAAATAATTCTTTTCAAAAAAGAAAATGGGTACTAAGTTTATCTTCCCATATATATTTTTATTCAGATATTAATATAAGCTTGAAATGTTATTCACATTTTAATCATAAAGCTTCCCCCAAAGATTTCTGTAGACTATTACCTCATGGTCTCATGTTGTTCACTGATGTGAAGGAGAAATCTCAGGCCAGATTTAATTTTGTTTACCTGTAGGTAAGCTGTTTTTTCCTTCTTGGATGTTTGCAGGTGTTTTCAAGTTTTAATTCAGGCTTTAGCTGTAATGTTTCTCCTTTTTCACAATGGCTATTGCTTCTGTTGTATTTTTTTCTAGTGTCTCTCAAAAATGCCAGTTTTCCACATTTGTGTCATTTTTTTAAATGATTCATCTCATAATTTTTATTTCTTTATTATTCTGAGAGAACTTTTAAAGTTTGCCCTCTACATATTAATTTTATTTGTTTTTCAGTTTCCACTGTCCAGACTTTAATTTTACTATTGTTAATTTCAGGTTACTTATTATCTTTTCTTACATTCCATCTCATATTGTAACTAACATGTTCTTTTTACAACTCAGCATGGTTTTTATATGACTCTGTTTGCCTGGTTGAACTGACTCCTATTTTTTTTTTTCTCTCTCTCTTACATGTTTTTAACTTTTTAATTGTATTTTTCCATTACTATTTAGTCCCCTTATCCCCCTTCCCCCACAATCACCACATTGTTGTCCATGTCCATGAGTCCTTTTCCTTTTCGTTCAATCCCCCACCCATAAATCTCCCCCCTTAGCTGTTAACTGTCCTATTTTTGAGTAATGTTCAATGTCAAGTAGTATTCTAACTGTTTCTACTGACACTGGACTGAAAGCTATAACATAAGCACACTCAGTATTTTTCTAGCAGTTGACATGTGTGGCTTACTTTGGCTTTACTCAACTTAGAACCACTAAGTATATCGAAACTATTACTCAGATTCCAGTCTCAATTTATTTCTGTAGAGCAGGTCTTAAGTGCATCTCTTCTGGACTGAGTTAAGATTATCTCCATCATTCACTACATGATTCACGGACTCTGAACCAGTTAAGTTCAACCAACCTACAATTACTAACATGTCCTCCCAACAACTGTCCTCCTGTCACTGATCCCAGCAACATTAAAATGATTGTGGTTATATCTCAAAGATGAAGTGGGTTTCTATTAGCATCTCCATATTTCCTAATCATTTGTTTTCTGAAGATTTCAGTGTCTAAATTAAGGAGAAATTTAAAGATGAAGAAGAAAAGAAATAGTTTGTGTTGAAATAAAATATATATTGCCTTAGTAAACTTGGGCTGCTATAATGAATACCATAGGCTGCATGATGTAAACTCAAACATTTACTTCTCATAGATTTGGGGACTGGGGGCCCAGAATCATGGTGTCAGCATGGTTAGATTCAGGTGTGACTCCTCTTTCTGGCTTATAGATGGCTGCCTTCTCACTCTGTCTTCACACAGCTGAGAGAGTTCATCTCTGTCCTGTGTCTTTCTAAAAGGACACTAATCCTACTTATGAGGGCCCCACTTCATGAGTTCATTACATCCTAAATGCCCCATGTCCTAATACCATCACACTCAGGATTAGCGTTTCAATTATGAATCTGGGGAGGGCACAAACATTTAAACACAACTATGCAGCAACATGTTCTCAGGGTAGAGGTGGGAGGTGACTCTGCTTTAAAGACAGGCCATGGTGCAGAGAGAAATGATTTCCCTTCTTTCCTTCAGGACAGCAGAATGCCTTGTTTTAGCAACATATGCGTAATTGCTACTTGTACTATGCATTCAACTACATTTTGTGTCATTTTCCCAACTTTTGGCAGTAACATCACTGTAACTTATTCAAGTTTTGCAAAATTTTCACATTTTTGTTGACTTTTATAGATATTTTATTGGGACTCAGGGAAAGGCTGCATTCAAAACATCTAGTCAGATACTACCCTATCCCTATATTAATTATCCTAAACAACACTTGAAAGCATATTTTCAGGGAAAAGTGATTTGAAAAGAATGAAATCAATAAAAACCTTTTTTCTTCTATGTCCAAAATGACATAACCAAGTAATTTTCATGAGTTCTACCCCATACCAGTGAAAATCTACAAACAAGTCCTTGAATATATAGGCTTTAAAGTATGAAATTATATTGATAAAGTTTTTCAGCCTTTTTCCAAACCACTAAGAATATACTTAAATTAAACTGTGTACTTTTAATATATTGAGAATTAAATAAAACTCTGTAATGTTTGTGTATTGTCTGGTATACTTTAAATATATAGTTACATTTATAACTAAAAATGTAAATAAAATGTGAGTCTTAGAGAATATTATTTCCAGATTTTTTGCTGCAAAATTCTATTATATTTGAAACTATAATGAATTTGTAAACCCCAAGTAATTTACATACCCCAATAAGAAATTATTGAAAGAAGTTAAAATTTAACTAAATGTGAATTTAAGTAAATAACTATATTTTTAATAAATAGACTTTGCATTTCATATAAATGACCAGTATTAAATATAACAGCAACACAGGATTTTGGTTAATAACTACAGGGAATAATTATGCTTATTTATGGTATGCATGGGTACAATATAATAAGCATGTTGGTATCCCATTTTCTGGTTTTATTCCTCTTGGGTTACTTAACATCTTTAAATTTTACTTTTTAATGGTATTTAGTAATAGTAATAATTAGTAAATTATAATATATTGGATTATATTGATAAATAAGTGAGATAGTGTGAATGCTCTAAAATGGAAAATCCCCATTCAAATATACACTAAAGTCCTAGCTGTGTATAATAGTTAGGCGTGTGATTAGTAAGTATATTGGCAATGTCACTTTCAACTACGAGGGACAATCTATATAGAAATAATTGTATAGTACAGGCCATTGCAACTGTTGATAGTTCTTAAACTGCTCAAATGGTGCTTAATGTCCAGTTAGTAAACCAAGTAAACTCAGTTTCTGACTTAAATGGGCAGTGAATGAAGGTATAAAGAATGGTTTCACTAACATATTTACATAATTGCAGGACTTCAGTTAGATGGGAAATACTTTGGCCTCATTAATAAAGATTGGCTCAGATTACATTATGAAAGAATTCCTGAAACCCTGGTTAATTTCATTTTTTCCTAAGCACATATTACCATGGTCTACTAAAAAGTAATCACACTTTAGAAAGCTTAAAAAAGCTAAGACACAGATAAGAAGAGAAGAAGAGAAATTTCTCTTCTTCTAGAGAAGAGAATTGGGGTGACTTGGGTAGCTCCCTACCTATTAATCCCTTTGAAGCTGTGAGCATTTAACGATCTGCAGGCTAGGTCCTACTGCAAATTGTGGAAACAACACCTGCTGTGGTCAGGGGTAACCAGGTACCCTAGGCCAGTCCATCAAAAGCTGAACTTCAGATCAGGATGCTGCTAGTTCTGCTCTGGTTCAGGGTCGCACATCCAGAATCTGGGTCTTCATCCTCTTCTTTTGCAGATGGTAACTGCCTCTCACCTCACCTTCATTCAAATGTCTCCTCAAGCTCCTTCCAGCTGAAATACCTGATGTCCACTGAGCATCCGCCTGCATGTCCTTCTAGTACCATAGTCTGCTTGGTCAGGGTCATGTGCAGTTATAAAAAGGTGAGATTAAATTGGCAGACTGGTTTGGGGAAACACTTATTCTAGCTCACCAAGTCTTCTGTGTGAGATAGACATGGAAATATTTCTATATAGGAATCCGTACCTATAACATTCTAAAACAATGACTTACAACATGACAAAAGTACTATATTGATAGTGCCTAATTCATCTACTTATTACTGAAATGAGTGATTGGTTTTGTCTAATACTAAAAATTATTTTAGGTTTTGTGAAGTCTCAGCAACAGGTAATCTGTGTGAAGGTATACATATGTGTGTGTTTGTATGTGCAGTTATGTTTACTTATGGCTATTGATTTACTCCTTTTTAGTTGTCTTATGGAAAGAACATGGAAACTACAATCAGTCTGCCTTGAATATAAATGTTGGTTCTGCCACTATCTAGCAGTTTTACTCTGGGCCCTTTAGGGGCTCAATTTTCTCATCTTTGAAATGAACGTAATGTTCTCTTCCACTAAGGAGAGTTCTTCAGATTAAGGGAGATGATGTAAAGCTGCTGACATAGTGTCTACATCACATGTGATATTTAATGCGTGCAAACTGTGATCATTTTCATGACCAATAAAAAAATGAGTGCATGGACTCATTTCTCGTGACAAAGAAGGGGATTTCCAGTATTAATCACTGGTATCGCCTTTAGTCCATAAAGATACATGGGGAAAGAAAGGTATGAGGAATTTGCTAAAGAAACCTATGTTCAGCACTAGTGTCTCTCAAAATATCAGGAAGAAAAAGTTCTGTTTTTAACAAAGAATGGGGCATGGGTGGTGGGAGGTGAGAGTCAATGATTTCTAAGGAAAGGCAAAACTGTTCTGATTATTTAAGCTGGAGAGTGCTTGGGATATTTTTATGAGTAGCAAATACAGCATTTTCTTGGAAAAGAAATCTCTTCTCTGGCCTATATTTGTGTGATCTACCTAGAAGAGCAACCTTTAGCTGTCCAGGAAAAAAAGAAAAACTAATAATCTTCTTGAGTTATTGGTTGAAATACTTGAAACAACTTTCTACCACTGGACTCAGAGCTCTTTTGCTGTGTGCTACTAAAATAAAAGCCACTGGGCCAAGTCTCCCTGCTCTGCTCTTTTTCAGTAAAATAAAAACAGGTCTGTGGCTTGAGGCCCTGAACACATCCAACTAGAATTTGTTTCACATCAGCTGCCAAAAATGTTCTCTTTGACTTGAAATCAGCCGGTGAGGAGATCATGTCCAAACCCCTACTCCAAGAGAAAAGCAGAGACCATGAAGGGTTTTTTTTCATGGAGATGCCAGACAAATAGCTAAAGATGAGGACATTCAGTGTTGTCCCACTGGAGAGGCAGCCAGGACCCTTGGCCACTTTTGCACAGTGAGGCTCAAAGCAGCACTGGCCAGAACTGGAATACTGAGAACTGCCAGTCTCTGTCTATAAAAATCTGCCTTTAGAACATGTGCATGTAAAGCATGTTGCATGGGTGATCCTCACAGCAACTCAGAGGGTGGAGAGATTGAGCCTTTATTATTGTACAGAGAGCCCAGACACGGTGGAGATGAATGATGTACCTGATGATGTGCAGAAGAGCAGAGCTAAATGAGTGTCGTCTGAAAATGTGTTTCAGGTTTCCATCGTTAGTCACTCTGAGTGGGATCAGCAAATATCTATTTAAAAATGGAGGAAGGTGGCATCAGTGATAAAATTCTTCTTATATCCAGTAGAGTATGTGAGAAAATAAATTAATGCATATGGAAATGTTATTAAAGTCCATTAACTATTTCTGGAGTCCCCGCTCTATTTCCGGAATTGGTCTCAGCAGGCAGCAATAAACCTTGCTCTCAGGAAGCATACAGTTTAGTCAGAGGAAATAAGGCATTTCCAATATAATTTAAAGATTTAGGAAGTAAATTGAATAATTGAAGGGCAGTGGGACTTCTGAGAAAAGAGAGTGGGTGTGAGCCGCAGCAGCAGCAGCGAGGCTTTCAGGGGAGAGCCCATATTTTAGTTGGACACTGAGGGGTGAGTGGGGTGGAATGAATTTGAGTCCACAGCTTAAGAAAAAAAATCATATGATCTGATGTCATTGCTTGGGAATTATCAACAAAGAGAGCCATTCATTGGGTTATATTATTAGACAAGAAAGTGAAAAACCCTGGACTGAGGACAAAGTTTGAAGGGGGTTAGCATAGAAGGAAATGTACTGAAGAAGAAATAGTATACCAGATATAAGCTGTGCTGGAGTTTAATAAAAAAGTTTATGACATATTTAAAATTATGTGTAATAATGTGCCATTTATATCAACTTGGTATTAGATAATCTCAATTTTGTTATGAAATTATCATTCTTGATATAACTATGTTTTTACATTCAAATAATTCTTTTCCATAGTGTCCAGCTTTGTCTGTGTGTACCATACATGGTTCCTCTTTCCATTTGACATATAAGACTAATTTTTTAAATAATTATTAAATAAAAAATAATATCTTCAAAGTTTAAATTCATAAGCAGAAGTTATTATATCCTTATAGCCTTATTATTGATTTAGCTAAATTTATCACATTTAAATCAATTGCTTTTTACATTGTCAATCCAGGGTATGGCAATGGCCAAATTATTTATAGCAAGTTGATTCACACATTTCAGCAAGATTCAGGGGCAGAAATTACTTGAATTGAATCTGCCCATAATGTTATCAGAAATATTGGAATGACCACTACTAATACTAATATTCTTTCTTCATAGCAAAGTTAGCTTTTATTTTTCTTCTCTCTCCAAGTCATCTGTTTTACCTGTGGTCAGCTACTGGTTAATGGACTGATGAACAGGAATCATATTTAGAGAATAAATCTTAAATAACTCCCATTTATGAGATTTTCCATGTGACACATTTATATTTTAAATTTATGATACTGTGTTTATAGAAACAAAAGAAAATGCAGAATAATTCAGGCACTGAATAATTTGGGCTCTAAATCTAAACCTCATATTCAAAGGCAACATTTAAACTTTAAACATCTAATTATTTAATTTCTTCAATTTAATTTTCATGTGTGGATAGAATTGAAAAATTACCTATATACTTTTTAGCAAAAAGCTTGGCTTATCCAGTCCAGAAAGGGATTGAAATTACTTTATTTTCTCAATGAAATATGCACAGGTTGGTGCAGTTTTCATCTTTTCATTGTGGAACTACAAGAAAACATAGTCCTGGTAAATTATGTTCAAACCCCAATCACTTATGACTTTGGCTGCTACCAGACTCTGAATATTTTTTTCAAGAACTTCCCTAATTTCTATGACAAGGGATAATAGTTCTGAAACACATTATTGTAAGATATAAATTCCAATAATTAAAACAGTTAATTCAATATTATTTATTAGTTTATTTAGATATTTTTTAATTTATTAAGATACTGTGAAGCTTACATTGTGAGCTAAATACATTTGCTTTGTCTTTCTGGCTAGATCCTCTGGCCATGAATTGTTTTAGCTGATCACTCCATTTGTGCCAATTTCATGTTTTCTCCTGATTCTTACTATCATTCGTAGCTGTCCAAACAATGCATAATCTCAGGCGTCCAGTTCATCTCCTACCCATTCGGTCTTTTCAGTCAATTGAGAAACCCATACACCTGGTCTGTTCCTACATTTGTTTTCATGCTATAGATAGATGAAGCCATTAATGGTGATTCAATGCTATGGAAATTATAGACTGTTATAAAAGTTTCTTTGCAAATAGCTGTTTAACACCACAAAGAAGTTAGGTTAAAATTGTTTCAAAGTCTAAAATTAGTTACATTTTAAGCTAACTGCATATGCTTTTATTGTCTCTGATCTAAAATATAATCCCAGGAGGTTGTGAAAAGCATGCAAATTACACAAAGCTAATTTGTTCCAACAGCGACGCCTCCCATGCAGTTGGGAGGTCTATTAGAAATAGTGTATTCTCTGTTATTTGCATATTAATAGCACCTGCTGAAATACTTTGGGATTTACTTCCACTGCCAGTAGAGGGACAGAACTAAAATATATAAAATTCCTTTTATATCACTGTGCTAGACTATAAACCATGCAGGATGGACTAAGAATTCTGAATTAATAGGAGAAACTAGTGCGTTCTTATTACATACGGTATGTGAATATATTTTTCTCCATGATAAACTGTAAGTTGTTTAAGAGACTGCAAATAGGTGACTATAAGCCTTAGACAAAATTGTCTTCTCAAAGAAAATAAACAAGCTCTTCTAATGCAGTGAATGGGAATATATTTCTTTATGCTTTGCTCAGAGAAACTATAAAATTTAACAAAGGAAAACCAGGCATACTGAATAAAAGTACAATGTGCATGGATCTAGATTCTCAGAGTAATTGAACCTGCAGAATTTTGTTCACTGGTAAGCAATAAGCAATTGAAAATATATATATATATCATAGGAACTTGAAGATTTTCTCCAAACTGAACTTTTTTCTTCTGACCCTGACTTTCTTCTTGCTTCTTTTCCTCCAATTCAAAATGAAAAGAGGCCTTACACATAAGAAAAGTTTACAGTGTTTTGAAAGAAAAAATAGTTGCTTCTTTTCTCTAGAGAAGACAGGAAGAGCTTTTAGTCTCTAAGTCTCACTTTTAAAACATAGGACTGTGAAAAAAATTTAAAAAGCTGCACTATAAAGACAACAGCCTCCAAATCTAATTTAATCAAACACATCCATACTTTCCTTTGTGTATTTCTCCTGTTACTACATCCAAGTGAAATGCCTTCCACATTTGGTCTACTTATCGCAACTATATCTATTACTCAACCTTGACCTCAAAATCTGTCTAGGAAGGAATAACTGGAAAATTTAAACTAAGGTGAAACACTAGGAAGGTGTTTGCAGAAATGCAGGACTAGGAGGAGAGGGCATGGGGTTTCCAAAATGTGACTCTGAGCCTTGCCTAGTGGATTAATTCCCTTATTTTGAATAACATAATAATTAGAATGAATGAATAGCTATTATGGGCCAGCACTGTTTTAAGTTAAAGATAATAACTCATCTTTATCATAATTATTGAAAGATAATAATTTCATCTTTATTACATCCCTAACAAGTTGGTATCTTTATTATAATTTCCCCTGTTTACAAATGAGAAAACCGAATAGCAGAGAGATTGAGATAATAAAAGATCATATAGTTAGTAAGTGGTACAGCAAGATTTCAAATCTACACTTATTAAATTTGGTCATGCTCTTAATTCCTTCCCTATAGGACATTTTTGTCTTAATAGTGACATCTACTTGTTGATTTTTGCTGTTGTTGTTGTTATATACAAGCAATCTGGAAACAGCATTTCTCATATGGTCATGGGAGGTCTCTATCTTTTTATGAGGATTTTTTTTGAGGAAATTTATGAGGACTATTTTTATGATTTCCCAGATAACAGGAATATCCAAAGAGTATAGTTTTTCATGTATCTTCAGAACTAAACTCTGTGACTGGTTAGTTGAAATGCAAGTGTACTCACTTTAAGTCATTCAGTTCTGATTAGCCCCAGCCCTCGGGTAGAAAAATGGGAGAATTAACGCAGTTCTTGTTGACAGTCTGACACTGCACTTCTTTGAGTGGAATTATCTCTCAGAAAAAAAAAAGTTATCTTCCAAAGTTATCTCTCAGAAAAAAAACAGACCCAATCTAGCTAGCAAATGGACGGAGGTCTCTGCTCTACCAAACCTGTGTTCTAGATTGATGTCAGAGAATGTTCCCTTCACTAAGAAACTGACCAGTCCCCAGTGTCCCAGTTTTGTTTTTATCAGTGTTGCTCCTCTGGTTTCCCAGCTTAAAGCAGATGGAAGCAATGTGCTAGCTAAGCTGTGGCAGGAGAACTGCTGCCCCAGTTGGGATAGACACCAGCCGCGGTAGTGAACTCCCACATTTACTGTCTTCACCAACGCAAGTTTATATTTTACCCAAAAGCAGTTCAGTGTGATATATTTTGTTGATGTATGGCTTAGAACCAGGTCATTCAGGGACTTGAGTTCCCTCCACATTATGGCTCCATCTTCTCCTCAAGTGCCAGTATCTTCTGCACTTTCTCCATCCAACTGGCATGCACAAGAGAAAGTGTGATCGCTCTCTAACTGGATAGATTTAGCAGAGGCCTAGAAGCGATGTACATCGTATCTGCCCACATCCCATTCTGCCAGGTTCAGTTATCTGGCCATCCCTCACTGCAAAGAAGCCTGGGAAATGGGTCCTAAGCTTCTGCCCCAAAGGAAAGAAAACATGGCACATGTTATGTTCTCTGTCAATGGTACTTCTGCAGAGGTAACAACGAGATATGATTGGCCACACTAAAGCAGGCGTCCATCAGCTGATGGTAGCAATCGGCTGACTCCTATGATCAGTTGATGGGCCCCTGACTGAAGGGCCACATAGCAACTATTTTAGGCTTTGAGAGCTTCATTTAATTTCTGGGTGTCTGTCAAATATTCTTATTGTTGTCATTTAATGACTCTTTAAAAACGTAAAACCCATTCTTAGCTCAACTGCTTTATAAAAACTGGTTTCTGGCCAGATGTGGCCTGAGGACTGTTGTGTTGAGTCCCCACTCGAAGGAAAATAGGTTGTTTCCATGTCTAGTTAGCGCAATGACAGACATTCACTGTGCTTATAAGAATAACACAATTTTGAAGTTGAGAAAGCCTTTGAGAATCACCTAAAACAAATGTCTTTTATTGTAGTGAGGTAACGGGGCCCAGTGAAGTAGAGTCACTGAAGAGACAAGGTTAGTCTTCTGTGAAGATAAATGTTAGCATTGTAAACTGATGATTTGGGTAAAGAGTTCATTGAAAGGAAAGCTCTATGGGTGGAGGAAGTAATCTGCTGTGTTCATTGGCAGGATTGTTAACAGTATTATAACCATGCATATTATGCCAGCCTCCTTAACTTGTCAATAATTGAAAATTGTACAATTTGTTAACCATTTGAAGGGAATGAAGATTTGATTTGTACTACAAAAGAAAATTATCAGGAAAAAAATTACAAGGCAGTAAAGAAAAATTTTTGAAATATTAGGTCTTATCAACAGCAGAGATTTTGTAGGTTTAACAGATCTGGAAGAATATATTGAGAGAAAATTCAATATATTTGGGTACCTATGAATGAAAACTTATGCACATTGATAAAAACAAAGAAAACACAAATAAAATGAAGGAAATTATTTTCAGCACATACACCAAAGTATTATAATCACAAAGACCACATAAATAGTCAATACGTTAAAGAAAAAAGTAAAAAGCTTTATGAACAAAGTGTATGAACAATTTACCATGCTTGCCCTGCTGGTGGGGCCTTCGAGCGTGCACCTGAGCGAAGCGATGTGCGGTAGATGTAAGTAGCAACCTCCCAGAAGGAGGCTCTTGCCTTCTATTTCTCTTGGGATAAGATGTAGATGTAGATACAGATATAGATACAGATATAGGTATTTTTTGTTTAAGATTTTATTTATTTATTTTTAGAGAGGGAAGGGAAGGAGAGAGAGAGAGAGAGAAACATCTGTGTGCGGTTGCTGGGGGACATGGCCTGCAACCTAGGCATGTGCCCTGACTGGGAATCGAACCTGCGATGCCTGGTTCGCAGCCCGCGCTCAATCCACTGAGCTACACCAGCCAGGGCAGATATAGGTATTTTTTGTTTACGGGACCCAGTCTTCACGACAGTATGGTTGACTAATCTATGGATTTCTCAAGCGTTGAATCTGAGGGAATTTCAGAGTTCATCTACTGCAGTGGTTCTCAAATTCAGTACGCATGAAGATCATCTGGGAAACTTGTTAAAACTGCAGATTCTTGGAACCTATCCTGGGTATAATAAATCAGAATCTCTTGGGATGAACCCCTAGATACTCCTTTTAGAACAAGCTCCCCTGCTGTGCTCCTGAGACAGGTGGTTCTCAGACTTCTGTTTGAGAAACTCTGACCCAGAACATTTACATACGAGGAGATTAATGTCCGCAGGCATGCCGTGCTTTTCCTCAGATAACTCAGCTTGTGAGGTCTGTGATGAGACCAAGTTTAAGGGTTTTCACCACACAGCTATGCTTTTGAGAATAGTTTTCTTTCTCTCAGCTTCGGCTTTTAAACTCTCCATCTCTGTGTTTTCTCTGTCCTGTGTGCAATGCATGAGCCCATCTCCTAGCATTAGCCTTAACCTGAGGAGGGAAAGGTAGTCTTTCAGGTGTCTTAGGACCTCCTGTTTCTGAGGGCAGGTAGGCCTGTGTGCACTGGACAGGCCTTACCTGGCCATCAAGGAGCAGCCAGTGAGTGGACCCAAACATCCAGGGAGTTCTTTACTTGAATAATCATTGTGTCTGGAGAATCGGGCTTTTCCAAGCTGGCACATTTCTATCAGGCAGCCATAAGAAGCTGGTAATTTTTATTTATTGTCTGCAGTTCATGGCAGCCAGTATTTTACCACCTGCACTTCTAAAAAAGAAAGGGAAGAAAAGCACACCAATATTCTCCAAATGTTTATATTCAAGGAGTGTGTATTTCAGAGAGGGAGGTCGTGATGTGTGTAT